>CM056721.1:48900781-49500781 GCA_029844215.1 Przewalskia tangutica | reverse complement strand
AGATTTCACGCGCTTCTCTAGGTAATATATATAAGCGTGTGTAATTTTATTCTAAATATAGCTTTTTGAAATGATGACTAATAAATCATTCTTTAATAACCCTTTCAATTATGGGTGTGGGATAGAATGCTGCCTTTTCAGCCCGTAGCTGCACACCCTCAGCATGAATTCATTGCTGATGAAATGCCATATGTGTGGACATAGGCGGGAGGCATATCCCGAAATATGGATACGCACCACATTATTCTTCCTTTCAGGGACCAGCTTGATCATACGACAGATGACATGGTAAAATTGTTTGATTTTACATTATTACCTTATTTTTTATTATTTTTGTCTTTATTATTTACTAATTTATGGTAATTATTATATGGACGCCAATGTTAAGTTTTTAGATCAATTTTTTGCGTTTTGCAAGGCTGGTGAGGCCATGTGGAGGTTGCGATGTCTGTTGATAGACATGGAGATCGTTGAGGATCACATGCCCCATCACGTCATACGACAGTTTGTGCATGCATAGAATAGTCCTGACCCGACTAATTGGGATCACCTCCACTATAGGTAGGACGAGCATTTGATCGCACTACTACATATCAGGCCTTTATGCACACCCAAATCAATCTTTAGGCTTAGAGGTTGCAGAGGACAGCGGTGGTCGGACATACAACTCTGATAGAGGTTTACATAGAATGGTATCTCTAGATCACACGCAACTTGATTGGCAACCTCGATAGACGTGATACATACGGCCGAGGATACGCAACACTCGCGGGACAGTATGAGGTGTTGGTAAGTTTACCGCACTTAAACTTAATTAATTGTCTTAATTATTACGTTAAAAAATTGTTCAATTATTAATATTTGTAAACAAATACATCTACAGACCGTACAAATGATGCGCCAGTTGGGAGTACAACATATGCATATCCTCAAGATAGTGGGATTTGCTGTCCAGATCATTTGAGTAGTCGAGTCGGGTATCCAACGAGCACAAGAGATCGAACGTATGCATGAGCGTGTTCTAAAATACCCGTATCAAACAGAAGATGGTCGTAATCGTGGTCATAGTCATGAAGGCGGTAGTGATAGAGGTGGTGGGGGGTGGGGCCAGAGGGGATGGCGACCAAGGAGATGATGGTTGAGGTAGTGGCAGAGTAGGTAGCGGTAGAGACCTCCGTCTACTAGATGAGCATGCTCCCTATCCCGCTCCATCCCAGCAGCATCGTTCGACTTTAGACGTCTCATCGACTTCAGGTTGCCCGTTGACTTCTTACTGATCCTCGACACCTCTATATACGCCGATACAACTATTTTCAGATGTACTTGGGTTTTCATCCCAGTAGAGAAAGAATGCATATGTCGGTGTGTATGATGACATAGATTGAACTTCATATGACACATCAATGCCTGCGCAACTGTCAGTTCGTGATCTATATGATAAGCGACCAGTTCATGATCTACAAAATGACAATGAGATGTAGTACGACCTCTCATTCATAGACTTCGAGGATTTTCTCAGCCCATGGATAAGTATTTAAAATACTTATTCTAAGATATTAAAATACTTATACTAATATTTCATAATTTTTCATAACTTAGGACTCGTCGACGGCTCCAGCTCCAGCTCCAGCTCCAGCTCTGGCTCCATCTCCACCTCCATCTCCAGCCATGCGGGATCCCATTTATGATACAACTTCGGATCCTACACCAGATCCCTCTCAAGAGCCAATCGACACAACTTTGATTTTTTTATCAAAAGTTAATGTATTAAATCCAAATTAAAATTAATATTAATTGTTTATATATTATTTCAGGTTCATCCTTCTGCGCATGTGGTCACATCTCCTAATGAGATTATGACCTTACCATACACACGTAATCCCAAAAAAAGCACATTATGGTCAATAGCGCAAAGAAGGGAAGGGATGATGATCATGGCTTAGAGCAACCTATTATTAAGAGGACCAGGGGGATGTAGATGATGGTGAGGGTGGTGGGGATCGTGTGAGCCTTAGGCCTAAGGTTACTCTAAAGCCTACCACATGAGAGACTCATTAGAGATTGTGTATATATAATTAAGTTGTATAGTTTAAGTCAATATTATATTTTTTGCGTATTATTTTCTTAATGATAATTAGTTATCTTAGTCTTTAATTATTGTTTATTACTAACTCGTGTGACGTCCTAAATTAATTATACACACGTCCTAAATTAATTATGAAACAAATCTCGACATATTCGAAATAAAATAATGTCTTGACTAAACAATAAAACGCTTAAATAAAAACCCTGAAAATTAAAACAATTAAACCTAATGATAACAAGTTTTCAAATAAAATTTACTTTTGACATTACGGAGTCTTGAGACATGACTAATCTTTGGTCAAAGTATGAAAAAACGTGAAATATACAAAGTGTTGAGAAATTGAAATACCCCTATTGCGCAATAATTTATTGCGCAAAAGGATTTAACTGTGCCGTTACGATTAAGTCTTATTGCACAATAAATTATTGCGCAAAATGTACTAATATATCCTTTTATTATACTTTGATTCACTTCCTCAATTATTGGGTCATTTAAGTTCCGGACTCCCTCGTTGACAGTCTAAATCAAGTTGCTTGGTTTTTTTTGTTGACGAAGGAACCCGCAGCCGCTACTCTTTCGAGTGCGCATTGGTAAACCGGATCGACGCAGAAATCGCAAACCACGCCACCATGTAAACCACACTGACAAGCCATGTGTGCGCCCAACCAAGGTTTATGCAGGGGATCGAACTCGTGACCTTGCGGTCCCGCGCTCTACTGCTACACCAACTTGGCTACCCTTGCGGGTATTCAAGTTGCTTGGTTGAATGAATTAAAAGTGGAACTTTATATTGTTGAACCGCCGATCATCATGTATTACGGTCTTGTGGTATAGGAAATGCTAACTACTAACTATGCCTAATGATATTATGGACCACTGGCAAAACCACTTATCAACAGCAACACTTTTGCTAGTGTCCATTTACAAGGTCATGCTTGTTAATAACACTTACAATGGCGTTTTATTGGTGAAATTATATCTAGTTTATAATTTCGCTGTATGAAATTAACCGCCACCTCTATTTCAGTCCATGTAACACTAGCATTCACTACTGACCTATAGTTAGAGCCTGTTTGGATTGACTTATTTTAAGTGCTTTTAAGCCAAAATAGCTTATAAGCACTTTTGAAGTGTTGGGTAAAATAAAAAATATTTTTAAGCACTTGATTTTAAGCCAAAATAACAAAAATAAGTCATAAGCTACAATTCTTAACTTATAACTTTTGGCTTAGAAGTCTAACAGCCATAAGTCCATCCAAACGGGCTCTTAGTCTGACTTGGCAGCTGATAATATTAATGTAACGAAACATGCAGTATCATAATTTGCATATGACTCTACTTTAGACAGATAAATTTTAGGCAAATATATAAGGAATTTATTTCGCATAACATCACACTGTTTGTAGGCTGTAGCAGACAAATAGCAAAAGAAGACATGGGTAGTGAAACTCCAGCCATTCAGGTTGGAAAATTGTGCTGGATAGGCATTCTAAAGACAAAATATAAGAAGGTATAGTCATAAGTTCCATCTCTAGAAGGCAATAAATAATTCAGCGAAACAATCAAAACATTTATCAGCTACCCTTTAGCAGGCGTCAAAAGTCATTACTTGACAGTAACAATCTTGATCACAGAAGCAGTTCCAACACGGTGCAAGGCTACAACAGAATCTCCTTCCTTGCATAACCCTTTTGTTTTGGCATGTTCAAGAGCAAAATAGAGTGCTTCTTCTGTAGACTCTTCATGGGAAGCCCTAGCTGACCCTGCATGGAGAACTGGAACCAATCCCCTGAAGACAAGGCTATGCCTTGCTGGAGACTCATCACTGCAAGTCCAATCAAAAGAATCAGTCTTGATCTCAGGGACAACCACCGACAATATAGGCATTCCAGGCCTGTACTTGGCCACCAATTTTGCTGTACTTCCTCCCCTGGTTAACACAAGGATAAGAGTAGCTTTTGCAGAGTTAGCGGTCCGAACGGCAGAAGATGCAAGACTCTCCAAGGGGCTCATGGGAACTGGTGCATTTGCCATAATTCTTTTGAAGACATCTGGATAATCAATTGTGCTCTCTGCTTCAATACAAATTTTGGCCATGGTTCCCACTGCAAGATCAGGATAAGCTCCAGCAGCTGTTTCACCACTAAGCATGACACAGTCTGTGCCATCAAGAACAGCATTGGCGACATCTGTTGCTTCTGCACGAGTTGGTCTTGGAGATTTGATCATGGACTCCAACATCTGTGTTGCTGTCACAACAGGTTTCCCTTGGATGTTGCACTTGTAAATCATTACCTTTTGAGCCAGGAATATCTTTTCAATTGGAATTTCCATTCCCAGGTCACCTCTTGCTACCATAAATGCATCAGAGTTCGCAAGAATCTCATCAAAATTTGCTACACCTTCCTGGTTTTCAACCTAACAAGAAAAAAAAGTTAAAAGAGTATTTTGACTGTTTCCACAAGTTTGAGTCTAATTCAGTAATGTCGAGGCAAAAGAAAAGGAATTAAGTTACTGCTCACTCAATTTCACAGTCTATACCACCAAGTGTCTATTAAAAACTCCAACTAACAAGCTAACGTCCCTAACAAATGAAATATTCTGGTAATGCCTTAATCCAGATCACAAAGAGAAGGATTTACTACTAGTGTAGTTCAACTCATGATGTTATTTCTTCAATTTGGGGATAAGGAGTCAGATTGAATGTCCCATTTATTGTATTTCTGCAAACATGTGGCTATGTATGACTGTCAAGTACCACAGGGACATCTAAAAATACACAATAACAATGCAATAAAGCGAATATACAACTTCATGAAGAAAAGATCAGACTACATAGTTATCTGGTCAGACGCAAACCTTAGACATTAGAAGGATGTTCTTTGCATGTTCACCTAGCAGCTTCCGAACCTCGACAAGATCTGAACCCTTACGAACAAAAGATAATGCAATCATGTCAATATGATTTGGAACTCCCCAGTTTAAGATGTCATCCTTGTCTTTATCAGTCAATGTCGGCAGATCCACAATTACGCCAGGGAGATTGACATTCTTTCTTTCACCAAGAACAGCAGTGTTCTCACAGCGGGCTCGTACCAGACCCTTCTCTTTGTCACAAGACAAAACTGTAAAGGTGATTGTGCCATCTGCACAGAGAATCACACTTTGTGGCTTTACGTCCTCTGCTAACTTTTTGTAGCTCAAGCATATCATACTCTCATCACCTTTAATGCTGTAATCAGTTGAGATTGTGATCTCTTGACCCTGTTTAAGTTGAACAGGCTTAGCATCTTTTAGGAACCCTGTTCGAATTTCAGGACCCTACAAGATGAAAATGAAGTTTCAGAACTTTCACATGAATATACATATTGTGTTTCTTAGCAAGTATAGAGTTGAAAGTCTAAATGGACATCTCGAATTGCCACTAAACATCACTCAAAAGTCTTTGTTACATAGTAATATAGAACATGTTAATCTCAAATACAACTGGGGCAAAAGATGAGCACAGAATTATGTAATGTGTTGGAGGCCATCTCTCTTAATTAACGAAGAATAGAAGGGCAGCCCGGTGTACTAGGCTCCTGCTATGCGCGGGGCCCGGGGAAGGGCCGGACCACAAGGGTCTATTGTACGCAGTCTTACCTCACATTTCTGCAAGAGGCATTTTCCACGGCTTGAACCCATGACCTCCTGGTCACATGGCATCAAATTTACCAGTTACTCCAAGGCTCTCCTTCAAATTAAAATTTAAGAAATTTTACTATTTAATGTTCCGCTTGATGTGTGAAATGCTAAATGATACCTCTAATCAAGTTTGATGGCTTAAGCTTGGAGAGCCATCAATATGGTCCAGTTGAGCCAAGATTAGAACGAAAAAGAGAATCCAAAATAAGAGAGAAAATTATTACTTCGGCCAGCAGTAAGCAACATGTCAAATAGAATATCTAATCTCCCATTTCATTTTTGACTGGTTGTAATATCTAATACCCAATTACTATTTATTTCCATCAAGATTAAAAGAGAACTTGTATTGCGAATACTACATTCTTATATCCCCCATTTAAAGACTCATTTACTTCACATGCTTGATAAACATTCTAAACCAGTATGACATTCCAAGTTTCTTACAGGGCTTTTATACTTTCTCCTCTGTTACTACACAGCAACTATTTAACTTTGCAACCTTGTTTGACACCCAGGTATGCTTTCATAAGTATCATCGAAACCAACACAGAATGCATCATAATCTCGAAGTAATGCCTTGTGTAATGAAGTAAAAGAGCAAAGCTATCATATAGTAGTGCCAAACCCCAGAAAATACTCCAAAATCAGAAAACGGTCTGTCTTTGTTTAACGAATGAACTTCAACTTGTAAATCAATAAGTTGAACCTGTTGACGACACCATAAATAACTTCCCCAAGAAAAAGACATCTCATCAACTATGTACACACAATTCCGGAAGCATTGATTTTATAGAAGCTACAAAACCCAATTTTCCAATACAACCTCGAGGGTCCAATTACTCCTACTAGTCCACAGAGCATCAATAATACACCAAAATTTTAACAGCCCAGCCTCTCCATATCCTCTAATTACAACAACTACCTCTCAATCCAAACTAGTTAGGATCAACCACATGAATATATCCATCCCCACTCACCTTGAACCCTTTTCATTCCAATACAAAGAAGCTACACAATACCAAACAGTGGTGGATGCAACATGCATGTATTGGATTTGTAGCGAAGCATTATTTTATCCCAGATTACTCCAAATAACCGATGTGTAACTAAACTTACTAATTTACACAACGACAGCAGGTAAATAAGTAACCATAGATGTAAAAGAAGTATTATATGTACCTTGGTATCAAGCATAACGGCACAGAGAATACCGGTATTTTCCATAGCCTGACGGAGATTATCAATAGTCTCCTGATGATAATCATGAGAACCATGAGAAAAGTTGAATCGGGCCACGTTCATCCCGGCCCGAAGAAGCTTCTCGACCATGGGAACTGATCGAGATGCGGGTCCTAAAGTGCATACTATCTTCGTCTTAGGCCTCTTCACCGTACATACAGCAATACCATGGTTGTTCTCAATCGTCATAACATCCAGAGAGACCTTATATTGAATAAGAATAGGGTTATAGTCTATGGGGAAGTGGGGAGAGAAGCGAGACAAGCAAAAAAGGCTTCATATATATAAAAAAGAAACGTACGGCAGGCGGACTTGACGTGATGTTGAAAGTTTCTTTCCTTCTCGATTTATGCTTTTAGTTTTGGCAATACTATAATTTTTTATTTTCGTTATCATTATTGTTATATTGCTTTAATTTTTTTTTGTTCCGATATGATTATTTATCTGTTTCTTTTATACTTGTGCTTTATCTTGAATCGGATATTTTTTGAAAATAACCACTATAACTATTAATATAGAAGTAAGATTTGCATACACTGGCCTTTTCAGACCTCCACGTTATGAAATTTCAGTGTTGTTGTAGTACTATTTTAGAATTTGTTTGTAGGTACAATATTCTTGAGACATAAGGTATTTCTGGTTTTCCCAACTTTTTACATTGGGATTTTAGGGCACATTTGGTACGATGTATTACGCTAAACTGCACTGGATAAAAAATAATACAACATTTGGTGGACGTTTTCAGTCGGACTGGACTGTATTATTTCTAAAAATAATATACTCCAACTGTCATTTTTGAGACTCATATAGTATATGAATCTCCCCTGTACTGTACTAAATCTAAAAAAATAAAAATAAAATACAGTCCATTATATATTTATATTCTAATACCGTCAATTATATATTAATACAGTCAAGTTCATTACAATACAATACAGTCTAATATAAAAATATATAGTCCAGTGCAACGTACCAAACGAGCCCTTAGACCATATGCCTTATTTATTCTTATTCTTTTCCTTGTTTCGTGGCTCGTTTCAATGTCAGATGCCTTGAAAACAAGCTAGTTCCTACATCTCAAATTATTTATCATTTTTTTATTTACACGTTCCTTAAAAATATTAATTAGGTGAATATTTGACCTAATTTATTCTTATTTATATCTAAGTTGCAATCTCTCTTCATTAAATATTACTTTATTTTTGTGTCATCTTTATTAATGACAAAAATCAAAATGGAAAAAAATTAATTATGTCTTAAATTTCTAAACACAAATAATTTGATACAACTATTTTTAGTAATCGCGTCAAATAATTTGAGACCAATAAAAGTTCTTACACCCTGTTTGGCCAAGCTTATTTATTTTTCAAAAGTGCTTATTTTTTTTATTTTTTTTAAAATGCTTATTTTAGAAAAATTGAGGCGTTTGGTCAAGTTTTTAAGAGAAAATAAGTGTTTTTGAGAAATAGCATAAACTGATTTTAGAAGCTAAACACAAACTGCTTCTTATCAAAATTAATTAGCACAACACAAACCGCTTCTCACCAAAAGTACTTTTTTGAAAAACACTTTTAAAATAAACTAATTTTAGAAGTATGACCAAATATGCTATTAGTCCATTTTATTTTTTATGTTTTTGTTGATATTTAAATTCGTAATTGGTTTGGGTTATATTCTAAATATACAATATATTAATTCAGATGAATATTATGAATAATGTAATTGAATGTATTATGTAAGTACAACATATATAAATTTAATTCAAATGTCAATCTTTATTGGGCTAGTCCATCTAGTCGAATTTAAATGATAAACACACTTCATATTTGTTAATGTTGGGTTTGGTGTTGTGACATTTTGGCCAACATATCATTTTTCAGTACTAAGTTAAAATTCAAAAATGTTGGAACAAATGTCATGACATTCGAACTAACATTCTGTGACTAACAATTTTGCCTTACTTCACAGATTGAATGAAATCTCGTGAAATTTTTAACACAGTGTAAAAGTGACTTGGTAAGGTGATTAGGAGCTGGAAAAAAACGTGGGAAAAATAAGTCAAAGCTATTGGTAAGCTTGGGAACAAGTCCAAGAAGTTAGAGGATTTTGCGAATGATCTTCTCCAACAAACCTTATTGGCTGCCCACCTTTTCCTCAACCTCTACAACAAGTCGATGAGTTTTTCAAGAAAGACTCTCTACTATAAAAAAAAAAAAGGGGAAGAAGAGTGAATTGACATCCAGAATCAGATTGTAAAAATATTAAGAGAGCTATCGAGAATTCATCTCAGAAAACTGGATCGCAAGTGTTGCTTGAGCGTGTTGACGGCATTCTGTCTAACATTATAATTGCTGCTTAGATTCTAGATTTGTTTTGTATTGAAGCAATTATAATGAGATGTTGTCTATGTCTATTTAGATAGATTTTTCAGGCAGAAGTCATCTGCGACTTCAACTTTTTAATTCCTTTTGTTTTATATTGTAAAATTGTAAAAGAATGAATTTATTCAGTTGTATATAAATATATACAATACTTTCGGTCACTGACCGTCATAGGTTATATAATTAATATAACCTATGTAAATATAAACTTTTGTGTTCTTTATTATTTTCGCTGCAATTTACTCTTAAAAGGTTTTTCTGTTTTATCGAGGTGTTGTCACTTGTGACGGATGACATTATCGCTGACATTTGTAAACTGTATTGGCATTCAATTTATTTCTACTTTTATTTTGTTTTTATTGTTCCATAACATACCCTGGGACCTAATAAGTGGTATCAGAGTCAACACTTAACACAATAAGTGTTTGGTCATGTTATTTACAGCTATGGATCCGACTAATCCAAATATTGATAGGCTTCCCATTTTAGATGGTACAAACTATGCCTATTGGAAGATTTGCCTACGTTCTCACATCAAATCAATTGATGTTAGGGCATGAATATTTATAACCAATGGGTATGTTGTTCCAATGTTGTCGTCGGAAACCTGAATATGAATGGACGGCAGAAGAAACCAACAATGCTAGCTTTAATGAAAATGCCTTAAATGTAATTTTTGGATGAGTTGATCTTTACATGTTCAAACTCATTCAAAACTGCTCAACGACTAAAGATGCATGAGATACTTTACAAATTCATTGTGAAGGTAGCTCAAATGTTCATCAAACAAAGCTACGCATGCTCATGGGCAAATATGAATGTTTAAGGATGGAAGAAGCTGATGATATTAAATCTGAAAAGTTGAATGACACCTCTAATGAATGTCAAGTGCTTGGTGAACCATTAATCAACACTCAACTTTTTGAAAAGGCTCTCCCTTCTCTTCTTGAAAAGTTCAATTTAAAGATTTGTGTCATTCAAGAAGCTCACAATCTTGTCACTATGGACCTTCATACCTTGATGAACATTCTCAAAACCTATGAGATAAACATTGAAAATCAAAGGTAACTATATAAGAGCAATAATGTGACACTTCAAGTTCAATCCTCGGAGAATCAAATCGAAAAAAAGAATGAGAATCTTGAAGAACTTGGTGAGGGTGCTAATTTTATCTTACTCACTCGAAAATATAATTCGATGGTGAGGAAGTTCAATAATAAAAGAAATCAATCTAAATCTAAACATCATCAAAATCAAGGCTTCAATCAAAATCTCACCAAGTTCTTTTGCGGTACACAAAAAGGAAGTCCTCTAAGAAGAACCAATTCAGATCGTACCAAATTTGATCCCGAACAACTAGAGTATGTGCAATGTCATGCATGCTCAGGTTGGGGTCATTATGCTAATGAATGTGCAAATACTCTTAGGAAATTTGGTAAGAATTTGTGGGTCTCACTTAGTGACGACGAAAGAGAAGAGGAAGAAGATCAAGAAGTCGAATCACAAGCAATGATGACCACTGTTTACGAACAGTCTCTGTCTAATAATGAAATATTATATGTAATGTTGCCTCAGATGTCACGACATTTCGGGCAACAACTGCAATAACATCTGCATCTTCAGCAACATTCGAAATGTACATATTCTTTAACTATCCTGATGTTAATTACTTTAGTGGCTTTATTTATAGTGGTGAGGCTGAGAGTTTGGATCAAGTTGGATGCAACGATAACATGATTAATGAATTACAAAGTATTTGTAAAGCCTTAATCATATAATACAAGCAACATGACACAAAGGTAAAATCTTTAACTCGTGAGAATATAGATATAAAATGCACAATAACCTGACTAGAGGTTGCACTTATCAAAAAGGATACTGAATTTGGTAAGATTCGTGCAAAATTAGATTTAGCTGAAGCAACCTTTCGTAAGCTCAACTCGGGGACTTCCAAATTGAATGAGATACTCAGCTTTAGTAAACCTACACATGCATGTATTGTGTATGAAAATTCTCTTAAAACTTTATGCTCTAGTTTGTTTGATAAAAATGAGAAATTATGCTTTGTAAAGGAAAAGGAATTACATAATAGATTCTCATATATGTCAAAGAATATAAAGTTTGTGTGTCTTCACTGTAACTTTCCTGGACACTTAAAATCATACTATTTCAAACTTTAAGATTTTGTGAGCGAAATGTTACTTAAAGGTTGTCCAACATCTCGGACAATATTCGAAGCAATATTTCTGAGCCTAAAGGTAAAAAATATTTTTAAAAATGTTGTACACATAACTGCATTAAGAACTAACATTTTAGGCTATTGGTACTTTAATAGTGGATGTTCTCGTCACATGACAGGAACAAAATATTTTCTAAAGAACTATGAGTCATTCAATGGAGGAAACATGACTTATGGACGTAGTGGTAAAAGCAAAATAATTTGAAAATGGATCTTGGATGTTCTTGGATTTCCAGCCTTAAGAAATGTCTTACACGTTGAGGGCTTAATGACTAATTTTATTAGTACAAGTCAAATGTGTGATGACAATCTTGAGGTAAAATTTAATAAGAATGTCTGTAAAGTTACAAATGAAGCTAATAAATGTGTCATGCCAGGTACTAGAATGGGTGATAATTTCTATCTTATTGCGAGACAAGAATCATGCAATAATATCAAGATCGACGACACAACACTATGACATCAAAATTTGGGGCATGTCAACTACCACAATATGGAAAAATTAGTCTCATATGAAGCGGTTAGAGGCTTACCCAATCTTAGTCATACATGTAAAACTATCTGTGAATATTGTCTAAAAGGTAAGCAAACTCGTGTTTCCGATAATGTTATCTAGAATGACGGACAACATTCAAGTACGTCTCACTGCTTTCAATTATTGCACATGGATCTTATGGGTCCAATTGAGGTAAACAGTTTAGGAGGCATGAGGTATTCCTATGTGATATTAGATGATTTTTCTAGATATTCATGGATATATTTCTTGAATGAAAAATCACAAATTTTTGACATATTTAAAATTTTGCACTCTAGAATTAGGAACTTGTTCTATTCTCCCATTTTTCGAATCAGATCCAACCATGGAAAAGAATTTGAAAATAGCTCCCTCATAAAATTTTGTGAGAAAAAGGAAATTTTCATGAGTTTTCTGCTCCCAAAACTCCTCTATGGAATGGGGTAGCAGAAAGGAGAATAAAACATTGCAAGAAATGGCTAGAGTTATGATTAGTTCTAAAAAAACTATCGAAATGTTTTTGGGCTGAAGCCTTAAATATTACTTGTCACATCATTAATAGAGTCTATCTAAGGCCAGAAACAAAGATGACACCCTATGAGATTATTAATGAAAAGAAATTTAACTTGCGTTACTTTCAGATTTTTGGGTGTATTTGTTACATTTTAAATGATAAAGATCATTTGGCAAAGTTTGACTCTAAAAGTGACAAAGGATTTTTTGTTGGCTATTCCCAAAATAGTCATTCTTATCGAGTATAAAATCTAAGGACCAAAACTGTACAAGAATCTGTAAATGTTATTTTTGAATTTTTCTGTTTCTACAGGAAATACAACTGAAAATAACACTATAGTTTCAGTGAAAAATGTGCAGACTGCTGAAGAATCAAATGTTGCCTCAAATGTTACCACATCTGACGCAACACCTGAACCTGAACCAGAGATCATATAAGGTATGTATGAGGAGTCAACTGCTGAATTGTTAGATCAAGTTCGAAGGAACCCCTCATCAAGGGTTAGGAAGAATCATCCAACAAGTCAGGTGATATGGAGAGTTTTTGATGTAATTAGAACAAGAGGGAAAGAACCACTCAACTATCGAGATATAGTAAGATATGTGTGTATGTCTACCATATACCAAAAGGTTAGTCTTGTTTTATATCTACTTTAGAACCAAAAAATATTTTAATAGCACTTAAAGATGATTTTTGGATTCAAGCAATGCAAGAAGACCTTGAACAATTTTCTTGAAATGAAGTCTGGGACTTAGTTCCACATCCAAATAATACAAATGTAATTGGAACTAAGTGAATTTTTAAAAATAAATCAGATGAATCGGGAATTGTTGTAAGAAACAAAGCTCATCTAGTTGTTCAAGGCTATACTCGGGTTGAAGGGGTCGATTATAACGAAATATTTGCATCTGTGGCTAGAATTGAATCAATTAGACTAATTCTTGTCATTGTCTGCTTTCTAAAAATTATTTTACACCAAATTGATGTAAAAGGTGCATTCTTAAATGGTTATCTAGATAAGAAAGTCTATGTTGAACAATCAAAAACATTTGAAGATCCTCACCATCCACACTATGTGTACAAGCTCAAAAAAGTTTTGTATGAGTTGAAACATGCTCCTCGTGCATGGTATGATCGTCTAACTAACTTCCTTATTGAATTTGATTTTAAATGTGGTGAAGTTGATCGTATTTTATTCATTAAACATCACGGTGTAGATATTATTATTGCTCAAATCTATGTAGATGCCATAGTTTTTGGTTCTACTTCAGAGTCTTACCTAAAGACATTTGTTGAAGCAATATCATCAACATTTAAGATGAACATGATTGGGGAACTAACTTTTTTCTTAGGCTTTCAGATTAATCAAAGTGAAGATGGAATTTTCATCTCCCAAAGTAAATATGCTAAGAATCTAGTCAAGAGGTTTGGGTTGGAAAATGCTAAGCAGATGAAGACACCAATGGAATCGTCACAGAAGATATGTAAGGATAATGTTGGAGAAAATATCGACCCAACTTTGTATCGATCTATGATAGGTACCCTTCTATATCTTACTACTAGTCGTCCTGATATTATGTTTAGTGTATGTATGTGTGCTCGGTTCCAAGCCTGTCCCAAAGTCTCCACTTAAATATCGTAAAATGTATCATTAGATATGTCACTGACACATGTGAGTTGGGAATTTGGTATTCCAAAGACACTAATCCTAATTTAATAGAGTACAGTGACTCAGATTGGGCCAGTGATATAGATGATAGAAAGAGTACAAGTGGATGATATTTTTATCTTGGCAATAATCTTGTTTCTTGGTATAGTCGTAAATAAAATTGTGTCTCACTCTCAGCTGTTGAATCTCAATATATAGCAGCTGGAAGTTGTTGCTCTCAGTTAATATGTCTAAGACACATGTTAGACGACTATGGTTTTTCAAGTAACATCTTAGTTTTGTACTGTGATATTTTGAGTGCTATAAATATTTCCAAAAATCTAGTTCAACACTCACGTACAAAATATATTGATATTAGACATCACTTTTTAAGAGATTTGGTTGAAAAAATAGCTAGTTCAAATTTAACATGTTGACACTCTTCATCAACTAGCTCATATTTTTACAAAAGTTTTGGACCATGAGAGATTTTCTAGTTTGAAGAAATCTCTTGGTCTTTGTAATCTCTAAAAGGGCATTTTTGGTGAATGTAGGCTGAAATGTCTCTAATATTTCGGGTGACAATGTTACACCCCGTAGTTCCAGGGTATGTATGTGAGGACGTACGTACGAGAATACGACATTAAAAAAAATTTGAAAGGAAGAAAGATGTGATTTTTCGACGGAAAAGTTTCCGAACTTCGTGAAGGAAAAAGGTTTATTATTGAGAATTGGATTCTCAACTTTGGTATTTAAGACTTAAAGAATTTACAAGAATTATGGAATTTGTTTTTACGGATTTGGTCATGTGGGGCCCACCCGAGGAATTTTACGTTTTGTGGGGCCCACGAGGGTTACAGAATTTTATGGACGAGTGGGAGGGTGACACGTGGTACCTCCCCCCCACTTGGTGTTGGAAGAAAATTGCAAGGGTTAAATGGTCATTTGACCATTGTGGATGATAAGTCTTGCTAGCTTGATATTATTGACCAAGTCAACTTGCCACTTGTGTATGATCCATGTGTTCTTCATCCTAGCCACACATTTGTTATAATCTTGACCCTCAATTGTTTTATATATACCCAACTAGTGCAAGACTAGCTCTTTAACACTTAGAAAAAATCACACATTCTTGTTCATCACTAAGGGCTCTCGGGTTTGAGGTTTTCCCACACAAAAAAATTTGTAGTTTTGATCCATTATTCACAAGACTTAAACCCAAGGTCCCTAAGGGTATTGTAAGGATATCTCAATAGAAAGATCCCGGAAAAGAGGCGTTTTCGTATTAGTCGCAAGGCGGAAACTTAAGGAGTTCTTCAACTTTGAAGTTGGAACTTGAAGATGAGTTCTTCATAGGCTTCTAAGGAGTGCTTGGAGCGGATTGGAACATAGGGAAATGAGCTAAGAATTGCTAAGGAGCGACTTTGAATCTTGGAAAGATTAAGGGCTTGTAAAGGTATAATTCTTGTCGTTTTAGTAATTAAGATTACTTATTGTTGTAGCTATGGATATTAGAAAACATGAGGTGTTTATTTTATGAAGTTGATAAGTGTTATGGATATTTGGAACTCTAATCCGAAAACTAGCATGTTTAGCCCTTAAGATTACAATTCGATTTGAGTATTAGTTTAAGTCGTCACATGTTATATAAAGAAAGAAAATTAGTTGTTGAAGTTGTTTATGACTATATAACATGTTTGACCCAAGAACTTGGATTGGAAAAGAATTGGAAGACTTTATGTTGTAGCACCTTTTAGCCGAGAATGGCATGGAGATTATTGGATTGTTTTGTATTGTTGTGGGGCGGAATTTTACACGTATTGTAAGGCGTGTAATCTACTTTGTATTTGCTGAATTTATTTGAGCCTTAAATGTGGCGTTTGGTTATTGAATTCGGCCTTGAAAAAGGTGGCAGAGTATGTAGAAACAAAGGAAGTGCTGCCCGATTTTTCCGTAGAATTTAGTGACCTTGTACTTAGAATATTCTACGTTCGAAGCTAGAGGTTAATAGACATTTTATGACCATTATAGGTTGAAGTACTACGAGTAGCGTATTCTACTTGAAGGGTGGAAAAGGCTAGCAAGGGTATAGTACTTTGGAGCATTTTGCTATTTGTCGATAATCGTCGCGAGGTATGTGAACATCTTCCTATCTTTTCTAGCATAATTGTTGTGAACTATGTAGTACGGTAGACGTACGTGTGCTAAACAAAATTTGGTTGGTTTAAAACATAAGGTGTTATAATAGCTTTATGGGAAGTTTGTTATAACGACTTTATGTAGGTAAATGAATGGTTTGTTGTTTTTAAAAGATAAGAGACTTGACTTATATTTGACTTGATATGAAATGTGAAGAACTTTAATTGTGTTAAAAAGTGGTGAAACCTCATTCGTGAGAAATGAGTACTTTGTCTAAAGAAAAGGAAAAGGAATAAGTTATATTGATTTCGGAAAATGGGAAAAAGTATCGAACAAGCCATTGTAGCGTTAATAAAGGAAAAAGTAACGACAATTAATTATATTAAAACAAGTAGAAACCTCCATCTGCATAGAAGCTAAGATAAGACAAAATTGTATTACATTTCCTAGATCATAGCTGCTTTAATAAGATCATTATAAACAAGTTTTGATTTTCTTAAATTCCAAAGTAAGAAACTTGATTTCTAAAAGAAAAGAGACTTGAGGAATTGAAAAGTTTTTGGTTTAAAAGAAAGGCATGGTCTTGTCTTAAATTGGTTTAAAACATAAAGTGTTATAATAGCTTTATGGGAAGTTAGTTATAACGACTTTATGAAAACAAAAGAATGGTTTTATTATTGGATTAAAAATGGTAACCTGATTTTGGGAAAAGAGACGTAACTTGAGTTTAAAAGTATAAGTAACTTGTTTTCAAATATCGAACTTTTCTTGATAGAAAAATATAAGTGGCTTGGTTTTAAAAGGGTAGGAGTACCTTGATCTTAAAAGAGTTAGTTACTTCAGTTTTAAAAGTATACTTGACGTTGTTTTAAAAGTGTAAGCCACTTGGTTTAAAAAGTATAAAGTACTTGATTTAAACATGAACGTGTTTGGTACTACAGATATTAGTATCGAGTTGTTTTTACGTAAAAAGAGATCTTTTCGAAAGAATTAAAGTACGTAGTACTTTAGGGTTAAAACCCGGATTGTTGGCACAAAATGGGAGTACTTGAGTTTATATAAATGGTGAATCAATTTACATATTAATGAAAGTCTAAAAGTATGTTGAACTTGCCTATGCTAGTTGTGATAGCTTTTGTTGTGCAAGTATTGTAATTCTATACCACCGCGTTTCTCGATGAAGGGCCGGCTGACTTGTTATGAACTTACTTGGACGTACCGGCAGTGACGGAGGATTCCACGGGTATGATTCCATTTGTTATTATCACATGGACATGTCTACACCGATGAGGGATTCCAGGGACATGCGGCCATGCAGCGGGTTAAACTCCCGATATATTATTATTGTCACATGGGCATGTCTACACCGATGAGGGATTCCGGTGGCATGTGACCATTATTGTTATTCCATGGACTAGCTCTCCATCAGGTTTTACTGATTCGGCTTTGGTATCTGGTAGTTGACTCTCGTACTTGCCCCGGTCGTGGCTGATTCGGCTTTGGTATCTGGTATTTAGGCTTCGTACTTGCCCCGTTCAGTTTTGTGGCGAAGTCTCGTGATTACGGTTGTGATCTGGTGGTTAGCCTAGTTACTTGCCCCCGTCAGCTACGTGGCGCAGGTGGATCTGGTAGAGGCTATCGCACTTGCCACGTGTCAGCTTCGCGAGTCAGTGTTTGGACGAAGTTTCGTGATGCAGGGAGGATCTGGTGGTTAGCCTAGTTACTTACCCCGGTCAGCTACGTGGCGCAGATGGATATGGTAGAGGCTATCGTACTTGCCCCAGTCAGCTTCGTGATATAGTTATTTAGTATTATTGGTACGACTTTGGTATCTGGTAGTTGACTTTCGTACTTGCCCCGGTCAGTTGATGATGCAGGTTGGATCTGGTAGCTATGCCTTCGTACTTGCCCCGTACGGTTTTATGACACAGGTGGGACCTGGTGTTCATGTGTACTCCTTGGTGTTATTATATCATAGACTGTCGGCAGTGAGGAAGGTATTCCACGGGCATGATTGATGTTGTGGGCGTGAGACCCATAGTTATATTTGAGTGATGACTTTGAGGGCGTGAGTCCCTGACTTGACATATTGCCCATATTGTGGGTATGTAGTTTGGTTATCATACATGTCTCTGTTTTATATGTATTATGATTTCATTTGATATTTGATTTCACATACTTGGTACTGTTATCGACCTCGCCCGAGAAGTGCGTTCATCCGCATGATGAAGTACATCGGTTGTGGATCCTCGCTCATAGGATCAGTTCAGCGTTTTAGGAAGCTCCGTTTCTCGGATGCTTATCTTTAGTATAGTCCTGTCATTGTAGGTACTTGTACATTGAGGGTATGGCGGTCTGTCCCGTCATAGTTGTGGTTACATTCTTAGAAGTGCAGTAATCTTTGTTGTGGGCGGGGTTTGTAAAAGGATATAACTATTGGGTTTTATGTATATATCTGAAGGTAACCGTTTTGGTTGCTTTGTTTTCTTATTTCACCGTTTATCTTTTATGAGTTTTTATTTCCCGATTTTCTCTCGATGTTATATCACTAGGGTGCCGGGGTAAGGCACGATCGCGGGCAGTCGGGTCGTGACAAAAGTGGTATCAGAGCAGTTAATCCTCGGAAAGTGTCTACAGACCGTATCTAGTAGAGTCTTGATTATCGGCGTGTTGTGCACCACACCTATAATCAGGAGGCTGCAGGATATTTAGGATTGGTTTCTATTCTTCTTACTCTGAGATCGTCTTAGAGTTGTGTTTTAAGTTGGACTCTCTCTGACGTATTCTTTTGTACCAGATATGCCTCTGCGCAAGGCAACCAGGGCCCAGAAGGGCAAGGCAGCAGAGGGAGCTGCGAGTAGAGCACAGAGGGTTACCAGGGCACAAACTCAGTCCTTACCTAAGGTGGTACTTTAGATGGGGAGTTCTGCGACGCCGTTAGCCCCAACAGAGTTTAGGGCAGCAGCAATATCTACTGAGGCTACGATACCTGAGTCTCCAGTTCCACGATCAGGAGCCGAGGATATGAGTTACAAGGAGATGGCCCAATTACTAGCTAGGCTTGTGGTGAGGGATGAGGCGAGCGTGAGGCGGATTCGGTAATACGATGGTTCACCCTAGATCCGATAGTTGGAGACTTGGGACTTCTTGAGTTCGATCCACGAGTTCTATGGATCGAGGCGAGAAGATCCTCATGAGTTTATTCGACAGCTGCAACGGATCATGAAAGTGATCAAGGCCTCAGAGACAGAGTTAGTGATACTAGGTTCACATCGGTTGCGTGATACTGCAGTCGACTGGTTTGATTCATGGGAGCTGTCCCGGGGAGAGCATGCACTTCCAGCCGTATGGGACGATTTCTCGGAGGCATTTCTTACACACTTCTTGCCCTCGCAGATGAGAGCTTCGGGCAGATAGATTTATGATGTTGAGGCGAGCAGGCGGGCGGTTGGGAATCTGATATAGAGTTTTACTCGTTGGCTCGTTATGTCCCCGCTTTAGTGGCAGACATGGAGGATAGAGTGCACCACTATGTCACAGGACTTGACGATTACTTAGCAGAGGGTTGCACGGGTGTAGCTCTTCAGCCGGGCATGGACATTGCCGTATCTGAGCTTATGCACGAGGATGGAGAACGTAGAGACCGCGTAGGGACGAGATCAGCATAAGAGGCGAGAATAGCAGGTCCTTGGTAACTCGAGAGCAGACCGCCTCGGCGAGCTAGTTATACACCTCACAAGACAGAGTGGTCCTCCACGATCTTGAGGCATCCAGGTATTGAGGCGGGTCGAGCTCCTGTGTTTTAGATTTTCCAGGGAGTGAGTACTGCCGGATGAGGCACCCGTATCTCGGTGTGGCGTTGTGGGAAAAACCCATAGGGGATTGTCATGGTGTTGAGGGCTTGTTTTACATGCGGCGGCGAGGCCATTTTGCGAGAAATTGTCCGACTGCAGGTAGCGGATGTGGAGACTCATCGCCGGGATCGATTGCGGGTTCTTCACCTTCCATAGCTAGGCGGGATGTTCATACCGGCGAGCCACGGCAGAGGTCGCGGTGGAAGTTCCCAGTTTTAGCGGTCCTTTGAACCGCCTATTTGATTTTCAGGTATATCCTTAACCCTCTAGAGACTAGTATGTATTGATGATATGATGATGTGTTAAGTGTTATGTTCGGATAGATTTGTGTTAAAATGTGATTTAGAAGCCTGGTTAGTGAAAAGGGTAAGTCTGGGGATGAGAAAATTTTGAGCCTTAGAATTTATAACAGTTGAGACCGTAGATGTAAGGCCGTCTTGAGTAAAAGACTTTACGGTTAATCTTTGTCGGAGTGCATAGTATACGTGGAGTATTTGTGTGATAATTCCATGGGTAGTTTGAGATAGAAGTGGTAGCTTCCATGGCGTGAATTAGTAAGATTGTTCCGGATCGGGGAACGAGAGAGTTTGGCGCGATAATGGGTCGGGTTGAGGCCAGGTCACGGGTCAACCCGCAGCCCGGAATGAGGTGGGGTCAGTTTGAGGTGGTCCCGCTAGGTGGTAGGGTCACGAGGGTGCTAGGCCCAAGTTTAGATAACCATTGTACGAGTTCGTAGACGCGTTCGACCAGAATCAGATCATGAAGGCCGGGATGGCCTTAAGGGAATGTGAGGCTAGTAAGATGACCAAGGTTGGAGGTAGTAACTCCAAGGTTTTGGAAACTGAAGCAATGACGGAAGTATGGTACGTGTACTAGAAAGAGTTCGGGTGTTCGAGAAAGGTACGACGAGTAAGGGAAGAAGTGAACATGTGTTAAGAGAAGGGAAGTGATCATTTTGTGAAGTAACGAGGTGAAGAAAGTATCCTTTAGACCATGGGTGGAAGCTTTTGTGACGTTAGAGGTGATTCCTCGTTGGCTTGGATTAGAGTTTTGCGCATGTGTTATATTATGGCCAGGTGTGGCATATTTGGTTTTGTAAGTATAGTAGTGACGACTATACCGGCGCGTGTATGTTTTGAGACTTAGAAGGAACATTCGGGACGAATGTTTCTAAGGGGTGAAGAATGTTACACCCCGTAGTTCCAGGGTATGTATGTGAGGACGTACGTACGAGAATACGACATTAAAAAAAAATTGAAAGGAAGAAAGATGTGATATTTCGACGGAAAAGTTTCCGAACTTCGTGAAGGAAAAAGGTTTATTATTGAGAATTGGATTCTCAACTTTGGTATTTAAGACTTTAAGAATTTATAAGAATTATGGAATTTGTTTTTACGAATTTGGTCATGTGGGGCCCACCCGAGGAATTTTACGTTTTGTGGGGCCCACGAGGGTTACGGAATTTTATGGACGAGTGGGAGGGAGACACGTGGCACCTCCCCCACTTGGTGTTGGACGAAAATTGCAAGGGTTAAATGATCATTTGACCATTGTGGATGATAAGTCTTGCTAGCTTGATATTATTGACCAAGTCAACTTGCCACTTGTGTATGATCCATGTGTTCTTCATCCTAGCCACACATTTGTTATAATCTTGACCCTCAATTGTTTTATATATACCCAACTAGTGCAAGACTAGCTCTTTAACACTTAGAAAAAATCACACATTCTTGTTCATCACTAAGGGCTCTCGGGTTTGAGGTTTTCCCACACAAAAAAATTTGTAGTTTTGATCCATTATTCACAAGACTTAAACCCAAGGTCCCTAAGGGTATTGTAAGGATATCTCAATAGAAAGATCCCAGAAAATAGGCGTTTTCGTATTAGTCGCAAGGCGGAAACTTAAGGAGTTCTTCAACTTTGAAGTTGGAACTTGAAGATGAGTTATTCATAGGCTTCTAAGGAGTGCTTGGAGCGGATTGGAACATAAGGAAAAGAGCTAAGAATTGCTAAGGAGCGACTTTGAATCTTGGAAAGATTAAGGGCTTGTAAAGGTATAATTCTTGTCATTTTAGTAATTAAGATTACCTATTGGTGTAGCTATGGATATTAGAAAGCATGAGGTGTTTATTTTATGAAGTTGATAAGTGTTATGGATATTGGAACTCTAATCCGAAAACTAGCATGTTTAGCCCTTAAGATTACAATTCGATTTGAGTATTAGTTTAAGTCGTCACATGTTATATAAAGAAGGAAAATTAGTTGTTGAAGTTGTTTATGACTATATAACATGTTTGACCCAAGAACTTGGATTGGAAAAGAATTGGAAGACTTTATGTTGTAGCACCTTTTAGCCGAGAATGGCATGGAGATTATTGGATTGTTTTGTATTGTTGTGGGGAGGAATTTTACACGTATTGTAAGGCGTGTAATCCCCTTTGTATTTGCTGAATTGATTTGAGCATTAAATGTGGCGTTTGGTTATTGAATTCGGCCTTGAAAAGGGTGGCAAAGTATGTAGAAACAAAGGAAGTGCTGCCCGATTTTTTCGTAGAATTTAGTGACCTTGTACTTAGAATATTCTACGTTCGAAGCTAGAGGTTAATAGACATTTTATGACCATTATAGGTTGAAGTACTACAAGTAGCGTATTCTACTTGAAGGGTGGAAAAGGCTAGCAAGGGTATAGTATTTTGGAGCATTTTGCTATTTGTCGATAATCGTCGCGACGTATGTGAACCTCTTCCTATCTTTTCTAGCATGATTGTTGTGAACTATGTAGTACGGTAGACGTACGTGTACTAAACAAAATTTGGTTGGTTTAAAACATAAGGTGTTATAATAGCTTTATGGGAAGTTTGTTATAACGACTTTATGTAGGTAAATGAATGGTTTGTTGTTTTTAAAAGATAAGAGACTTGACTTATATTTGACTTGATATGAAATGTGAAGAACTTTAATTGTGTTAAAAAGTGGTGAAACATCATTCGTGAGAAATGAGTACTTTGTCTAAAGAAAAGGAAAAGGAATAAGTTATATTGATTTCGGAAAATGGGAAAAAGTATCGAACAAGCCATTGCAGCCTTAATAAAGGAAAAAGTAACGACAATTAATTATATTAAAATAAGTAGAAACCTCCATCTGCATAGAAGCTAAGATAAGACAAAATTGTATTACATTTCCTAGATCATGACTGCTTTAATATGATCATTATAAACAAGTTTTGATTTTCTTAAATTCCAAAGTAAGAAACTTGATTTCTAAAAGAAAAGAGACTTGAGGAATTGAAGAGTTTTTGGTTTAAAAGAAAGGCATGGTCTTGTCTTAAATTGGTTTAAAACATAAAGTGTTATAATAGCTTTATGAGAAGTTAGTTATAACGACTTTATGAAAACAAAAGAATGGTTTTATTATTGGATTAAAAATGGTAACCTGATTTTGGGAAAAGAGAAGTAACTTGAGTTTAAAAGTATAAGTAACTTGTTTTCAAATATCGAACTTTTCTTGATAGAAAAATATAAGTGGCTTGGTTTTAAAAGGGTAGGAGTACCTTGATCTCAAAAGAGTTAGTTACTTCGGTTTTAAAAGTATACTTGACGTTGTTTTAAAAGTGTAAGTCACTTGGTTTAAAAAGTATAAAGTACTTGATTTAAACATGAACGTGTTTGGTACTACGGATATTAGTATCGAGTTATTTTTACGTAAAAAGAGATCTTTTTGAAAGAATTAAAGTACGTAGTACTTTAGGGTTAAAACCCGGATTGTTGGCACAAAATGGGAGTACTTGAGTTTATATAAATGGTGAATCAATTTACATATTAATGAAAGTCTAAAAGTATGTTGAACTTGCCTATGCTAGTTGTGATAGCTTTTGTTGTGCAAGTATTGTAATTCTATACCACCGCGTCTCTCGATGGAGGGCCGGCTGACTTGTTATGAACTTACTTGGACGTACCGGCAGTGACGGAGGATTCCACGGGTATGCTTCCATTGTTATTATCACTTGGACATGTCTACACCGATGAGGGATTCCGGGGGCATGCGGCCATGCAGCGGGTTAAACTCCCGGTATATTATTATTGTCACATGGGAATGTCTACACCGATGAGGGATTCCGGGGGCATGTGACCATTATTGTTATTCCATGGACTAGCTCTCCACGAGGTTTTACTGATTCGGCTTTGGTATCTGGTAGTTGGCTCTCGTACTTGCCCCGGTCGTGGCTGATTCGGCTTTGGTATCTGGTAGTTAGCCTTCGTACTTGCCCCGTTCAGTTTTGTGGCGAAGTCTCTTGATTACGGTTGTGATCTGGTGGTTAGCCTAGTTACTTTCCCCCGTCAGCTACGTGGCGCAGGTGGATCTGGTAGAGGCTATCGCACTTGCCACGTGTCAGCTTCGCGAGTCAGTGTTTGGACGAAGTTTCGTGATGCAGGGAGGATCTGGTGGTTAGCCTAGTTACTTACCCCGGTCAGCTACGTGGCGCAGGTGGATCTGGTAGAGGTTATCGTACTTGCCTCAGTCAGCTTCGTGATATAGTTATTTAGTATTGTTGGTACGGCTTTGGTATCTGGTAGTTGGCTTTCGTACTTGCCCGATCGATTGATGATCTTTGGTTGGATCGGTAGCTATGCGCCGCACTTGCCGTCAGACGGTTTATGACACAGTGGGACACGTGTTCATGTGTACTCCTTGGTGTTATTATATCATAGACTGCCGGCAGTGAGGAAGGTATTCCACGGGCATGATTGATGTTGTGGACGTGAGACCCATAGTTATATTTGAGTGATGACTTTGAGGGCGTGAGTCCCTGACTTGACATGACTGCTTATATATTGTGGACTGTAGTTTGGTTATCATACATGTCTCCTGTTTTATATAGACTGTTATGATTTCATTCTGATATTTTGATTTCACATACTTGGTACTGTTATCGACCTCCTTGAGTGCGTTCATGCCGCAGGTAGAGGTACATCGGTTGTGGATCCTCGCTCATAGGATCACAGTTCAGCGTTTTGGGATGCTCCGTTTCTCCGGAGGCTTATCTTTGGTATAGTCCCCTGTCATTGTAGGTACTTGTATATTCAGTGGTATGGCGGGGCCCTGTCCCGTCATAGTTGTGGTTACATTCTTAGAGTGCATGTAATCTTTATTGTGGCGGGGTTTGTAAAAGTATATAACTGTTCGGGTTTTATGTATATATACAGAAAGGTAACCGTTTTGGTTAGCCTGTTTTCTTATTTCACTGTTTATCTTTTATGAGTTTTTATTTCCGCTGATTTTCTCTGATGTTTTATCACTAGGGTGCCCGGGGTAAGGCACCAGTCGCGGGCCCGAGGTCGGGTCGTGACTCGTGACAGACATTTACCTATGTAATATTATAATCTGATTATTGTTCTTGTATAGTGCGTTATGTTTTGTCACACAAACATGATCCTTCAATAAGAACTTGATTTCAAAGTGATATCATTCTCTGCGATGATATTAGATATCATAAAAAAAGAGTATCAAATAAGGCAAAGTCTTTACAAATTTTTGGCAACTGTGCAAAATGTGAAAAACCCTTGAAATGATATTGTTTCTATTATATATGAGTATCAAGTTCTTAAAAAGAATTATGAGAATACTAAATAAGTATTCTTATTTTTTACAGAAAAATAGTTTTGTATATGCTTTATGATTAGATCAAGGACACGATGGAAAAATGTTACATTGGTCCAGTGGTTAAACTCATAAAAATACATATAAAATGTGTCTTGATGTGTTGTCATAACAATAAAGTTCTTGCGGGATCATAATACTTATGTTGTCCAAAATGTTATCAACGTTGTTGTTGATATTTTCATATAATGATATTTGTCGGAATATTGTTCGTAACTGACTTTCGGAAAATCAGTTTTTATCTTCCCTATTTGTATGCCATGTTTTTAATTGGAATTCAAACTTTAATAGAATAAGATTAAATTCCAAATATGATGCCTATCTTTTTATCCCAAGATTTTAGGTGCAAGTTTTTTTTTATAAAAATCAAACATCTAAAAATAAGGAATTTTACAAATCGGCAAGAGTATAAATATCTACCCCATTTGTTTTCTTTTTTTACAATTCTTGTCTTTTCCTAAAAAGTAAAAAAAAAGCTCACATCACTTCCTCGGTAAAACACCCAACCGATGGAATCCTCATTTTCATCTTCATCCAAAACCCTACATCTTTTAAAGCCTCTCCTCCAAACTATCCAATGGAAACATCCCTTATGTCAAACCCTATGTCAGCCAACACTACCACCAACACACCAATGAGCACCAGTTCACCACAATGTAAAGCCATTGTTCTTAGCTCATTTCAAGATCCCTTAGAAATCAGCTATCCTGGAATGATAATAACCTCATTGATGTAGATGCTTCTTCAGATTTCTCCACTCTCGGCAAGAGGACAAGTTCTTCCTCCTTTTCAACCCGAAGGTCAAGTAGGGTGTTTGAGAGAACTGTCCAACAGGAACCTGTCACCAAGATCCCGGTTTGAGACTAAGGTTCCTGCTTGTTCGAGTAGTGACACAGAATACATGGATTTTGATCTGTCCTCTAAAGAAACTCAAGGAGAACCTGAAGAATCTGATGCTTCTGAACATCAAGATGTGCCACTGAAAACTGCTTCTGAACAACAAGATGTGCCACTAGAAAGTGTAATTCCTAATGAAACACCATTGAAACAATTCCTTCCAAAAGGAGTTCCAGATTTACAAGATCAAGTGTTGTCCCAGATGTTGCCCCAGATTCAACAACATCTCAGGCAATATTTCAGCCAACATCAGAAGAAGCACATTCTCCTACTTCATCTAACAGTTTAGAGTCCATCATCCTAGGCTTGTCTGATTCAGACAATGAGGTAACTACCTTCTCCAATAGATTTTACTCTAAAGCTAAACATGATAAATTAGATTATTATAGAAATAGAGTAATTAGGTCTGAAAGAGAATTAGATATTGCTTCTTGGTCTGAATATGGTCTGGTAGATTTTTTGGAGGATAGACAACTTCTTGGCACTGTTACCGGTAAAAAACTTATGTTGATGAGATTGTAAGGTTATTCTATACAAATTTAAACTCTGCTATAGAGGATACCTCATCAAAGAAATTTGGAAATGTATATCTCTACAACAAAGTTTATCAATTTACACCTTCAATCATCAGTCAATGTATGGGTCTAACTGAAGAGCAAGTGAGAGAAACAGAAAGAGTAACATCAAATAGAGATACAATGATAGAATATCTCACTGGAAGTATACTTAAGAAATGGATCCATATATGCCCAGCACCAAAACTCACTACCCTGTTTGCAATCATCCACAAAATAGCCATTCACAATTGGCTTAACTCTCTAAATGAATCAGTTGTTACAACTGAACAAGCCTCACTTCTATTCAAAGTTGATTTAGGGAGTTTAATCTTCCATCAAATTTCCAACCTGGCAGAGAAAGAATCATCTTCCATCATTCATTTTCTTTCTCTGATCTTCAAAGTACTAACTATCCAAGATCGTGAGCCTATGAAAAAAGACATTTTGGGGAAAGCTCCTGAATTTTACATTGTCAATAAGGGTATTCTAAAGAGCAAAGAAAAATTCATTGATATACCTTGGATAAAAGAAGCAGATAGGAAAAATGTTGCCAGAAATGTTCCCAATATTTAGGGCAATACTAGTCCAAAATAGCATGTACTGTCTATAAACTGGCTTTTGGAGCAAATTGCTAAAATCAACTCACAAATTGCTGAGGTTGATTCCGTCAGAGATGCATTAGTTCAGGACAGAGACCATTATCTGCTTCTGCTTTCTTCATAAAAAATGAGAGATGATTATACACAGGGGGGAGCGGAGATAAGTTGGTGAAGGCACAAGTGGAGAAGTTGTTGCTGCTGAAGAAATTATGGATGTTGTACAGAGAGAAGAAATTATTGGTAGAAGAGTCTTGCTAACAAGGCTCAGGCTACATGCAAAAACTGAAGCTGCTATGTGAAGGGCTGAAGCTGAAGCTGCCAGGCAAAAGAGAGAGCAAGCTGAAATTATGCAGAAGTAGAAAGCGATCGGAAGCTACTATTATTTCATAAAATGCAAGGGAAAATTGTTGGTGAATGATTGCTGATTGGTTAATGAATTGACTTTGTTTTGGTTGGATACTTGGTGATGTAATTGACAATGATCTGACAATAATTTTTGGATGATGTGTTTTGAATGCTAGATTTTCTTATTCTTCTAATCCTATAAGAATGGTATATATGTTGTGTTTGTATATGTCATCACATGTTAAGGGTATCATTATTGTAATCATAGATGTTGGGACAACATCTGTGATATTGTCGTAAGTCAGTTGCATGGATTATAATAGGTTTTGTGAAGAAAGACAAAAAGGGGGAGAATGTTAATGTTGAGTTTGGTGTTGTTACATTTTGGTCAATATATCATTTTTCAGTACTAAGTTAAAATTCAAAAATATTGGAACAACTGTCACGACATTCAGACCAACATTCTGTGACTAATAGGTTTGCCTTACTTCACGGACTGAAGGAAATCTCGTAGAAATTTTACCACGATGTAAAAGTGACTTGGTAAGGTGATTAGGAGATGAAGAAAATGTGGGAAGAACAAGTCAAATCTATTGCTAAGCTTGGGGAACAAGTGAGGATTTTTCTCCATGATATTCTCCAACAAACCTTATCGACTGCCCACCTTTCCCTCAACTTCTACAACAAGTCGATGAGCTTTTCAAGAAAGACTCTTTACCATAAATAGAGAGGGAAGAAGAGTGAATCGACATCCAGAATCAGATTGCAAAAATATCAAGAGAGCTCTCGAGAATTCATCTCAGAAAATTGAATCGCAAGTGTTGCCTGAGTGTGTTGACGACATTATGTCCAACATTATAATTGCTGCTCAGATACTAGATTTTTTTTGTACTAAAGCAATTATAATGAGATGTTGTCTATGTCTATTTAGATAAATTTTTCAGGCAGAAGTCATCTGCGACTTTAACTTTTTAATTCCTTTTGTTTTATATTGTAAATTTGTAAAAGAAAGAATTTATTCAATTGTATATAAATATATACAATATTTTCGGTCACTGGCCGTCATAGGTTATATAATCAATATAACCTATATAAATATAAACTTTTGTGTTCTTTATTATTTCCGCTGCAGTTTACTCTTCAAAGGTTTTTCTGTTTTATCGAAGTGTTGTCACTTGTGACGGACGACATTATCGCCGACATTTGCAAACTGTATTGGCATTCGGTTTATTTCTACTTTCAACTTGTTTTTATTGTTCCATAGCATACCCCGGAACCTAACAATATTAAAATAATATTTAGATATGTCATATACACATTTAATTTAATATCAAAAATAAAAAATATGTTATATTCTTAAGTTTTGTGCGACACAAAATCAATTGGAGGGAGTGGTAGTCAACACAATTCATGAGGATTATTCTGTTTATTCCATTTTATGTGATCTAATTATTATTTGAGAAATTAAAAGCATATTTTATCACACATTTCAATTTTTTTTAAAGTTAATTATTGTGGATTGCAATGTTTTTATATAATTTTAAAATGTATATATTTTTGAAATTTGAAGAATTTATTTCTGAATTGATATTGAATAAATAAATTTAATCCTCGTATTTCAAACTCTAACATAAAAAGAAAAGGAATAATTAAATAAATCTTAGAATTTGGTTTCGATTTTGGAAAGACTAACATCATTTTAACTTCAAATATCTGTTTGTTAAATAATATTTCAGTGGAAGTTGAAACAAGGATATTTGAAATTAAATTTGAGGAGAAGTTCGTGAAAAAGAATTTCAAGCAAGTGTTTTAATATTTCTGTCGAAATTTAATTGATATTTAGTGGCTAAACATGATTTATGAATGTTTGTAAATTTGAAATTTTGATTCCAAACCGGCAACAATAATTCGGTAAAAGTTTACTCATACCTGATATTTATATCAATTCAATGAATACATGATATATACATCTTCACATATCCTTTTTTCACTAAACTATTCTTAATTCATATATATTCTTATTTTAGTTTATAATTTAACCATGATAAATTAGTGTGATTCGATGTGAATGAGATAAACTTTTGTGGGTTACAATGGATGTACGGGATAGTATAAAACTACTACTAGTGCTTTGAAAGGATAAACAACATGTATTACAATAGTGAACAATCTTGTAGCCAATAAGAGTTGTGGCTACAATAAACTTGTGGGTTCTTGAACTCCGTTCTTGAGTGATTCTTGAGTCCGTCTTGAGTCTCTGTTCCAATTGCAGCAACCTCCTTGATCTTATAGCCTGAAAACAATAGACACTAAATTTGGTAGCATTATAGTCGCGCTGCTAAGTCGATTGATATTCACTCTGTCCTTAAGACATTATTGCCCCGTATATATCCTTTTACAATATGGACAACTGTCTCCCAAGATAAAACAACAACTAAATAAATGAGCAAAGAAAACTCAAGTGTTTTTCAAGAAGAACCTTTGAGTGTGTGAAAGTTATGCTAGAGAGGAAGAAGTTCAGAAAAAATCTGAACTATACAAGAGTGAGGTGTGTCCTACAATTGAGCCAAAGACCTCAATTTATAGTATGTGTATATGACTTCTCATCTAGTCAACTAATGACAATCAAGACCATGTAATGACACTAAATAAGAGGTTATAATTCAGTCAAATAATGCCTGAATTCAAGTGCCAAGTAATGGAGGATTAATGCTCTAAAACCAACCCAAAAGTTAGAAATTTCCGTCTTCCGTCGATCACACTGCCTCTGTAGCGTCTAAGCTCCAGTGAAAAGAGGACCATCCAGCGCCGCAGCCCTACCCTTGGGGCTCCGCAGTGCCGCTGAACCACATCCCTTGGGGTGGTGGCGCTGCGGCACCCCGACTCTACAGCGGCGTCGTGGCCCTTTTCCGACTCTTTTCGATATTACACTTCGTACACTTCTTCCTTCATTTACCAACTTGGAACACGCGTTATTTGGCCAATAACCGTCCATTATTCTATCTCTCAAACGTTTCACATACGTACCAATATCTCTTTCACTAATGAAATTTACGATACTTGGCACTATGTATGCACGTGTGTGGAAACGACGTTTCCGACGTGCGAGACCTCAATTGTTCGAGTCATAAATAATGAGTTAAATTTAATTCCACATTTAGTAAATTTCCAACAATCCCCTGTTGAAGAGATTTTAGCGCACACAGACGGTGTCTTTCTAGCAATCTTTCAGCGGATCGATGTTGCATCTGGATAGGTAGCCGTGGCTTTGAACCCTCTATAGTAGAATACCATCGGACTTACTTACTGCGTAGTGAACGTGATGTCTTGAACCGTCAGTGTTTAGTGTAAGCCAAGACAACGGTACCAACACAACAACTTTTCTTACTCTGTTCTTCTTAATGTTTTATCCGTTGTGAATGTGGACACTCTTGGATTATTAAGTGCATTCATTTGAGGCGGCCTGTCCTCGCACTTAAATAGGTGGTCTCCTACAAGGTATCCTGCTATACCCCACTTCACAAGTATTAGGAACCATTAAAAGTTTACTCAAACCTAACATCAACCATTAAGGATCATAAAAGGTTTTGGAAACTTAACCTTTACCCACTCTGCAGATAGCACTTAATGTATATCACGGGAACGGCCTTGCATTCATGTTTCTATGAAGAAATCATTATCCGAAGAGCTCTTGCTTCCACCGAAGCACTCAACTGAACCTTTACGACTTAGTTTTTCCATTTAACCTAATTCTTGGGATCTCCAGTCAGTAAGGTTGGGTGTCCACCATATCAGTTCGTATTGATTTAGGTTTTTAGCCTCTTCCCCTAGACTGGCATAACTATTGATCTTCGGGTAGTCCCTTAATTAAAGGGTCTGTTATATCCTTTGATTTAGTAATCAAGGATGTGTCATCCGATCAACTGTCTTACGGTCTTATGTCTGTGACAACATATATGTCCAGATGCCGTAAAACTGATGACGACAGGAGTTACTCCCAATAAGGGACATCCTCTAAGAGGTCGTGAAGTTACTCAACTTCTCATCATGCTTTGTACAAAGCGATAAATTCTGATTCCATCATGAATCGATAGATACAAGTTTTGCTTAGAGGATTTTCCAAAGACACACCATGCATATCCACTTGTGGCTTTGGTGTTCTTCAGGTCTGATGTCTGAATTGCATCACTGAGTTCTCCTAGAACCGCTGAACATCCAGAATACTATAATTCATAGACAAGCGAATACTTCAGATGTCGTCACATATGATATAACACCTTTTATCGATCATTTCCAGAATCACGAGTGAACCTTAGTTCAACTGATCTTCTTTATAAGTCGATACCAGGTCATTTGTAATGTGTAAGATACATTAAACTACATGGGTCCTGTGCATATCGCTCATGGTATATGGGTGCACCATGATTCCAATCACTTCTCATGATTCCAATCACTTCCCATGATTCATATCCATTGGTCCTCACATATGAGTTTGGAATTAGACCAGTCTGTTAGATGTCTTAGAAATCACAATTCCTAAGATGACATCTGAAATACCCATATCCTTCATGTCGAAATATTGTTTCAATTATACTTCTAGAATCAAACTAGGATTACTCTTTGTGATCAACATGTCATCTACGTAAAGGCACATCATGAATGCGTCAGAATTATCTTTCATGTAGACACATTTGTTACACTCATGAATGGAGAAGACCTTCGATAATGGAATACCATCAAGGTTTTCGTGTCATTGCTTCGGGGCCTGTTTCAGCCCACACAGATATTTAACAAGTCGACAGACTTTCTTCTCTTCCTTGGAACCACATACCCCTTGGGTTGTTCCGTATAAACTTCATCTTCCACTTTCAGACTGTTGGTTTTTCAACTGTTGGCTTTCTAAATTCAGAGTCAATTTTTCTGTTGTTAGATTTATTGTTCCTATTTTATCCGAACCTTCCAGGACCAAAATGTAAACATTTACGGGACCACAAAGGAAGTTCAGGAAGAAGCCCAACGGTCCATCAAACCAACTCTCAAATTAGGAATGTTGTCTTAACATCTATGTCACGCAAGACTGCAGTGGCCCTAGATGTTAAGCTATTCTCAGAAGAGCACATGTCTAAGTAATCGAGGCCTTATGCTCTGTTTATTCTATTTTAGGACTGTTTTAGGATGTCTTTTATGTATTTTTACCTGTTTTGTATAGTATTATGCGTCTTGTTTTATGTTTTCAGGTCATAGACGATTTAGGTGGTAAATGGCAAATTTAAGAAGGAATGAGCTGATATTGAGGATGAAAGTGCACAAGAAAATCCCAAGCAATCAACCTAAGAAGTCTCGGAAAGCATGAAAGACATCTGACGAAATCCGGACAAAAGAGGTGGAGAGCCGCGACGCAAGAGATGAAGGGTCGTAGAGCTGCTGAGCCACGACCGAAGAATGAAGAGTTGAGGCGCATAATTCCAGAGAGCTGAGGACGAGAATTACAGTTGCAAGCGCCGCGACGCAGATTTCCAGTGAGCTCCAGTTAATTTGTCCCGAATTAGAGCTGCGGCGCCGACGCGCATAGTTTCAAAAAAAGGTTGATTTTTACAAGGGTACAATGGTCCAAAACAGGATTTTATTGATTAATAAGACCTAGGGATTATTCGACCAGGGGGTGGATACTTTGGAGGCGAGGAACGGAGACTAGAGATGGCAGTGGATCCTGGACCCGGTGCCATTATATAGGATATGGATCTTTAAATTTTGGATCCGATGGATATGGATCGGACCCGGATCCGTTTATGAAAAATCGAATCTGAATCTTGTCTTTGAGATCCGTATCCGGTCCAGATCCGATCCGTGAATACATTTTTTATTAAATACATTTATACATCCAGCCCAATTTTAATTTTCTCGGCCAACCCAAGTCCATAAAAGACCGAAGCGTGCTCTCTTAGGTGTAATTGTTTGATTTGTTGGTATGGTAATAGTTCACAGTTTATTACCAAAAAAACACAGTTTAGTTATGGCATGACCAAAAAGAAAACAAAAACAGTTGAATTACTGATAACAGCTAGTCACTTCTGCACTTGTTCTTTATTGCCATTTGTTGTCGTCCTCTTAGAATTCTTATGCTTGTATGTTTTTTATTTTGACACAAACTGATAGTATCAATTATGTTTCAGTGATTTGATTTTGTCTTTCAATTTTATAGTGATTGAATTCCAATAATGATGGAGAAGGCAGATTTTTTACAGAAATTGTATAAACGGATGCGACTTTGGGAATTTCCAGATGAGTATGTTGTTGAGCCTACTTATGTCCTCTAGTTCATGTTTGGAAATCAGTCGGGTGAAACTAATAGGTTGCTTGCTTATTTTGCTAATTTAAAATGCTCTCATGATTCTTACTTTTTCTATAAGCTAACTTTGTTCTTTCCTGGTTTATTCTCTTCTTTAGATGAGATACCACATTGCAGTTCATTTAACTGTTTGCTGGCAATTATTTTATATGTGGATCCAGATCCGATCCGTGGACCAGGTGGATCCGATGGATCTGAATTTAGATATGATTTTTATGGACCCGATGAATTTAGATCCGGATATGGATACATGTATGAAAATGGATATGGATCTAGTAGGATCCGGTTCAGATCCTATCATTTGTCATCCCTAACGGAGACAGAGAACAAGATTGGAGACTTTTATTCAAGTTCTTTTCTTTCCTTTACTTTAGTTTCAGTTTATGTTGGATATTTGTAAATTGGTTCTTAGTATGACAATGTCTAGGAGCTAATTTCTTTATTAGGGTTTTCCATCGAATCAACTTGAAACTCTTTTCATAAGTTAATGCATTGTTAGTGATTCCTTCTTCATCTATTTAAGATCTATTCAATTTGTTATGATTTTATGATAATTAACTTATCACTAATTTTCATAACTAATATGATTTCAAATTGAGATCTTAAATGGGAGATTTGAATATGCTATAGTTGAATAGACACATGTTAAAATCGAGGATGAAAGTACCCCGATACTTGTGTAGTGTTTAAGGTTATTATTCTTAATCATCCTATGTTGTAAAATCTATCATAGAAATATAGAAGATTTCTGCATAAGGTTGAGTTTTTTTTATATATCCTAACCGAAATATAGAACATCTTAGTTAACATGCTATCTTAATAAGAAGAAGGATCATTATTCTTGCATTAACAAGTGAAAGAGTGGATAGTTGAGGAGATTAGAAACCCTAATTCCCTTCATAACTGTTTAAATCTCAAAGTATTATCATCATTAGTTATTTTTTGCACTTTGTTTAGTTTTAATTCTTAGTTAAAAACCCAAACAAATTAACGTTAACCAAATAGAAACCATAGATTAGATAAACGGTAATTGATAAACTAGTCTCTGTGGATGATACTTGGTCTTACCAAGATTTATTACTTAAGTGATACGTACACTTGCGTAAGCACAAAATATCGCGAATAAGTTTTTGGCGCCGTTGCCGAGGACTGACGTACTATCAATATCGAATTATCTAGTCTTATTTCTAATTTAGTTTTTATTTTTCTTTTTATTTTAGAACACATTTTTGCCTTGATCTGTTTTTCTTGTTTTTGACCTATTTCAGGAAGTTTTGTTTATGCGAAGTAGAAGAGGAGCAAACTCACTTGTCCCTCTAAACCTTGAGATTGAAAAAGCTTGTAAACAGAACAGGAGAAGTAAGAGAATTGTTGATTTACTATCAATGGCAAATAAATAGAACCCAAACGGGTTGAATGAAGAGGTGCCAGAATTCGGGCAGGCACAAGCTCAGAATCCCGCTGCAAGGAATTTACGGAATTACATATTGCCAATTGTTACTGGCGTGCAGACATGCATAAGGCTACCAGTTGTAGAAGCCAACAACTTTGAAATCAAGCCAGCAATTCTGCACATGGTTCAGAGCACAGTCCAGTTTGGGGGTTACCATCCGAAGATCCCCATATGCACTTGGCCAACTTCCTGGAGCTGTGTGCTACGTTTAAATATAATGGTGTTACTGATGACGCCATTAGATTGAGGCTATTCTCATTCTCACTCAGGGACAGAGCTAAAAGTTGGTTGAACTCTTTGCAGGCTAATTCCATCACCATATGGCAAGACTTGGCTCAGAAGGTTCTTGCTAAACTTTTCCCTCCATCGAAGGCAGCAAAACTCAGAGGAGAGCTTAATAATTTCTATCAGCTGGAGGGAGAATCGTTGTATGAATCTTGGGAGAGATTTAAAGAGTTACAGAGAAAGTGTCCACAGAACAGACTTGAGCAGTGAATGTTGGTCCATAATTTTTACAATGGGTTGTGTGGTACTACTCGTACCATTATTGATGCTGCTACAGGTGGAACTTTTATGAGTAAGAGTGTCAATGAGGAACATGAGCTACTAGAGGACATGGCAATGAATAATCACCAGTGGTCCGATGAGAGATCGACCAATAGCAGAAAAGTGGCTGGCGTACATGAGTTGGATGTTATCACCGCGTTGACTGCTCAGGTGGCTTCTTGGACGAAGCAATTACAGCAGAGTACTATGACTGAAAATGTTGTTCAGACGCAGGTTCAATGTGAAATTTGTGGAGGACCACATACTTTTGATAAGTGCAAAACAGTGGATCCCAACAATATACCTATGGAGAAAGCTCAGTGCCAAGCAGTGGGGAATTTCCAGAGGCCTTACAACAATGCTTACTCCAACACTTATAATACGGGGTGGAGAAATCACCCCAACTTTTCATAGAGAAATGACCAAGGGCAACAATCACAGTTTCAAGACCAATATCAGAACCAATAGCCGCAGAATCAGGCCTCATCTTCTCAGCAGTTCAGACTGCCAGCTCTACAAGAGAAACCCGATGAGTTGAGAGTTGCACTATTAACCCTTACTAACTCCCAACCTCAATTCATGACAGAGACAAGGCCTTCTATTAAGAACTTGGAGACGTAAGTGGGACAGTTGGCAAACATGCTGAATAATAGACCTCAGGGGAATCTGCCTAGCAACACAGAGATAAACCCAAGGGAGCAGTGTCAGGCAATCACCTTGAGGAGTGGTAAACAAATGGAGCAGGTTGCAGCCCAACTACATGTTGAGAAGGAGAAAGAGTTGGAGAAGACATATAGTGCAGATAAAGAGGGGGTCACTAAAGACCGCCCTATCACAGAGAAGGCACCAGCAGCAGCTAGAGAATACCAAGAGATAATTCCGTTCCCCCAAAGACTTCAAAAGAAATCCCTCGATAAATATTTTTCAAAGTTCTTAGAGGTGTTCAAAAGTTGCACATAAATCTCCCTTTCATTGAAGCTTTGGAGCAGATACCGACTTACGTCAAGTTTATGAAAGATATCCTCTTTAAAAAGAGGAAGCTGGAATAATATGAGACAATGGCATTGATAGAGAAGTGTAGTGCAATTTTACAAAAGAAGCTGCCCCAGAAGTTGAGAGATCCAGGCAGTTTCACTATACCGTGCACTACAGGGAATGTTAAATGCAACTGGGCATTGTGTGATTTGGGGGTAAGTATCAATCTGATGCCTCTCTCCGTGTTTCGCAGACTTGGGTTGGGGGAAGAAAAGTCGACAACAGTCAATTTTCAGATGGCAGATCGTTCAATTATACATCCCCGAGGCATTATTGAAGATATATTGGTAAAGGTGGACAAATTCATCTTTCATGCTGACTTCATCATCTTGGACATGAAAGAAGATGAGAAATATGTCCATTATCCTTGGGAGACCCTTCCTAGCCACAGGGAGAGCCCTCATTGATATGGGAAAATGAGAGTTAAAGCTCCGAGTCCATGATGAGGAAGTGATCTTCACCGTCTTCAAGCCACCAACTGAACCACAAGCCAGTGACAAGTGTTTTACTATTGGGATAGCTGAAAATTTTAGTTCTCAAGAAAGCTTCAAGGGTATTGACGCTCTTGGGGTAACATTAAAGCAGTATGCAAAACATAATGTTAAGGATACTAAACCAGTGGATGATGCAAAAGGAGTAAACCCCTATGAACATGGCCTTGTGAAGAAGAAAAAAATGAGAAATAAGAAGAGAACAATCCTGAAGTGGATATGTTGCGGGGGTAATCTATCCCCTTGAATGAATAAGAGAACTGCGTCTGGCTAAATGACGTTAAAAACAGCGCTACTGGGAGGCAACCCAATATTTTAATTTATGTTATTTCATTTTTGCTTTATTTTGTTCTTGAACAGTCTCACGGTCTTGTGCTTTTTGGTGTGTTTTCGATGGCAGGTGAAATAAGGACTAATTTCGAGGGAAAAGGGGGTGAAAAGGGCTGAAATACGGGAAAAAATTGAAAATTTTAGGTGGAGCGCCGCGGCTCCTGGTGAAAGAGCCGCAACCCCTTTTTCAGAGAGTTCCAAAATTGTTTCAGCGATTTAGAGCCGCAGCACAATATGGCAAGGGTCGCAGCACATTTTTCCAGAGAGAACATTCATATTTCAAGGCAATTAGGATCGCGACGCCAATATGACGAGTCGCGACGCTTATAATTTTTCAGGGTCGCGCTGCAGCTCATATGAGGCAAGGGCCTCAACTCAGGTGCGATTTACAGAATAGAACCCTAGCCCTCATTTCGATTTTCCTCATTCTAACTTCACCCCAAACTCTCAAATCCTCTCCTCTACTCCTCAAATACCGAAATCTCCCAATACAAACCTTCATTTTCCATAAATCTCCCATCAATCTTACACAACACCAACCTAATCTCCCCACATCTATCGTAAACACCCACTGTAATGCTTCAATTCACTTGGGCTGAAATCTTCACACGAAAATCTTCAAAAAGGTAACATATTCACCACTCTTTTTGCAATTTCGTAATACCTTTTGCAAGTATTTTCGAATCTTGGGTTATTTGGTGGTAGTGGCGAACTATTTTGTAGCTTTGTGGTGTTGGGTTGGAATTGTTTGTGTTGTCTTTGTTGCAGTGCTTTCGGGTAGTTGGGGTTGGAATTGTTGGTGTTGTTGTGCGCACGAGTGTGCACGGATTTTCGTGGTTATTGGTTGGTTGTTGTTGTTTGTTTTTTGATGTGTGCTAATTTTTGATTGTGATTGCTGTTGTGGTTGAGGTTATTGAGTGTTGGTGAAAAAAATCATAAGAATTACAAAGGAAACTCTGCCGAAATCCTCTCAATCATACCTACCAAATGGGTCTAAGGAAAGTGAGTAATAGGGCGTCTTCTTCTATGACACCCGCACCATATTATGACACTGAAAGGTTTGCCAATAAGATAGCCCAGGAAAGATATGAAAGATTATACACCCGCTCCCAAATCTTAGAAAGAGGCATGGAATTCAGTCAAGAACCCTATGATGATCCTGTGTACGAACCAATTAGGGAAATGATTGCGAACAGGGGTTAGGAAGAGTTTGTTAATACTAATTTTCTAAAATCCAACATTTCATTGGTGTACAAATTCTATGCTAACTTCCCGGAGCGAGTGGAGAATAGATGCTTTGTCTGCGGTATATGGGTGCCTGTGGGGGCGGATATTATAAATGTTATATGTGGAGTCCCCAATGTGATGATGGAAGGTGATTATGAGGATGAGGAAGATCAGTATCAAACTTGGAACCAACACATCAACATTGATTGGGTTAATGTGGCCGAAACAGTGAGTGTTCGCACGACACGAATCACGTATAATGCATTTAGTCAGCCAAGATTTATGCATCGTGGCCAATTCAACAAGGTGGCTCGTGTGTGGTTATACTTTGTGAGTTCACGATTAATACCTTTCACGCACTTCTCACACATACCAACGGATCGTATCAAGTTGGTATATGCAATAATGAACGTGTTCACTGTCAATGTGGGTCGGACAATTCAAGAAAACATTATTTTTACATGCCGACTATCGACCACAACTGGGTAGGGACATGGATCATTTATTACTATGATATGTGCTCCTCATGGTGTACCCGCTAGCTCCAGTGACACGATGGGGCGAATACATAGTGTTATAACCCAGGTGATAGTAAACAACTACCCAGACCCGGTGTCAGTGGCCCCTGCACAAGCACCTGCTGCTGAAGAGGGCATTCAACACCCACCCAGACGTCGGTAGAGAGTTAGGGAGGAGCCTGAGGCTGCTGAGATGAACGAGCCTGGAGAGAAGTTATCCACCTCCCTTGGCTATTGAGCCACCAATGGGGAGGATGGATCGAATGTTCCAGTATTTGATGCAGCAAAATAATTACATCATCCAAACTCAGCGGGACTGCGATCACCACAATGATCAATGGCAGTATCAGCCGTACAATTATGAGTACCAACACATCGATGAGCTCAATTCTATGTTCCGTCATTGGTCACTAGAGGTTCGGCCGGTTGAGCCCCATTTTGGTTACCCTCCAGAGTACCAGCCCTTTGAGCCACAACAACCACCGCCACCATTTTGAGTCTCTTATGTGTCTGTAAGTCTTCCTACATTTGCTTTACTTTCCACATTGGGGACAATGTGATAGATAAGTTTGGGGGGAATTTTTATTGTTTTGTGTCAGTTTGTGTTATTGTTGTCAGTTAGGATTTTTTAAATTGTTTATGTTTAGTTGTTTGTTACTGTTTGTGTCTTTGTTTTAGTGTTTTGTGCCAATGAATCAAGTTGAAAACATTAGCCAATGAGATTGAGTGAATGATTGTAATGAAATTGGATGAAACATGATAGTCATGAAATGCATTAATATGTGTGCCTAAGTTGGATGATCTTTGAGTTTGCCTTTGATTATTGACAATAATGAAAACGTATTCATGACCATTGACTTTCTTGTACTTAATTATTCGGTTTGTGCATGAGTGAATTTGGTTTGAGGATAGATGGTGGAAAAATTCTAGAAATTGTTTGCTTGCTATTTGAGATGAAATCCTAGATAATGCATGCTTAGGAAAATGATTTAGGCCATATTTGGACCGTTTGAGCCTTTCAATCCACCATTGTTACATTAATCATAGTCACCCCTTTTGAGCTTTAAATGAAACCTTTCTTTGTTATCAACACTTATCTTTGAGCCTATTTGAACACTTTGCTACTATTCCGTTCCCTTGAATTACCATAAGTATAGAAGTATACAAGTTTGGGGGGTTGAATTTCAGTAAAATGAAATTGTAGACTGGGTGTTATCAAAATGGAAGAACAAAAAGATTGAGAAAAAAAAAGAAAAAAGAAATGAATGAATGGAATGAAAAAGAAATAAAATACACTCCCCGTGTATATACATCAAAATATAAATTTAGGGGAGTGTAACTTGAAGTACGAATGTTCTCAATCTAGAAAAGAAAAGAAAAGAAAAATGGGGATGGTGGTGAATTGTAATGAAAAAAATATAGTGTGGTTTGGTTGGTCCTATGCTTATGGTAAACTGAGCGTAAATGTCATTTTATCTGCCTTTTCCCTAAGCCTAACGATACAACCCAAAAAAAGTCCTAGTGATTCTTGAACATGTGTGTCTACATTAGTGGAGAGTAGCAAGTAAGCAAGCTATAAAATTTTGGCCTGATGGATTGTTGGAGAGACTTCGCTTGTGCATAAACTGATATTGAATGCATGTTTGAGTCATTAGTCATGTTTGAGTGATCATATGCTTTAATAACCTTAAGCAAGCTTAATGATTATCTGACTTGGAATTCTAGATAGCAAACTAGTGGTTAGAAGGTTTCTGAAAATGATATTGCATATGTTCATGATCTTCGAGGCAGATATATTGTATTTGACTTGATTCATGTTTAGAGTCCTTTTGTTTTTAGAGTGTCTAGAGTTCTTTACTCGAGGGCGAGTAAAGTTTAAGTTTGAGAATATTTGTTAAGTCAATTTTAGGACTGTTTTAGAGTCTGTTTTAGGATGTTTTTATGTGTTTTTAGCTGTTTTGTACAGTATTATGCGTCTTGTTTTATGTTTTCAGGTCATAAGTGATTTAGGTGGTAAATGGAAAATTTAAGAAGAAATGAGCTGATATTGAAGATAAAAGTGCACAAGAAAAGCCCAAGAAATCAACCTAAGAAGTCCCGGGAAGCATGAAAGCAATCTGACGAAATCCGGACAAAAGAGGTGGAGAGCCGCGGCACTGCTGAGCCGCGGCCGAAGAATGAAGAGCTGAGGCGCATAATTCCAGAGAACTGAGGACGAGAATTACCATTGCAAGCCCCGCGGTGCAAATTTTCAGTGAGCTCTAGTGAATTTGTCCTGAATTAGGCCGCGGCGCCGACGCGCACAGTTTCAAAAAAAGGTCGATTTTTACAAGGGTACAATGGTCCAAAACGGGATTTTATTGATTAATAAGCCCTAGGGATTATTCGACCAAGAGGAGGATACTTTGGAGGCGAGGAACAGACACATAGATAAAATTAGAGACTTTTATTCAAGTTCTTTTCTTTTCTTTACTTTATTTTCAGTTTATGTTGGATATTTGTAAATTGGTTCTTAGTATAACAATGTCTAGGAGCTAATTTCTTTATTAGGGTTTTCCATCGAATCAACTTGAAACTTTTTTCATAAGTTAATGCATTGTTAGTGATTCCTTCTTCATCTATTTAAGGTCTATTTAATTTGTTATGATTGTATGATAATTAACTGATCACTAATTGTCATAACTTATATGATTTCGAATCGAGATCTGAAAAAGGAGATTTGAATATGCTATAGTTGAATAGACATTGGTTAAAATCGCGGAAGAAAGTACCCCGATACTTGTGTAGTGTTTAAAGTTATTGTTCTTAATCCTCCTGTGTGATAAAATCTATCATAGAAATATAGAAGATTTCTGCATAAGGTTGAGTTTTTATATGTCCTAACCGGAATATAGAACATCTTAGTTAACCTGCTATCTTAATAAGAAGAAGGATCATTAGTCTTGCATTAACAAGTGAAAGAGTGGATAGTTGAGGAGATTAAAAACCCTAATTCCCTTCATAACTGTTTAAATCCAGAAGTATTATCATCATTAGTTATTTTCTGCACTTTGTTTAGTTTTAATTCTTAGTTAAAAACCCAAACAAATTAACGTTAACCAAATAGAAATCATAGATTAGATAAACGGTAATTGATAAACCAGCCTCTGTGGACGATACTTGGTCTTACCAAGATTTATTACTTAAGAGATACGTACTTGTGTAAGCATAGAAATATCGCGAACATGCTCGTCAATAGATCCATATACTTTGTACTCAATTTGAGTATCGACTTTTACAACCCAAAGGTTCTTTTCCCGGAGGAAGGTCAACCATCACATAATTATGGTTCTATCGGACGGAATCTATTTTTCTCTCTGTAGTTTCTTTCCAAAGTGATGCTTCTGGAGTTGACAATTGTTTGATAACTATTCATGGTTTATTCTCAACCATATAAGCTAGATGGCATGGAACAAGTCATTGTCCTCTCTTTTGCTCCGGTTTTAGTTCAATATCTAGAATCCCTGAGTTCTGTAGATCTGGAACATTAAGTTCTGGATAGTCAGCAACTTTCAAGTCCAATAGATCTGGAACCACTAGTTTCGGACAGTTAGGCACTCGCGGGTTCTTGTTAACCTTGAGCAAATACTACTTTTTCCTTCTTAAGGAAAGCTATCTTAAAAGAATTTAGCATTATTTGTCATCAAGATGCGATAAACACCACTGTTATTTGCAGATCCAGTGGATATGAAATCTACAGTCTTAGGTCCAATCTTGACCTGTTTTGCCTTAGGTATTTTAACCCTTTGCCACACTATAACAACATTTGTAGACAGTATCATCTCCATGTTTCACATGGAGGATTATCTTTATCCTTATGCGGAGTTCTATTGAGAATCGCATTAGTGGTAAAGATCGCCTTGCCCCACATATTTTGGGCATACAGATCTTCTCTTGGCTAACACCGTTAGACTGAGGTGAGTAAGGAGCAGTCATTTGATGAACGATGCGTCACATTCTCCTCCTCTATCTCTATGAATTCCTCAATCCGTAGGTTTTTCAACTTCTTCTTTCGAAGCGTTGCGGCCCTGCCTGGGAGGCACCGCGACACCTGAATTTCAGTAGCCAATAAGGCTTCAAGCGCCGCGGTACATGGTAGAGGCGCCGCGGCTCCGACGGGGTTGCGTTGCGGCCCTTCACGGCTCCACGACGATTTTCAATTCGTTTCATCTTTGTTCTTCAACAAAGGATGCAATATGTTGTACCATCATCAATGAAGATCACAAAATACTTGTCTCCTCCCTCTTTTTGTACAACCTTCAAATCACTCACGTAGGTGTAACTAATTTATAGAGGAGCGGTGCTTCTTTCACTATTCCTCTAACGGAATAGAAAAATGTTTTTGCCTCTTCGTCTACCTCACATTCATTTGAGGGTTTATGTTGAGAGAAGACAACAATCCTAACTTTAGTTAGTTTTGAATGACTCTCTATTTAACGTGTCTTAATCTATGATGACATAAATGCACAAATTACAAATATACCACCCAATCGGCTATAGTCTTACTGTACCACCCTCGGTTATTATAGACCTGTTAGGCTAGACTCAAGCCATCTTGACCAACAACGTCCTTGAATCCAAGTCTTGGACATGTATCACCTCTTGTTAGAGTGATCCTATTCCCTAAAGTCCTTTGAGGACAACCTCTTCAACTTCTTCTACTTTGAAGGTGGAGTTGCTTCACATGAATAACCTCTTGCCCGTGGTTAGGGCATAACCGAATCATATGTGATTTAGATTCTCTGGCCCACTCCAGTTGCCTTGGAAGACTGAGTGTCCAATCTATTTTATCCCTTTTTTTGGCCTTCAGATTATTTAAGATCTGGAAACTTTGGCCCACTCCAGTCGCCCGCAGGCTTTGTATGACTGAGTGTCCAATACTATCCTGTCAAAATACGGATCTTCTGTCGAAAATGGTGACAGGGTTGTCTCTAGTCCTTGTATTTAGTCTTCTTCCCTTGCTTAGGATTGTCCACAAATCTAGTTTATTACAATATAAGTCCATTTCCTTTAAACCATTGTTTACAATAGTCCAATCTTTAACCGGGAAGGTGAGTAGTCCAATTTCTTATTTTAGGGTGTAGGAAATATAAGTTTTTAATGAAAACACTTCATATTCCTAGCCTTGCTTTATTCCTTTTTATTCAGAAATTCTCTAAACATATTATGGACAAGGAATAAACAGTTAACTCATACCTTTTGGATTCTGGCCCATGTCAGTAACGTGTCCAAATCCTCATTTCCATGAGACATAGCCTTTTTGGAACATCATCTTCAGCCTTCTCCTCATGTCCCAATTGACAATCTCAACCTCTCGAAGACACTTATTTCCACCACTCTCGGGAGCGGTGACAGCAACTCTTCCTTGATCCTTAGTCTTGTCAGCATGACTATCAGCAATATTTTCAAGTTCAGGATCATCAACAGAGATGTCCCCTTTGACGGAAACATATATGTAACTATCGTCAAAGAGAGACCCAACACAAGGACCAGATTTGTTGACAGAGATAGTCTTTGAACTGTTTATAGAACTGTCAACAGAACTGATTTCATCAAGAAAGCCACAGCTAGATCTGGGATCATATCTGCTGGCATACGTATTTCTAGCACTAGTACAACTTTAGTTAGTTTTGAATGACTCTCTATTTAACGTGTCTTAAGATTCTGAGTTACAATGTATGTACGGGATAGTATACAACTATTACTAGAGCTTTGAAATGATAAACAATATGTCACGACCCGTTCCGGGGCCCGTGACTGGTGCCTTACCCGGGCACCCAAGTAGTCATACATCAGAGTAATCAGCGGAATATAAAAACAAGACATGAAACAGCTGTAAAATGAGACACAGTTTATCTGAAGAAAAAGCTTGCCTTTCGGCATATATATATATAACCCAAGTTCTGCAGTTACATCCCAACTGTACAATAGGACTACAGACCTCTAAGGAAGTAAACAACTATGGCGGACAGGCCGCCATACCTCGAATGTACAAAACTATCTACAATACAGGAGATCATACCCAAAAAGTAGAGCCTCGGAGAAGATGGAGCTCCCGACACCAAAGCAAAGATCCTAAGGATGTGGATCTAGCACTGCTTGCTTTACTGCAGATGAACGCAGCCTCAAGGAGGTCGATACAGTACCAAGTATGTGAAACTGTAAAGTACTTAAATGAAACCAACGCATTTAAAACCATTTGCAAATACAATCAGTTCAATTGCACATAGTGTCACATCACAAACAAGAACAATAATAGGTAAATCAGAATGGTCTTTTCTAGGCCGCGAATGATCGAGCAAGGACAATTGCCCATAGTATCATTATGCGCTAATCTCGACTTCCGCGATCCGCATAGTCACACATGCACCCGCATGAGGTATTCTCGATCGGGGTAGCTAACCCTGCATTCTCCTCGACTCCGCACCGCATAGTCTCAATAAACCGCATAGTCACGCATCGGATAGGGCATCCCCGTCGGGCTAAACCACCCGAATGATCAATCCCGAACTCCCGCACTCCGCATAGTCTCACAGACCGCATAGCCGTATAGACCGCATCAAGGGTGGCAAGCCCGGTATAATAAGTCGAGGGGTAGGTGATATAATAACAAGATAATCGACTTACCGTTTAGCAACGTAAGCACAAATGAATGACCGCTTTCACAACATCACAAGACACTAACACACGTAGCATCATAATATGTCTATTTATCAATCTTACTACACCTTACGTAAATCAATACAAGGTTTTCATAAGTAAGTAAACAGCTTCTTTTATCTTTCTTAAGTTGTTATACCTAACTTCCCATAAAGCTAGTATAACTCTTAAGCTTTTGTTTAAAAACCAACTGCTTTCTCTCATTAAAAATGATTGAGATTCTTTTGAAATGCTTCAAGATCTTTTATTATTCAGCTTAAGTCAAAAGACATTGCCGTAGTTATTATTCAGCTTAAGTCAAAAGACATTGCCGTAATTATTATTCGATTAACACTGCACGTCTACCGTACTATATATATATTTAAAATATCATGCTCAAGAGTATAGGAAGAATCACATACCTTCTCGCGAAATCCACCGCCAAGTCGAATATGTCGCGCAGAATCGACTATAATAGTCAAATACGTCTATCAACGTCTAGACTATTCTCAGAAATTCTAAGTAGAGGTCCTCTATTCTACGGAAAATCGGGCAAAGACTTCCCTACCGGTGAGTTACTCAAGTTCATCGTGGAAAACACTATGTAAGTATAGTTCGATTATTCTTCTTTATACCCTTCTGCGTGATAACAGTTAATTCTATTCTTCATATCATATACCAAGTCTATACTATTCTTATATGTGATATCCAATTACAATAGAAGGACAAGAGTATTTACCTCGGTAAGCCCAAAATTATCCAAGTTAAAAGTCGCTCCTGAGCAAGGTTTAGCTCCTAATTTGTACGCTCCGATAGCTCCAAGAACCCTTAGAAGTTCCCAACAACTTCTACTAAGATAATATAAGGGAATTGGGATAGGGTATTTGGAAGACAACTTTTCTACCAAGGGAGGGGGTAGTGTTTCGCCTAGGGCTTCTTTTATGGGGGTATTCGCCAAGGGCCTTCACTGAGGGAGTGGAGGCTTGACGAAAACTTTAAGAGAGGGGGAGGGATTTTTCAAGACTTGGAGAAATGATTTGTGGATGAAGAACTCTTCATCTTAAGGGGGGTATTTATAGGTCAAGCAAAGGCCAACCAATGACCAAGATGATGCCAAGTGCAAGGCAAGTGTAGGGTGAGGATTTAGGCAAGTGTCCTTATCCATCTACTACACAAAATATCCTACCAACTTCTTGACTAAGGAAATGGCACAAAAAACGTGCCAACAATTTCCCATTCTTGCCGTCCAATGAGGGTGACAAGTGTCACCCTCCCGTTGGTCCAAAATGTTTCGTCTCTCGGAAAAATCCGCAAAAATTATTAATGACATAGCCGGAATTTACCCTACGCGAGTGTAGTAAAACGTTTCGTCGAAAAACGATTCTTTTAGTGAGTTGTGCACAAACTTTTTCGTCCATAATGCCTAACTAAGGCTAAACTTTTGACGCACGCCCCACGTACATACTGCGAAATACGGGGTATAACATTCTCCCCTCCTTAGAAACATTCGTCCCGAATGTTCCTTCCCAAGACAGTTAACGATAGGGATGTCAATGGGGCGGGGCGGGGGCGGGGAAGGGTATCCCATACCCGTACCCACCACCTAAAACACATCCCCACCCCCGCCCCACCACCCATCACGGGTAGTAATTCTTCCACCCGCCCCCGCCCCACTTACTTCACGCGGATACCCACTTACCCGGCGGGTACCCATTAATAAAATGCTCAAATAATGTCTAGCAATTGTTTTAGTCACCAAAATGAAAGTTATATAAGAAAAAGGAAAAAAAGGAACCTTTCCACTATTGTGTATCGAATATCAATTCTAAAACCTTGTCAAAATATTATGAATATTAAAAAACAGTAAAGATGAAAATATTTAACAAAAAAAAAGGAGAACAAAGAGAATAAGAAAAAGAAACGTGGTGCATTACGGTGCGGGTTAGCTCAAGTCACATTTTAAATCAAGAAAGGGTCAAATAAATTCATAAATAAACTAATAGATGATACGGATATGAGCGGTGCGGGTACGGTCGGTGTGGGTATGGTGCGGGTAGCGGGGCGGGGAGGGTGCGAGGCGGGTCTTATATGAAATCCACCCCCGCCCCACTACCCATGGCGGGTAGCACTTTTGATACCCATACCCGCCCCACCACCCACCAAACCATCCCCCATACCCGCTCCAATTGGAGCGGGTGCGGGGCGGTACCCACATTTACCCGCCCCACTGACATCCCTAGTTAACGATAAGGTTTTTCATAACTTAAACAGTTTGCAAATGCCATAAACGGCCACAAAACAACACTTAGGCATATATGATAATGAAAATTTACAAGTAGGAAAGTGAATTACCTGGAGGTGTGGGGAATAGGTGAGGATACTTCTGCCTCATGTCCTCCTCAGCTTCCCACGTCATCTCCTCCCTGAGCTCGTTCCGCCACAGAACTTTGACGGAAGCCACGTCCTTGGTCCGCATACGCCTAACCTGACGATCGATTATCGCTATGGGAACCTCCTCATACGATAACCCCTCGGTCACCTGGACATCGTCAATCGAATGCACTCTAGATGGATCCCCGATACATCTCCTCAGCATAGAAACATGAAACACCGGATGCACTGCCTCTAGATCGGACGGCAGATCCTACTCATAGGCAACCTTGCCTACCTCGCGACAACTGATAGGCCCAATGTACTGGCCGAAGTTTCCTTTCTTCTGAATCTCATCACACCCTTCATGGGTGACACCTTCAGAAAACCCAATCATCAACCTCGAACTCCGGATGCCGACGACGATGATCTCGTGATATGACTTGCCGACTCGAGTCGCCAAGAATCGCTCTGGATAAGCTTCACCTTATCCATCGCTTCGCACCAAATCTGGTCCCACTAACTGCACCTCGCCTACATCAAACCAACCTATCGGAGATCTGCACTTCCTCCCATACAAGGCCTCATAAGGCGCCATCTGAATACTGGAGTGGTAGCTATTATTATACGCAAACTCAACTAGAGGCAAATGATCCTCCCAGCTACCCCTGAAGTCGATAACGCATGCTCGCAACATATCCTCAAGAGTCTGGATAGTGCACTCAGCCTGTCCGTCTGTCTGTGGATGGAATGCAGTACTCAGGCTCACCTGCGTCCCTAAGCCCTTCTGGAAAGACCTCCAGAAGTTAGCCGAACCGGGCTCCTGCGATATGATCGAAATAGGGACTCCATGCAGTCTGACGATCTCTCGGATATAAAGTCTGGCATAATCCTCAGCCGAAAAAGTCGTCCTGACGGAAAGAAAGTGGGTTGATTTCGTCAGCCTGTCGACGATAACCCATATAGAATCATGCCTCCTCTGAGTGCGAGGTAATCCTGTGATAAAGTCCATGTTGATCACCTCCCACTTCGTGTCGGGATCTCAATCGTCGCAACAAACCACCGTGCCTCGTGCTCTACCTTCATCCGCCGACAACACGCACCGAGCTACGAACTCGCAACGCCCTCTTCAAGCTATCCCACCAATACACGATCTAAGGTCGTGGTACATCTTGGTCGACCACGGATGGATAGAGTAACGCTACCGTGTGCTTCCCAAGAACTCGCCGCCAAGTCACAAGCATCCGGAACACACAACTCGCCTCAAACCTTAGCACCCATCGTGCTACCTCAAAAGGACCCTTGCCCTCACGAAGAGTCAGATCACGATACCGAATCAAAATCGGATCCTCGAATCGCGCTTCTTCACCTCGCCGACGATGGAAGACTCGGCAACCTCACGAACTCGAACTCCATCGCTATCGTAATCAATCAAACGGACACCAAGGCTCGCTAACTGATGCTAATCACGAACCATGCCCCTCCTCTCCGGCTGCACCTCTGATAGGCTACCCATGGACCTATGACTAAGGGCATCTGCCACAACATTGGCCTTCGGGTGGTGCGGATGTCAACATCATAATCCTTGAGCAGCTCTAACCACCGTCTCTGTCGTAAGTTCAGCTCTCTCTGGCTGAAGATATACTGGAGGCTCTTGTGGTCTGTATAAATATCCACATGAACCCCATACAAGTAGTGCCTCCAGATCTTTAAGGCGTGAATTACCGCTGCCAACTCCAAATCATGGGTGGGGTAGTTCCTCTCGTGTTTCTTCACCGTCGGGACGCATACGCTATAACCTTGCCCCGCTGCATCAACACACATCCCAACCCGATGCTCGACGATCACAATACACGACATAACCGTCGACCTGCGGAAGAGTAAGAACGGGGCGGTCGCGCCTCCTTCAAGAATCGGAAACCCCGCCACATGCATCACCATCAAACTTAGCCGCCTCGAGTCACTAGTCAATTGTGCGTAGATAGAAGCAAACTTCCACGAACCGCCGATAATAACTGCAAGGCCCGTAAAATCGCGAACCTCGCCGAGTAGTAGGTCGAGGCCAACTCGATCGCTTCGATCTTGCCAGTATCCACCGAATACCATCACCCGACAATATGCCCAAGAAAAGCCACCGAAGCTAACCAAAACTCACATTTGGAAAACTTAGCGATAATCGCTGGTCTCGAGAATCACAAGACAGCCTCAAATGCTCCGCATGCTCCTGCTCTGAGCGAGAATAAACTAAGATATCATCGATGAACACTATTACAAACGTGTCCAAAAATGGTTTGAACACTCGGTTCATCAAATCCATGAATACCGCCGGAGCATTGGTCAATCCAAAAGACATGACCCTGAACTCATAATGCCGTCTGCACGTCGGAATGCGATCCCCAGGACATCCGCCTCTCTGACTCGTACCTGATGATAGCCCGATCGCAGATCAATCTTGGAGAAACATCTCGCACCCTGCAGCTGGTCGAACAAATCATCTATCCTGGGAAGGGGGTATCTGTTCTTAATGGTCACCTTGTTCAGATGCCTGTAATCAACACACATGCGCAGCGTCCCGTCCTTCTTCTTCACGAACAATACCGGCGCTCCCCAGGGAGAAACACTAGGTCCGATGAAACCCTTCTCCGGAAATCTCGCGGTGGTCCTTCAACTCTCTCAACTCGGCGGTGCCATTACGTATGGCGGAATGGAAATAGGCGAGTGTCCGCAAGACATCGATGCAAAACTCTATCTCCTGCGGAGGAATACGGGAGGTCGTGCGGCTGCGTGCGGGAACTCTCTCGACTCTGGGCCGATGAAAATCGCGCTGCGACCTCGATATCAAACACCGAACGAGATGGTAGATGTACCCTTACGCACTATCTTCCTAGCCTCGAGGTAGGAAATAAACCTACCACCGGCGTCTGATGTTCCTCCCACTCAATAACGGCTCCCAGAAAGCGGAACGTACCACTCTCTCCCTGCAGTCTACGTTGGCATAGCAAGAAGCTAGCCAATCCATGCCCATGATCACGTCGAAATCAGTCATGTCCAGCTCTATCAAGTCTGCTAGGGTCTGACGACCGCATAAAGTCACTGGACAAGCTCTAAATACCCGCCGAGCTACCACCGAATCACCTACTGGCGTAGCTACCTCGAAAGGGTCTATGGACTCAGGCTCTATCCCTATCCTACTAGCAATAAGGGGAGATATATGGGCGAGTAGAACCGGATCTATCAAGGCATACATCATAATCGGAGACTAATAAGGTACTGTGGCGACATCGGTGAGGCCTCACCGGTCTGCCTTTGGACAAGGCATAAATGCGATTCGAGGACCGCTAGAATCTGGACCGCGCCACGACCTCTGCGCGACCTGCTGGCCCATGAGTACCCGCCTCGGGCGAGTAATCGTAGGAGACGATGAGCGGCAATAGATCTCGTGGTGAGCCTACCACCGCGCCCCGGTCGGACAAGCCCTCAAAAATGACCTGCCGGCCACAAGTATAGCAAGCTCCGGAGTAGTACTACGGCTCACGAATGGAATCTACCACAACGGACACACCGGCGGACCTCGATCGGTTAGCACCGCTACCTTGGAAGTCCAAGTCACGGGGCCACGACGCCCCGAATGCTCTGGCTGTACCGAAAACGATGTAGGAGTGCTCTGAGCCGGCTGGGGTGCAAATCTAGACTGCTGCTGAGGCCGTCCACCTCGAGAACCACCAAAAGAACCGGCCGTCTTGGCCTTCTTCTGGTGCTGATATCTGTCGACCCGGCGGTCTCTGCGCTCCTCGCATCCCAGTGCATGAGCCTGCATGCGGGTAATATCCATGCCTGGCTGAAGAGCCACACCCGCACAAGACTCGGCCATATAATCATCTAGCCCGGTGACGTAGCGATGCACCCTATCCTCCATATCTGCTACCAACGCAGGGACATATCGAGCCAACGAATCAAACTCAACGTTGTACTCACTGGCGTGCGTCCTCTGTCTCAAGAACAAAAACTCGCCGGCCGTGCCCTCCTCATCTGTGGAGGCAAGAAGTGAGTAAGAAAGGCCTCCGAGAACTCGTCCCAAGTAGCTGGGGACGCATGCTCTCCCGGGGATAACTCCCATGAATCAAACCAATCGACTGCGGTATCACGCAGCCGATGCGAACCGAAGATCACGGACTCGGTCTCCGACGCCCTGATCACTCTCATAATCCTCCGTAGCTGACGGATGAACTCCTGCGGATCATCCTCCGGCTTCGACCCGTAAAACTCTGGCAGGCTACAACTCAGGAAGTCCCGTAACCTCAAACTATTCGCCTGGGTGAACCACAGCGCTCTTGGGCTGGGCTGAGCTGCTGCATCCAGCCTATCCTCATGTCTGGCCACAATCCTGGCCAATAACTGGGCCATCTCCTTGTACCCTAACTCCTCTGCCCCAGGCTGTGGGACTGGAGGTGCGGGTACTGTGGTCTCTGCTGGGGCCGGCGGCGTCATGGAACTCGCCGTCTGAGGTATCGCCTCGGGTAAGAACTGGGCCTGTGCCCTCATAACTCTCGGTGTCCTACTAGCAGCTCCCTCGGCTGCCTTGCCCTTCTGGGCCCGGGTTGCCTTACGTGGAGGCATAATCATTCTGAGAAAGGAATACGTTAGAGGTCCAACTTATAACACGCCTCTAAGGCACGATCTCGAGTGAGAAGAATGGAAACCAATCCTAAATATCCTATAGCTTCACGATTATTGGTGTGGTGCACAACACCGATAATCAAGAACTCTACTAGATACGATGCAGACACTTTCCGGATTAATCGCTCGATACCACTTTTGTCACGACCCGTTCCGGGGCCCGTGACTGGTGCCTTACCCGGGCACCCAAGTAGTCATACATCAGAGTAATCAGCGGAATATAAAAACAAGACATGAAACAGTTGTAAAATGAGACGTTTATCGAAGAAAAGCTTGCCTTTGGCATATATATATAACCCAAGTTCTGCGATTACATCCCAACTGCATAATAGGACTACAGACCTCAGGAAGTAAACAACTATGGCGGGGGGCCCGCCATACCACGAATGTACAAAACTATCTACAATACAGGGAGATCATACCCAAAAAGTAGAGCCTCGGAGAAGATGGAGCTCGACACCAAAGCAAAGATCCTAAGGATGTGGATCTAGCACTGCTTTGCCACCTGCGGCATGAACGCGGCCCGAAGGAGTCGATAACAGTACCAAGTATGTGAAAGCGTAAAGTACTTAAATGAAACCAAAGCATTTAAAACCATTTGCAAATACAATCGGTTCAATTGCATAGTGCCACATCACAAACAAGAACAATAATAGGTAAATCGTAATGAGTCTTTTCTAGGCCGCGAATGATCAAGCAAGGCCAATTGCCCATAGTATCATTATGCGTGCCTAATCTCGACTTCCGCATGATCCGCATAGTCACATGCACGCGTGAGGTATTCCTCGCGGGGTAGCTAACCCGGTACCTCTCCGGACTCCGCGATCCGCATAGTCTCGATAGACCGCGTAGTCACGCGCATCGCAGGCATCCCGCGTCGGGCTAAAACACCGGAATGATCAATCACGGAACTCCGCGACTCGCGTAGTCTCACGACGCATAGCCGTATAGACCGCATCAAGGGTGGCAAGCCTCGGTATAATAAGTCGAGGGTAGGTGATATAATAAAGACAACTGACTTACCGTTTAGCAACGTAAGCACAACATGAATGACCCCCTTTCACAACATCACAAGACACTAACACACGTAGCATCATAATATGTCTATTTATCAATCAATCTTACTACACCTTACAGAAATCAATACAAGGTTTTCATAAGCAAGTAAGTAAACAGTTCTTTTTATCTTTCTTAAGTTGTTATACCTAACTTCCCATAAAGCTAGTATAACTCTTAAGCTTTTGTTTAAAAACCAACTGTTTCTCTTCTGTTAAAAAATGATTCAGTATTCTTTTGAAATGCTTCAAGATTTTTTATTATTCAGGCTTAAGTCAAAAGACATTGTCGTAGTTATTATTCAGGCTTAAGTCAAAAGACATTGTCGTAGTTATTATTCAGGCTTAAGTCAAAAGACATTGCCGTAATTATTATTCAGTTTTTTTTCTACCGTACTATATATATATTTAAAATATCATGCTCAAGAGTATAGGAAGAATCACATACTTTCTCGGCGAAATCCACCTGCCAAGTCGAATATGTCGCGCGCAGAGAATCAGCCTATGATAGTCAAATACGTCTATCAACGTCTAGACTATTCTGTAAACAGTTCTAAGTAGAGGGTCCTCTATTCTACGGAAAATCGGGCAGCACTTCCCTACCCGGTGAGCTACTCAAGTCTACTGTGAAAACAGTCCTGTGTAAGTATAGTTCGATTATTCTTCTTTTATACCCTTCTACTGTGATAACAGTTCAATTCTATTCTTCATATCATATACTCAAGTCTATACTATTCTTCTATGTGATATCCAATTACAATAGAAGGACAAGAGTATTTACCTCGGTAAGCCCAAAATTATCCAAGTTAAAAGTCGCTCCTGAGCAAGGTTTAGCTCCTAATTTGTACGCTCCGATAGCTCCAAGAACCCTTAGAAGTTCCCAACAACGTCTACTAAGATACTATAAGGGAATTGGGCTAGGGTATTTGGAAGACAACTTTTCTACCAGGGGGTAGTGTTTCGGCTAGGGATTCTTTTAGAGTGGGTATTCGCCAGGGCCTTCAAGGGGGAGTGAAGGCTTGGACGAAAAGCTTTAAGAGAGGGGGAGGGATTTTTCAAGACTTGGAGAAATGATTTGTAGATGAAGAACTCTTCATCTTAAGGGGGGTATTTATAGGTCAAGCAAAGGCCAACCAATGGCCAAGATGATGCCAAGTGCAAGGCAAGTGTAGGGTGAGGATTTAGGCAAGTGTCCTTATCCATCTACTACACAAAATATCCTACCAACTCCTTGACTAAGAAAATGGCACAAAAAACGTGCCAACAATTGCCCATTCTTGACGTCCAATGAGGGTGACAAGTGTCACCCTCCCGTTGGTCCAAAATGTTTCGTCTCTCGGAAAAATCCGCAAAAATTATTAATGAAATAGCCGGAATTTACCCTACGCGAGTTTAGTAAAACGTTTCGTCGAAAAACGATTCTTTTAGTGAGTTGTGCACAAACTTTTTCGTCCATAATGCCTAACTAAGGCTAAACTTTTGTACGTACGTCCTTACGTACATACTCTGGAAATACGGGGTATAACACAATATGTATTACAATAGTGAACAATCTTGTAGCCAACAAGAGTTGTGGCTACAATAAACTTGTGGGTTCTTGAACTCCGTTCTTGAGTGATTCTTGAGTCCGTCTTGAGTCTTCGTTCCAATTGCAGCAAACTCCTTGATCTTGATTGCCTGAAAATAATAGACACTAAATCTGGTAGCGTGTCGCGCTGCTGAGTCGATTGATATTCACTCTGTCCTTAAGACATTATTGCCCCGTATATATCCTTTTACGATATGAGCAACGGTCTCCCAAGATAAAACAACAACTAAACAAATGAGCAAAGGAAACTCAAGTGTTTTTCAAGAAGAGCCTTTGAGTGTGTGAAAGTTATGCTAGAGAGGAAGAAGTTCAGAAAAAATCTGAACTATACAAGAGTGAGGTGTGTCCTACAATTGAGCCAAAGGCCTCAATTTATAGTGTGTGTAAGATGACTTCTCATCTAGTCAACTAATGACAATCAAGACCATGTAATGACACTAAATAAGAGGTTATAATTCAGCCAAATAATGCCTGAATTTAAGTGCCAAGTAATGAAGGATTAATGCTCTAAAACCAACCCAAAAGTCAGAAATTCTCGTCTTCCGTCGATCACACTGCCTCCGTAGCGCCGCGGCTCCTGAGCTCCAGTGACCAGAGGACCATCCAGTGCCGCGACCCTACCCTTGGGGCGCCGCGGCGCCCGACTCTTCGGCGGCGTCGCTGCCTTTTTCCGACTCATTTCGATCTTACACTTCTTATCGATAATTCTATGATTACTATTTGATGATTTTCGAGTCAGTCTCAGTGTTCGTGAACCTCCCGCTTCGACTGCGGGGGTGTAATAGAATATTTCTCGAATATTCTTTCATTAATTGTATATCTCTTATTTTATATAGAATTGTATTCTTATTTTAATTATGTCTCCTATTTTAGATAAAATTATATTTACTATTGTAATTAGGTTGATTAGTTACCTAGTTTAAATATTATTGTACTACTATATATATTGTATAATATTGATGAATACAATCCAGAAACATATTCCTATTTTTCATTAGAGGAATGTAAGGAGCAAAATTAATAATATGAATAAAAAATTTGTCTCTTCAATTTCATTAATTATAAGGAAAAGTAATGACGCCTCCTGCAATTAAAATATTAAACTATTTCTATAATTAAAAAATTAAATATTCTATGAAATTAATTATTAGACTCCTACAATTAAGCAATTACTATTCTAAAAAATTATAGTTGTAACTAATGTAATATTATTATATCCATCAATATAGACATATGAAATGAAATCATCTCATATTTATTATCTTTCTTGCAATTAGTACACTGGTCTTCTATGATTTACTGTCTCATTGATCGATAGGTCATGCCCTGATATTTGATTAAGAGAAAAAGAAGAAGAAATACGTTTTTATATATATATTTGTATATCAGTCTATTTGGCTCACAGTTATAGAGAACAAAGAAACCCGCATGAGTGTAGCTCAGTTGGTTTCAGGGTGATAGATTGCTTCGAAAGCAGTTCGAACACCGACAGGTAAGCGTGAGTTTCATTTCTTGTGAGGATAACTTCGTGGCAGCGAGCATTGTGTCTTCCACTTAATGGGCCGCTGCGTATCATGATTTATCTTCCTCCACCAATCTCTGTCGGATTGGAGGAGTGGAAGCCCCTTACGCGAGGAATTTGGCTTTTTTCTCACAAGAGAACAAAGAAAGCAAGAAGTGAAATGTGAGAGAATGTGTGAAACGAGGTGGCAGGCAGCCCACCTTTCTTTAGCATCTTGTTTTTTTTAATACCAATTCAGCGGCTAAACTGTTAAAACGTTTGTTTTGTTTGTCTTTATTTTCTTGTTTAACATAATTAATAAGGAGTAAAAAAAGGCTTAAACTGGTGAATCGAATCGTACAAGCTTGACTACTATTCTACTAAGTGAGAAAAATATATTTACTTCTGCTCTGTCTACTTCTTTTGTTTTTCAATTTTCATGTGTCTTAAATAACAATTTATTTTCACTTAAACCCAAGTAACGCAGCTCTTGGTTTTAGAACGAGTGATATGGGTTGACGTTTACTTTTATAAAGGTATAGATTTTTACGAGATTGACTAATATGTACCAAATATTCATGAATTAACTTGGTTAATTTAACTTTAGGAGTTAATATTGAATAAGTAACATGCTATTTCAATTTATGGTGGTTTAGTCATTAATTTTTCATGACTTATAGTGGAGAAACTGACAATATTGTCCCTTATATTTAGGGTAGGTTCACAATGATTTTTAAAAAAATATATTCTCCGTAATTTTGGTTCTTCTAGGTTTTGTTGGAATTGAACACTTTAATCACTGGAAAATATTTAACAAACTATGACCTTTAAATTGTACGGATATATAGATATATATATATATATATATATATATATATATATCACGCTAGAGACGCTCGCTACCTATCACAATCGAGGAGACGGCGTTCCACGGGCGTATGACTTTGGGCGCCTCCAATCACACTAATGCACGCCCCGAGTCGATTGACGGACCGACTCATATTTCCTTTTCATATTTCCCTCGCGGTACTTGTTCGCTATCAGTCTCTCGCCCGTATTTAGCCTTTGACGAAATTCACCGCCCGATTTGGGCTGCATTCCCAAACAACCCGACTCGAACACAGCGCCCCGTGATGCGACAGGGTCTGGGAACAACGGTGTTCTCACCCTCTTTGGAGCGTCCTTCTAGGGGACTTGGGCCCGATCCACCGCTAAGGACGCTTCTCCAAACTACAATTCGGATGACGTAGCCGCCCAATTCTAAGGATGGGTTGTTCTCGGTTCGCTCGCTGTTACCAAGGGTATATATATATATATATAATGAATATTTCCATCGTTACGTGTACTTTGACTATTTTACCTCCGTATACTCGATTTTTGGAACTTTCGGGCGATTCTAGTAGAAGTTGAGATTTTAGAACATTAAGTATGAATGTGTTGACCAATAGTTGACTCTTGTGTGAACTGACCTTTTTCGGAATTTCGTCAATTCTGTGCGGTCTATAGGATCGTTTATGACTTGGTAGGATAGTTGGTTCAGTTCCGAGAACCTCAGGAACATTTTTGGCTATTGGTTAGGAAACTAGTTTAGTTTGTTGAACGTTGACTTGTAGAATTAAACATTTGATGAAAATTCTTAGATCACGAGTGAGTTCGTAGCGTGTGTTTACATATGCGTTCATAACTGGTTTGTGTCGGAGAAGTCTCGGATGATTATCGGAGTTCGGGTTGAAATTACATAAGACTTAATTTTTGTAGTTTGTTGTTGTATTCACTGGGACGGGCCTCAATTCACGAAAATAGAGCACTACAGTAGACGGTGTTCCACTACAGCATCCTTTTGGATTTTGGCTAGGGACCGCAGGCATGGGCGTTGACTGCGGGTCCGTTGTAGCGGATGACGGAATTTTCAGATTGCTTTTAAGTGTCATTAAAATTTTACACTCCCTCATTTCGAAAATAGTTCTCCAAAGCACCATTAAGGCGATTTCAAGCCTTGTTTTACCTTTCTTTATCTTTCTTATGTTGATTTAATGGTGGAGATAACCTAAAATTTTATTGGGGATGATGATTTCAATCAAATTAGGGCTTGTTTAATTATTAAGTTTAAATATAAGAATTAATTTATTAGTTTTGTTATTCTAAGCTTAGGTTTCACTATTTAGTACTTGTTAAGCTTGAATCCTCTATTATTTTTAATGAAATTGAATGTTGTAAACTAGGGTTCATACCCGAAATTGAGGGTTTTTCTTGTAAGATAAAATTAGCCTAATGTTGAGTTTATTTAGCAATCGATTAGTAGGATTGGACTCATTGAACTTTGAATTTCATAGTTCAACTTTAAAATAACTGTTTTATCCATATAAGCCTGTTTTCCCCTTCTTCCCTATTCGGTTAGGATCCAGAGGAGTAATATAACGTTATGGGTGTTGTGAATTTCTTGTTCTAACTTAGACTTTGATAATATTAGACTTCAAGTACGATCGTGATCCTCAAAATGGCAAGGCTCATACGTGACTTGTTGTGACTCCCGCTCGACATCCAGGTAAGTTAAGTTTACCTTCTGGTTAGACTTCGGTTAGCAAAGTATGTTTAGTTAGATTCTGTTGGAGAGATCATGTAAACCTTCGGGTATGAAGTTGAGATGAATTACTTAGGTTGGTTATTATTGGTTGATTATGATTTGTTGCCTCTTTGTGGTTACTAGACTTGAACGTAATGTCATATTGTATTTGTGATGTAGTTATCTCACTTATCTTGGCATGTTCATGGATATAGGAAATGACTTGATATGATACTGATATTATGAGAAGTGTTCTTGTGAGGCACGACTGAAAATTGATATGTTACACTTGTTATTGTCATTGCATTGCATTCATCATACACTTAAATGACTTATGGTGGCGTGGCGGTGATAAATGAGAAGGAAACACTTATGATCCATATGACATATTATATTGTGTAGCCATCTCTATGATGTGTGATACATAGTGGCTAGCGGGGTGTTCGATGGAAGAGCCATTCTAGACTGTGTGATACGAAATGACTCGTACATGAACGTCGCGTGTCTCCATGGGTCATGACTATGAGACGATGAGATGTTCCATCTGTAGATGTATGTATGGAGATTACATTAGTCATTGCATTGCATATCCTCATCATTTCATTTTATATTTATGTTTCAGATTTATTGTTATACTTATGCCTGTGATTATTCTAATGAACTCGAAAATCTGGCAGACTTGGGTTTAGATGCTTCACCATAGGCTATGATTCTCTATATTTGGACCGGTTAATCCTGGACTTTGATATTACTTGTATTTGACTGTGTTCGTGTCTATCTTTCGATTTCTTTCTTATGCATATGTTAGCTAACTGTTGTCGGCCTATGATATCTACCGGTACATAGTGTTTATACTGATACTACTTTGTTGCGTTCTTTTCTAAATGCAGAGTACGTGACTGGTTCTACCTCTTCTCCTCAAGACTGATCTGAGGCTGCTGTTGAGTCTTTAGAGTGAGCATGTTGGATGATCCGCTGCCTGGGGACTCCTTCCTACTATTGTCTTTACTTTGATTCCTGAGAGTATTTTCATTTGATCCTTTATATTATTCAAACTTATAAATTATGATAGTCATTCTTGTACTGTTCAGACTATTTATTCTTTGGGGGTTGTATCCGTATTCTTATATTCCGCACTTTTACATTTATGATATGAGTTGGACTTTATATTATTCCTCTTAATTTATTTTAATTGTTATTGGATTATTGATTCATGGAAGTGTTCTCCTACCAAGGTAAAAAATGATAGGTGCACTCACGACTTACTAATTTTAGATAGACATATATATTAACTATATAGAAGTGTGAGTAACAACGACATGTTGTTTTTATGGAATTCAATTCAACTTTGTGGACAATTTTGTCATTTTAACCACCTCTTTACTTGTGCATATGACCTTTCAAATGCACTCACGTCCACTATAAAATTAACAGGAATATAAAATGGAGATCCCATACATGATACATCTAAGCACTTAGTTCATATTATAGTAAAACCTCTATAAATTAATAATTTTGGGATCATGAAATTTTATTAATTTAGAGAGATATTAATATATCGATAAATTAATATTTTATTAATTAAAAGAGAGATTTTTTAAATTCAGCAAATTTAGTACATATGTATTGAAAATAAATGAATTCATATATGTTTCATTGATTATATTCATGCATCAACCAATTCTTTGTAACTAATTAAATATATTCATGTATAATATCAATTCATTGTATACAATTAACTATTATTCATGGACGCATGTATCAATTCATTGAAATTACTTAAATAATGTATACATGTTTACATTAATTCGTTGCACTTAAATAACTATTATAGCCAATTAAATATATTCATGCATGATGAATGAAACATATACTATATAAATCTCAATATGGAAATAAAATAATTCATAACACTCAACCATGTCTTCTCATCTAAAAGGCATCGCAAAATCATTCATGAATGATTAAATGCGTAAAGCATTATGTGATTATAAGAGAGACTATCCCACATGCACTCAAAAAGATTTACAAGAGTGAGTTGATGAAAAATATCGTTTGAAAGTTAGTCAAGGTACAATATCAACACTCTCAAGAGATCATCGGAGTACCTTTCAACCAACTTTGAGAAGAGTGGGGATATTAAGCGACACACATCGGCGAAATATCCAGATATGGAGAAGGTTCTTTATGAATGGTTTCTTCAGTACCAAGATCGAGTCAACATGGCCGGAGAGCTTATTTTGGAGAAAGCAAAGGATATAATGAAGCTTTTGCATCCTTAACACTCTCCTGAACATCAATTTTCTCAAGGTTGGCTTGAAAAATTCAAGGTAAGACATGTTATTAAATCATTTCGTCGTTTTGGAGAAAGTGGTTCGGTTGACATGCAGGACATGAAAATGAAACTAGAGGCAATAAGGGAGAAAATAAACCAATTTCCCATGAAATATATTTTTAATTTGGATGAAACATGTCTGTTTTACAGGTTACAAGCTGATCACTCTCTTGCAACCAAGCAACTTGAAGGAAGAAAGAAAGACAAAGAGAGGCTTACAATTGTTATTTGTTGCAACGAGGATGGTTCGGAAAAAATTCCTTTATGAATTATTGGAAAATATGCAAAGCCACGTTGCTTCAAAAATATCAACATGAGCATCATCAATTGTCATTATCGTGCCAACAAGAGAGCATGGATGACTAGTGTGCTTTTTGATGAATATGTTCACTGGTTTGATCACAAAATGAATGGCAGAAGAATCTTGTTGATGGTTGACAATTGTCCAGCCCATCCAAAAAATATTGAAGGGTTACAGAATGTTGAGTTATTTTTTTTTGCCACCTAACATGACATCAAAGATTCAACCATGTGATGCAGGAATAATTAGAGCTTTCAAGATGCACTATCGTAGGAGATTCTACAAAAATCTACTGGAAGGTCATGAGTTGGGGCTACCTAATCCTGAAAAGATTAATGTTTTAGATGTCATCAATTTTGCAGTCTCCGCTTGGACAACCAATGTTTCTCAAGTGTCAATAACAAATTGCTTTCGACACTGCAAAACCCGTTCAAATGAAAAAAAATCTCAAGTGACACAAACTTTGAAGAAAGCCTACATGAGCTTGAGAATATGGTCAAGGATGTTGGTTATCACAATGAAATGGACGTCAACAAATTGGTGGACTATCCGGGTGAAAATGATGAATGTTCAATGGTTCAAAGTTTAGAGAAAATTGTTGCTGATATTATTGAAGATCATACTAATGATGAAGCTGAAGATGATTCAATACCGTTGGAACCAGTCACGAGAAAGGAGACTTTGAGCGCGACAACAACTCTTCAAAATTTTTTGTTGCAGCTAGAGAACTCGACACCGGAACTCTTGGCTGCAATTAAAAAAGTTAGAGATGAAATCCAATTAGATTTAAAATTTAAGAAAAATCAAGTAACAATAGATTCATATTTTAGCAAACTACCATAATATTTATAATTGTAATATTTATGAATTATTAATTTAGAGTTTTAATGGGACCTAATATTTATAAAGGGGTTTTCCGAAAAATATTATCTTATTACCTTATTGAGTTTGATGATTTTTTACAAAGGCTCAAGTCGGGACCGGAAGATTTTATTATTTTAGAGAGTTTATTAATTTATAGATTATTAATTTATAGAGGTTTTACTGTATATTCCTTAAATAATCCTTAAACGCTATTATAATTTAGGGCTGGGATGCATTCTTATCAAGTTAATTGAGCTAATTAACGTTTTTTTTGGTGTGTAAATTTGGATATATAATTTTAAATTAGAAAAAGTACTATAAGTCATAATAATTAATAGCTCAAAATATTTAAAAGGCGTTGTGACTACTTTTCGGGTAGTTTTCAAATATCTAAATTTGTATAGTTTTTTAATATCTAAATTTTAATTTAATTTAATCTGATTTAGTTTCGACAATGAATCAAATTAACTCTTCAGAACTGACACATGATAAATATTTGGAATGGAGAGAATAGTGAATTACCACCATATTTAAATTACGTGATTACTTTTAGAAAATAGTGCAAACAAATTGAAAAGAATTCATTGGACTCAACCATATTAATTTATAGTTAACCTACTTACTTTTAATTTGTCATAATAAGTTCATACTTTTTTAATAGTTTATGACATTAAATTGTGATAATAAGTTCATAATTTAAAAAATAATAATCCAGAGAGGTAGGGAACAAGAGAATACACTATTAATAGAATTTGAACCCTCCATATCAATCAGGAGTCCACTAATTAAGCTAGCGTTGAATTCGTTAGTTTGCACTTGAAATTTAGAATTATATAACAAATTAAATAATATTTGAATTAATAGAATGATATTTTTTTTTTTAAAAGGTGGATCTCCCACACTTTCATACTCTGATTATTAAGTTATGGTCAAACCCATCGACAACCCCTTGTGGTCGTCAAGATCTTTCAATTAGACACCTCAACTAAATCTTGTTCTATTTAGACATCTGAGGTGGACCCTCACTGTGTCATTTAGACACTTTTCGCTGACTTGATAAGTTTTGTGAATTTCACACCAAACAGGCGCGTGAAAATGCCAAAAATCATATTTTTTTAAGTTTCTTCGTCTACTTCTTCCTCATCCTTTTTCAACCATCTTCCTACTATCACCGACATTACCATCACTGCTATTACTATCGAAAAAAATTTATATTTTTAATTCAACTCAATTTCTTGCTCTCTCCTCTAGTAAAAAGAAAAAAATCGAAGGAACCCATCGAAACATCATTAAAGGGTTCTTTAGAAAGCTTGAATGTTTAAAATGAATTACTTTATTTGAAGAAAATTTTGGGAAATTAATATTAGAATTGTCTTTGGGTCTTCCTGCGGAATCTTTAGCTCAAGTTAAATTTGGAGGATCTTTTCTTAAAATTTTGAATTAAAATTATAGTTGAAACAAGAACACACATGAAAATGATGAAGACACCAAGAACATGATTTCAAAAAATTTCTTTTGTTAGTAAATATATTTTGCTGTGTGTTAATAATGTGTAGGGTTTAGTAAATAGAGTTTTCTTTTCTTTTTTGAAATATTAGTTTTACAAAATATATTTTTTATATTATTATGGGATCACATGGCACATGTCATTATTTAATTTGTCATTTTGTCATATCATCAGCGAATGTGTTACACATACATAACATATTTGGCTGACTCAGCGAAAAATGTCTAAATGACAAAGTCGGGCCCTATCTTATGTGTCTAAATGAAACAAAATTTAGTTAAGGTGTTTAAGTGAAATATTTTGACGATCACAAGGAATCGTAGATGGGTTTAACCTTAAGTTATTAAACTTAGTTCAACTTATTTTTAAGACAATATTTATTTGTATGCTTTAAACACCTACTCCACTATGCTTTTAAGGAATAAGGGGGTGATATAGGAAATCACATAAAAAGATTATGTATGGATGATATAAGAAGAAAATGACATAATGTAATATTTATATATCATGCTACAATATTGATATGCTTGAAAAATCCTAATTCCTAACCATCTGTTAGAAGAGGAGAATCCACGCTTTTAGAGGATGGACATTGCTTTTTAAGATAAGATAAAAAAATATTATATTGCAGCAAGTTAGGTTCAATCCCCAACCGACTTAATCAGCTGCGCCTTAGTCAGTGCACAATTTTGTCTCTTTTGACCATGAGTTTCTTTAGATAGTATTACACATATTATAAGAATTATACACCTAATATATTGAGTTTAATCGGGTGACCATGAGTCCACGTGACCCAATTTTTGCATAACTTAATCTCTTTGACAATGGATTCCTGCTTATAATATTAGACATTTTAAGAATTATACACATAATATATCGAGCTCAAAAGTCGAGTGTCCATGAATTCATGTGACCTATTTTTTGCACTTAAATTTGCCAGATGTCTGTTATGTGTGATTTAGTTAGTGGTCTTAGGAAAATAAACCTACTATAAATTTACATTGGGTATTAAGTGCAACCGGGGAAATAAGTACACTCGGAGGCTCAGAAGACCTGGGGGAGCCTTACAGCTGTTCGTCACTCCCACCAACTCATGTCACATCCATCAGTCTCGATCAAAGTGCCGCAGCGCGCAGAGATGTTGAGACGTCAGCAGGGCTTAGGGCTAAAAAGGTCTAGCCTTGGTTTATATATGTAAAAATTAGAAGGGGAGGAACATCATTTTGCTCACTTTGTAAACCTAACGTTATTTTTCTCTCAAAGCAATATACACTCATATCTACTATCTATTCACTTATTTTTCATAGCTTGTCTTACTTATATGTTATATATCTTTATGTTTTTACTGCTTTAACATGACTCGTTAAGGAATTTCCTAGATCGGATATGACTCACTTGTGTTCAAACCCTACAAAATAAATCTCTAACTAATTTTATGGATAGAATCATTTTCGTTGAAAATAGTTTGGTGCCGTCTATGGAGATCGATAGTTCCGATCATGGCTGAACCAACTAGCATCCCGTCAAGAAATAGTGTGCCACTTGAAATGAGAGACCCACAGGGGTCGCGACCAACAAATTTGAGGAGCTCTAACAGGGAGAACCACCCGGGAGTAGGCGTACAAGAAGAAAGATAATAATGATAACGCCCCCAGTGGAGATCCCCAACGAGCTCCCAAATGAGGAAAATGAGCAAAGACATTCAAAGAAAATTAGGGAAGCATGACCCAAAAGGCGTTATCCCAAGAAAAAGAAATGCACCCTCATTTTAGGGTAGAGGGGATGTACAAAGAAGAAGGATTTATTTCGAAGTTGCTTTGGCCATGGTCTTGTCCTTTAATAGTGAGATGATGAAGGACATGGAAAAGCTCATAAACTCCCTATCCGGAGCAGCGTCGGGCAGCCACCCATTGAACAATCCGAGGTTGTCGAGGTTCCTGGGACTTTCATAGTAAATGTGGAAAAGACTAAGTGAAAGTGGCTGCACCAGATGATGACTTAACAATGCTTGTTGCGATAGAAAATGAGCTCCATGAGCGAATGAGCCAGATACCAGGGGAGCCTCCTATCTTAAAAAGAGCAGAAGCAAGAAAGTATGTCAAAATACCCTACACATTGCATGCGGCTCCCGAGCCTAACTAAAAGAAGTTTAAAATATCAAAAATACCCAAATATGACAGAACCACAAATCTAAAAAAGCATATTATAACATTTGAAGAAGCTATCATCGAGCATGACCTAAAGCATGTTGAATCAGCCATGCTGAAGAAATTCAGTCAGACGCTCACAAAGGGAGCACTTTCTTGATATACTCTCTTACTTAAAAATTCTATTGATTCTTTTGCTGCTCTTGCAGATACGTTCGTGAAAGCTCATGCGAGGGCTCAAAGGATCGAAACACACAAATAAGACATCTTTACCATAAAGTAAAGAAATGATGAGTTGCTCCCCAATTACGTTGAGTGATTCCAGCGTAAAAGGATGGTGCTTCCCACTACTCCTTAGGATTAGGCTGCAGTAGCGTTCGCAAACGATATGAATGCCAACAACTCAGATGCTTTGAGGAAATTAAATAAAATCTTGAGGGAATTCCTAGCCAAGTGTTAAAACAAAGTGAACAACAGGTACACTGCCAATATGAGGATAGAGGATGATCTCAGAGTTGATGCCCAGATATAGGTTAGGGATGACAGCAAGGTAAACCTGGAAACATTCGTTCAGATGGAGAGACTCGAGGAGTTGGTAAGAACAATACTCAACTCGCCCTCCTCCAAGGAGCGAGGGAAGGACAAACATGTTGCGATACGACCAAGGTCAACCCAAGAGAGATAGGGAGACACCACAAATGAAGTCAATAAATAAGTCTAGTCCACCAAGTATGGCGTCTTACAATTTCAATGTGGAAGTTGTAGAATTGGTCATGGCAATGAAAATATGAAGGAATCCTGATTTTTAGTAGAAACACGGTCCAACCCAAATAAGCAAGACATGGAGTTTTGGTGTGAATTTCACATAGTCTTAGATCACTCAACTGAAAACTGCAAACACCTGTGATATGAGGTGGCAGATCTGTTGAGAAGAGAGAAACTAAAGGAATTCCTCAGCAATCAATCCAAAAATGCCCGAGAAAAGGGAACTGGGATTTTGCGAGAACTTCCACCACAACCACACGATCAATATGATCATTGAAGGTGAAATAATCAGAGTGATGTCTCAAGGTCTGTGGGATGGGGAAACCTCCCCCCTCCAGAAAAAAGAAAGAGATGATCCTGAAGATCACATCACGTTCAGTAGAACGTATATGAGAAGCAACTAGGGCCCGTACGCCAATGCACTGGTAATATCTATCCAAATTCTTAATTTTAACATTAAGTGTGTACTTGTTAATCTAGGTAGCTCTATAAATGTGGTGCAAATCTGCATTGTCAAAGAGATATAACTAATAAAACAGGTGATCCCGATGATCAAAATTTTGATCGGATTCAACCTGTCCAGCGAAACTACCCGGGGACAAATCAAGCTGACCACCCATGTGAGAGGAAATGGGTCTCTTTGAATGCCCTATTTAACATCCCTAAGGGAAAAATTCCCTACAATTTGGTGATTGAGAGATCATGATTGCATATCATAAAGGCAGTCCCTTCTATTTTCCATCAAGTCATGAAGTTCCCAACACCATGGAGGGTCACTAAAATTTAGGAAACACTTGAACCTGACCAGGGTAACTTGACCCTGGTGGACACAAAAGACGAATAAGTTGAAAACAGTTGCTAGCAATTACAGATGTCCTATCCTGATATCAGACCAGGGGTCAGACGCAAATAAGAGCTAAATAATAACATATCCCCAGAGGTATTGCTAGACCGGTACGTATGGGATTTGTTACACTGTAATAAATGGATGTAGGGAGAACCACGACAGAGGACCTTGAGCTGGCCACCTGTCATTTGGACCTACGTAAGGAGAAGGTATATCTGTGTTTGGGCTTAAATCTCGAGTTCCAGGAGAAATTACTTAAATTTCTAACAGATAACATGAATAACTTCACTTGGTCTAGTTTGGATATTACAGGTGTTCCCCCAAAGTTAGCTATCAATAAACTTAGCGTGAACCCAGATTGTCATCCCATTAAGTAATAAAGGAATCCAATGTCAGCTGAACGTAGCCAATTTATCAAAAAGAAGTATCACAACTCATCAAATTGGGAGCAGTTCGAGAGGTAAAGTATCATGACTAGATGGCTAATATGATAGTACTTCCCCAAAATCCTGATACTTTTCAAATGTGTTTAGATTTGAGAAAGACATGAATAAGGCATGTATGAGGAACTCGTACCCCATGCCCCGTCTGGTCAATATTGTCGATGCGGTGGCCAGGCATGAGTTACTCAACTTCCTAGACGTTTTTTAGGGTTTGACCAAATATTGTTGTACTCGGAGGACCAGGAAAAGATTTCATTCATCACGGACCATGGAACCTGCTGTTATAACTTCATGCCTTTGGCTTAAAGAACGCAGGGACCACCTTACACCAACTGACTAACTGGATGTTTCAACATTAGTTGGATTAGAGTGTGGAAATCTATTTAGATGATATAATTATTAAGTCTCTCGAATTAGGCCCAGGAAATTTCTTGGGGTTCGTAGTATAGAACATAGGTATTGAGGCCAATCTGGATCACATCCGAGAGATCGAGCAAATACCAGACGTACTCACTAATGTAGAGAGGTACAACGATTGACTTGGAGAGTAACCTCATTGGGGAGATTTATACCGTGATCGTCCGAATTATGCCAAAAGTTATTTAGCGTGCTGAAAAGGAAAAAAAGACTTTGAGTGGACCCTAGAATATCAACAGGCACTAAGAGATTTGAAAAAAATACTTATCAAATCCATCGCTGCTCGCAAGGCCAGAAGTAGGAGAGCCCCTATCGATTTATCTAGTGGTTTCCAAGACTGTGGTAAGTGTTGTGCTAGTACGAGAGGATAAAGGTATGTGATCAGTGTATTTTATACACACTTTTTGAGTCATTTTTAGTTAGTATTTTACTCATTTTTGTTTATGTTTAATATAGTATTAGGGTCGTTTTCCTTTCTTTTGTGTCACAACGGTCAGAAATGGATAAATGACAAAAAGAAGATGAAATGAGCATAAATGAGATGGAATTGCACACAAAAGGGCCAAGAAATGAAGTCTAAGAAGTTCCGGGAAGTATAGAGGAGATCAGACGAAGTCCGGACGAAAAAAAGGACGTCGAAGCAAAAAATCAGGAAAACAACGCCTCAAGCGCCGCGGCGCCGACCACTGAAATTTCTGAAAACTCTCTGATTTTCAGGCGCCGTGGCGCCGGACTGCAGGGCCACGGCGCCGACGCGGTATTTTTGACGTTTTGGGCCGAATTTGACACGTTTTCAGAGTCCAAAAGGGATAACTTTTCCTACCTACAAAACCTATATAATCCCTAAAACCCCGCTCATTATAGATTCCATCCATTGTACATACAACACAACTCTAGGAGGCGAATATTTGAGACCTAGTTCAAGTATTTTCTTTTCTTTCTCTTTTCTTTGTTTATTTCAGTTCATGTATGGAGATTGTATTAGTTCTTAGCGTGACTATGTGTAGGAGCTAATTACGTTATTAGGGATTTCCTTGTGATTCGATTGAAACTCTTATTCATGAATTAATGCATTAGTTTGTTTTCTTCTTCACTTGATTAAGATCTATTCAATAATTGCTTTGATTGCTTGATAATTAATTGATCACTAGTTATCATCACTTATATGAGTTCTAATCGATATCCGAAAGGAGAGATTGTGAATATGTTATAGTTGAATAAACATAGGTTTAAATCGTGGACGAAAGTACCCCGATACTTGTGTAGCTTAATAGGTTATTGCTCTTAATCCTCCTTTGTAGTCAATCTTGTCATCGAAAGATAGAAGGTTCTGCATCGGGGTTGAGTGTTTATATATCCTAACCAAAATATAAAACGGTCTAGTTAACCTGCTATCTTAACGTAGAAGAAGAAGTCAGTCTAATTGTATTAAGGATTGAATAGAGTGGATAGTTGATGATCTTGGAAGCCCTAATTCTCCGTCATAACTGATTTAAATCAAAGTATTTTCATAATTAGTTTTTTTCCTGCATTATTAGTCTAGAATTCCAAACCAATTAACGTTAACCAAATAGAAACTAAAGCATCGATAATCAGTACTTGAAAACCATTCCCTAAGGACGATATTCGGTCTTACCCAAAATATATTACTTGTAACGATACGTGCACTTGCGTTTAGTGTGTGTATAAATCGCACATCAGTATGCAATCACTTGTCTATTATATCAGTAAGGCTCTGTTTGAGGTTGAAATCTGTTACCTACATCTTGAAAAGCTAGCCCTGGCTCTAGTAGTCGCATCTTGAAAACTAAGACTATACTTTCAATGCCACCTCATATGTGTTATAACAACTTTCCCCCTGAGAAACATTCTGCATAAACCCAAACTTTTGGGCAGGTTAGAAAATTGGTCAAGTAATTATACGAGTATAATATTACTTATCGACCCCAGATTGCCATCAAGTCATAGATCTTGGTAGACTTCATGGCTGACTACAGTACATGCATAATGCCCCGTACCCAAAACAAATCGGTTCAGTAATCTGAGACCACATCTAGGGAATGGGTCCTATATACGGATGGGGTCGGGAATGTGAAGAGCACTGAATTAGGGATTGTCCTGGTTACCCCATCAGGGGTAACAATCAGGCAAGCTATTAAATATATATTTCTGACTAACAATGAGGCCAAGTGTTTCGAATTGGCTCGAGGGCTCGGAGCTTGGAATGTGGAATTGAAGAGCACTCTCAACTAGTCATTAATCAAATCCTCAACAAATATAAGGCCAAAGATGGCCCAATGAAGGAGTATCTAAACAAAGTGATGACATTGTTAGCTCACTTCAAACAGTGGAAAGCTACCCAGATCTCTCGAGAGATAAACATTAAAGTGGATGCTCTGGCTAATTTGGGGTCTTCATCTGGGATAACTTGGGCAGAATCAGAATCCTAAATCCATATTTTGCACTCCGTCCTGGACCTAAGTTTGCACGAGGTAAATTCCACCAGCTTAACATGGGACTGCGGAATGACGTCATAAACTATTTGCAGAACAGAACTCTTCCCCGAAGATAGTAAGGTTGCACGAGTACTGAGGGTCAAAGTCGTGTGATATTGCATGCATAAGGTAGAGTTATATTGAAGATATTACCTCGGTCCCCTAGCTAACTGTTTGGGGCCAGCAAAAGCCGAGTACGCGATGAGAGAAATATATGAAGGTAGCTCTGGAAACCATTATGGATATGTCTCATTGGTTAGAAAGATAGTTCATGCCAGATATTATTGGTCCCGGATGGACAAATATGCCAAAGCCTTCGTTCAAAAGTGTGACGAGTGTCAACAACACTCACTCATGATGCATTAGCCCACTGAACTGCTCCACTCAATGGTAGCTTCATGGCTATTCTTGAAATAAGGGATGTATATTGTGGGACCCTTGTCGGGAGCTGAGGGAAAGGTAAGGTTCCTACTAGTCTTGATAGACTATTTCTCAAAATAGGTGGAGGCTAAAACGTACAAGAAGATCTGGGAGAAAGAGGTGATAGACTTCATTTGGGATCACATTTTCTAAAAAAAAAAAAGACCAGAGATAACAGATGAAGGTATTCGGTTCAATCATATGGAGTTTCAAAGTACCAAAGGAGATATCTTGCATCGGTAGTTCATTAGAGAAAAGGTTACTATGTTCCTGGAAGGGTTTAAGATCAAAAGGATAACCTCATCACCCTATCATCCATGTGCAAACAGTAAATCAGAGTCGACCAACAAGACACTAATCCAGAACATCAAGAAAAAGCTTGAGGACGCCAAGGGAAAATAGCTGGAGGAATTATCTGAAGTCTTGTGGGCCTATAGGACTACAGTAAAGACAAGCACTAGAGAAACCCTATTTTCCCTAGTATATGGGGCCGAAGCCCTCATACTCGTAGAGATCAGAGAACATAGCCTCCGATACACCAAAACCACGAAGAAATCCAACAATGAAGTAATGGCAATAGGATTAGAGTTGTTGGAAGAATGCAGAGAGTTGTCCCTCATATGACTAGTGGCACAAAAGCGGAAGGTCACAAGGCATTTCAATAGAAAAGCAAACTTAAGGCATTTCAAGATCATAGACTACATCTTCTGAAAGGTTACACTCACAACTCGGGACGCCCGTTAGGGGCTAATTGGAAAGGTTCATACCAGTAGTAGGGATCACAGTCAAGGGATCATACCAGATCAAAGGAAAACATAGAAAGAAGTTATAGAAAGATGTAATGTCAGCTACTTGAAGTGATTTTACCTCTAAAAGGGTAGTAGTAATGGCCATACTTTTAAAACATTTACTCCTGGTTAGCTTTCTTTCTCTCTATGACAGGGACTGCCCTTGGAAGAACAACCTCTTTATTATCATGGGGAAATCGAAGATATGTATTGCACTCTTTTTCTTGGACAAGTTTTTTTATCCCAAATGAGTTTTTATGGAAAGATTTTTAATGAGGCAACAATCCAAAACATACCACGTCCCGCTAGCATCATGACGAAAACCTGTCCTGCCGAAAGGTAATAACCTGACACTGGCCTCCTTGCGGTCTCGCATTTGAGTGCCAGAGGGAGAAGAGTGGGTCCATGCAAAATGGTGAAGTTGTAAAAAATAGGATATTTTCGAGGGCATGATCATTCAGACTAGGACTAATGCAATCAATGTGCTCGCTCAATTTGTTCTTATTAACATTCTGTAAAACAACTCGAAAGGTCCCATGTATCAACAGAACGAGTCATCCCTCAAAACTTTGAAGATTAAATAAGAATCCTCATGTATTCCTCAATTATTGCCAACAAGGCATCTTTTAACTAAAACTGTATGGGGGAAACTGAACTCGGAAGGCATACGGCTCTGGAGACCGCTTCTAATAGGTGGCATAACTTTAGAGCCTCTGAGCATGCATATTTCATGAATCTTTGTGTCATTAAATGAGATCGATACATCCTCCTCATCAGCACCAATTTTAAATGGCCCTCATTTATTATGAATTAGATGTTTAATTCCCAATATTGTAAAAGTGTTTCCGGAAGTGACATTCCCAGTTGGGTGAAGAATGATGACCTCAAACACAAAACGCAGAAATAAAACAAGCATGCACCAAACATCATATCTCAACTTAAACAATGAATAGTCGAATATGAACATAGTTCTGATAGACGGGCATAACGCTCATGCCCTAACGGTTAAATGTTAAATAAAAAGCCAACAGGTTATTTATGACCACAATTGTTGCAAAAACAAGTGCATGTCAAATCATAGAAATAAGAAGTCAAGGTTGGAAAAAAATAGTATATACTATTAAACCGGAAGCAAGGATAGCACAAAGGCTCATATAAAAATATTAGAGGGTACACAGACCCTAAATATCTGATAAAAAGAGCGCAAATGCTCAAACAAAGAGAGCCAAAAGGGCACACATGCCCCAAAATATCCAACAAACAAAATAGCATACCGGCCGAAACAAAATATCCAGAAAGGGCACACAAGCTCACAAACAAATTAACTTAGCTAAGCAGGGGAACATCTTCACCACCTGAAGAGGCATCAAAAGAGGGAGACGTCTCATCACAGAGATCATCCATGTCTATCTCGACATCGCCTAAATCTACCTCTGCATCTATTAGGGCCAAAAGAACGTTGATCCGTCCCTCACTTACTTCTTGAAAAACTCACGGCGAGTATGAAGAATAGCGTAATCTTAGAGCAATGTGGCCCTACGTTGGTCAGTTGCTCTGCGAAGCCCTAGGTGATTGTTGCGGGCCCTAAGTTGGGTGCAAAAAACCTCAAGTGCTTGCACTCATCCCCAAACAGTATCACGGTCAGCTTTCACCCGAGCCAGCCTCTCATGCAGCAGTTGGTGAGTCGTGGTTATATGTCGGAAATTATCTTCCATGCAGCCAAAACATATTTAGCATTCTCCTATTGCAGCCCTAGAGTGGCCTGAAGACATTTATTCTCTAACCAGAGCATGGCAAAATTATCCCGAAGGCACTGGTTCTCAGTTATCAGTCTTTCAACCTCGCGAGATGAGAAAGACAACATGTTACTAATCAACCTAATGGCAGAGAAATAGACGACATGACCGTGACAAAGAAGGAAATAAAAAGAGTAGCCTTAGTATGTATACTCACTCCGAAGAAACAACTATAACATGGAAAAAATAATTCAACTTACCTGAAGAAATATGTCTGCCAAATGGGATAAGGAAGCTTCCAAGTCGAGGTCAGGGTTGTCATCAGGTGGCGCTGTAACTGAATGGTCGTCACCTACATTATCAATCGAAGCCTCGCCACCGACCACACCTTTGGGTCGATCCTCACTGCTTTACGAAGAAGTAGGCATCGAAAGGTCCCCCGGACCTATAACAACATTAATAGAAGGGACCCTCGTGTCCCTAGCTTCAGCAGCTTCTCCATCACCATCTGCAATGTTGACCACCCCCTTGCATCATCTCCCTCAAATAATCATTGAATCAGTGACACGTTCTCACACGCGAATCGATCCCCTAGAAGGAGGATGCACCAACATCATCTGGGGGCCACTCTTCCTATTGCTCCTAGTCTCAGCAACTGCTTGGGAAATACGAGCCTAAGCTTCCTCCCTAGAGGGCGCTTTCCGGGCAGAAGACCCTAGAGTAGGAAGGCCTTGCAGGCACAAAAAAATTCAAAATCATGTCAAAAAGATATGATTGGCAAAGAACGGTGTTGAGAAAAAGAAGAATTACTATGGTTTTCGCCCTTCGATCGATAAAAAAAGATGCCCCTCTAAGTCCTCTCAGTGTCCTGAGATGCATGCAACATACCCATCACCCAACCATAGACATCGGACAGGGATTCCGATTGATGCTTACAAATGTTGTTCCACTGCTCTGAAAAGGGACCAGGAGCAATGCGATGGAGGCGTATATCCTATACTGGAATTAATTTTACAATAACTTATACTGAAATTAATTTTACAAGAATAAAATCTTTATCTATGATACTTCTTTTGAAAATAACATTTCTATCTTCATGAGGTGCGTAGGGATAAAATTTGTGTATATTATATTCTCTTCAAATTCCACTACCCTTTTCAGACTCCACCTATAGGAATAGGTTGGGTATGTTCTTATACCTAAGATCAATATATATCTTTCATTTTAATGCAGTAAATTAATATCTAAAATAAGATATGCATAAAATAATTCACTACGTACTAATTTAAATATTTCAATTGTTTTCGCATTATAATGTTTGCCTAATTATATCTGTGGGCACAGCAAAGCAAACGACCCGTAAAGTGAGAGAGAAGAAAGCAATGTAGGGAAATGAGTGGAAGGGGGATTTAGAGGAGTTGGCAAGCAAGCAGCACACCATTCTTGTGCAAGAAATCAGCAGGTTATTGAAGAGTCAAATCTTCCCGCCTCTCAAATTACAAATGTCATGCAATTGGGTGGCATCATTTGCTCTACTTTCTGAATGAAAGCATTTATCTCCAAATTTGACCAACATAGCATGCATTTGTCTCAAAGTCTTCTCTTTATCTTTCTTTTCGAAATCATTTATAACAAAAATAAAACTAGAATTTTGAATTTTCAAATCCTAAACTACGGTTGATGGGATATTTCTCTACGGAATGTACATGCCTCTACCGATCGAGATGTGACACGAATTCATGAGAATGGAAGCCAGACCTTCTGGGACTTAATTTATCCAATACAATAAGCATCTTTTTGGCCTTTAGTACATTCCTTAATTAAATACTAATTTCAAAAAAATAGGTATTTAACTAACTTAATCTTAATTAAATAAATAAAACTCACTTACTAAATAGAAATAATTTGAAAGAAAATAATTATATAAATAGACACTTATTTTGAACTAAAATAAAAAAGCTAAAAGGATACTTATTATGGATAGGAGGGAGTAGCTTTTTTCAATTACCCTTTGTATTAATGACAATATTTAAGAGGAAATATATAATTGATGGAGTTGATTTATATATATATAAATATTTATTGAGGAAAAATTAAATGATGAATCATATTAAGAAGTAAAATAGTGAAAATATTATTTTTATTAAAATGTGTGTAAATAAAAAAATATGATAATTATTTTGAGAGGCAGGAAATATCAATTAACAGAAGGAACCTTCTGAAATTAAACTTCAAAAAGGGAACTTGTCAAAGCCACACGACTTTGGATTTTTTTAATTGCTAAATAAAATCACTTTTACACGAAAATTGAGAAATAAGAAAAAATTTACCAAGTTCAGTGTTACTATTCCTAATAGGTCACGAGATTGCATTGTTAAAATTTGGAGAAGCAAAAGGTTAAAGAAATAATTTCTTAATTATTTTCATTCATTCAAATTTGAAAGACAATATATACACTTTATAAAATAGGAGAATTTTATTCTTATTCTACTCCTAAATTCCTATTCTATTTGAAGACTAATAATACAATTATGATAAAATGTACAAGACTAATTAATGTACAATATTAATACACAATATTTATCAAATCTTTCTATTTGGACTGCTTTGACCGAGACCACTTACGGGCTAGACCATTCTCGGCTTCATATGGATATTCAATATACATACAATATACATGTATATCATGTGTTTATTGTATGTATATTTAACACACCCGCAGTCATAGCGCAGTCTTCGTACGCTGAGACTGTCTCTAAAATCTTCAAAAAGGACCGAGGGAAAATCCTTTGTAAATATGTCTGCAATTTGATATCTGGAAGGGACATGACAGACGCGTACTTGTCCTCGTAGGGGGGGGGGGGGGGCCGCTGCAGCACCCAACTTGGGTTTAGTATTAATATGAGCTTTATGTCTTGCAAAAGAAACGTCAGAATTATCCTTATGAACAAAAATCCACATAGACTGAATAATATTAACACCAGATGGACGGGGGGCACCAACTCTCACGTCTTATTATCAATAAGAGCATTATATTCATCGGTTATAACAATTTTCCAATTTGGGTCATTTAACGCAGACACATGATTACGGGGTAATGGTAATTTAAGAATATTAGAATTTAAATTAAAATGTCTGTTTGGTTTAAAAATACCCCGTTAACTACTAGTGACTAGACGTTGACTCGGAGGAGAATCAGGTGGATTTTGGGAAATATCCGGACGTAGGACGGATCGCGATAAGCGATGGGCCCGCCGGATGTAATCAGAACGGGAACTGGATGAGATGGGCGACCGGCGGGATTTGGGCCAGATCGGTCCCGAACCCGAGACAATGCCTGGGCCAAAATTGGGTTGGAACGGTGGCCCAGTTGCTGGACCTAGTTCCGAGGGTGACACCGTGATGAGAGGACCAGCGGGCAGTGGGCCTGCTGGAGGATTCAGGGTGCGGTACATGTCCGACAAATGGTGAATAATATACGGGGATATATCATCATCCAAAAAATTATACGAACTAGGCATGTGAGTACTAACTTTTGAAAACGGAAATTGGGATTCATCAAACAAAACATGGCGACTAATGATAATTTTATTAGATGATAAATCGAAATATTTATAACCATGATGATTTAACGGATAACCCAAAAACACACATGGGGTAGATCGGGCCTGAAGTTTGTTAATTAAAGTGGACGGAAAAAGTGGATAACACAAGCACCCAAAGACCCTAAGATATGAATACGGAGGAGTCTTATCATATAAAATTTGAAGAGGGGATGAATATGTCAAACTTTTGGAAGGAAGGAAGGATGTTAAGAATATTTGTAGCCATTTGTAGAGCATGATGCCAAAAAATGGGGTTACGAAAGCATGTATCAATAAAGTTCGGAGAATGTTATTAATGGTACGAATTTTACGTTCGGCTTTCTTATTTTGTGAAGACGTATGAGGACAAGAAAAATGAAAATTGATTATATTTTTACCACAAAACTCCCGAATATCCCCATTGTCATATTCTTTTCCATTATCACATTGAATATTTTTTATTTCCCATTCGAATTGAGTTCTAATGAATGCTCTAAATTTTAAGAAGATAAAAAAACTTGACATTTTTTCGCTATTGGAAAAATTCATAAAAATTTAGAATAATCATCTAAAAATAGAACATAATATCGAGTACCCATAGAACTCAGAACATGAGACGTCCATATATCACTATAAATAATATCAAATGGCATTAAAGTACGAGAAGTAGAGTCTACAAATGACAACTTAACAATTTTTTCTAAGGAACAAGATTGACAATTCAGAGTATTATGCATACCCTTACAAGAAATAAATTTATTTTTATCTAAGAAAAACAAAATAGACGACTCCGGATGACCTAGACGAGCATGCCACAAGGAAGTAGCAAGAGATGCAAAAGTGGAAGGCATAGCTTGACGCGAGAAACCGAGACTTGGTGTGATTGGATAAAGATTTTCCCTACTGTCACACCTCATGAGAGGACTCTCCGTCTTGAAATCCTTTACAAAAAATCCAAAAGGATCAAAATTAACAGAAACTCAATTATCAGTTGTGAATTTACAAATCGACACCAAATTTTTTATCAATTTTGGGGCATGAAGGATATTTTTTAAGACAAGTGGTGGATGGGGGGGGGGGACACAAAGTTTTATTACCATAACCCCGAATTGAAATTGAATTATCATTACCAACAATTATACCATGATTACTGCTCAAATTGGAATAAGACAAGAGTGTGTGGTGGTTGAGTCAATCCAAGTGTGTGCATCACGGCTTTAATGTCAGTTTGTGTGAGTTCCACTGCCGAGAATGCATGTGTAGGACGGGGCCCAAGCAGTTCACCCTGCTTCCCCGGCCCAGTGAAGAAATGATAAGGCTGACTATTGGGCCAGAATTGATTGATGGGCTGACTGTTGGGCCCAGTACTGAACCGAGACGGTGTCCACTGGTTGTTCACTGCTGGGCCTGGAAAATATGGGTTGTTTGGCCACGGCCCACTGACCCAACCCCACTTCCATAGGGCCCACTGTTATTGGGGCCAGTGGGTCGGGGGCCCATTGTTTTGGCCATTCCCGTTGTCGGAACCGCCGTAGTTTCTCCCGCAATTTTTCCTGTTGTTTTTACTATTATTTTTGCCGCCACCGTGAGTATGATTTTGGCCGGAATTATCATTGAAACTCGGAGAATTTGTGGAGGACGTCATTATGACGACGGGGCCAGTACTGGTAGCCGCCTTCTTAGCCAAACCTGTTTATTCCAACGTAAGCATTGAGCGGGCTTAATAGAATTCTGGCAAGGGGTTACTTTGACGAAGAATTGAAGCAACGCCGTTATAGGCTTCGGACATGCCTGCAACCATCTGTAGAACGAGACGACTATTAGTAACAGGAGCACCCACGTTACGAAGTTGATTCGCCAAGTCTTTGAGTCATTTTCAATAAGATGAAATGTTTGGCCTTATGAATCCTCCAACGTGTTTTAACCTACAACCACTTAACTATACTTATCTATGCATCTTGAGAAAATTCCTATTCAAGGGTGACAATGTGGGAAAGACTGTTATCCTAGAATATATCACGCAATCGGTTCCAAGCAGCTATAGCTGTGGAGTTAGGTTCCATAATCGTCTGCAAGAGGTCAAGGGAGATAGTGGCATAAATCCACTAGAGAACCTTTGTGTCAAGAGTGACCCATAATTTTGGATCGCCTGATTTAGTGGGCACAACCTCCGTAGTAGCCTCTGTATTAGTAGCCGGAGGGATGATATGGTGGAGAACTTGATGTGCTATTGCATGAATCTTGAATAATTCTGCACATGTCTCATATTGAACATTTTCTAGGTCAAGAACAATAGGAAGAACGCTTTTGATGTTAGAAACTGTTCCAGTTTGAACTCTTATATAAACTATATAGAAGAACATCTACTAATAGTTATTTAATTAGAACTGCTACGCCCCTTTCCTCCCATTCATTAGGGCAGGATGAAACGTGTTTTTATCTGTCATAGTGAAGCGAACAAAATTTGGACAAGAAAATTTTCAAGGGGGGAGGTCTCGGATATGAAGAAACTGAGAGGGGAATGTTTTTTAGGGGGGGGGGGGGGTGGTTCTCGAGTATGAAGAAACTGAGAGTGGGGTAGGAATTTTCACATAAATCAAGAAGAACAGAAAAATTTGCGGAAGCAAGGAGAAGAACCTAGACTTTTGATACCATGAAAGAAATAATCCCTTTATTATTTTCTTTGATTGACAGACAATATATACACTTTACAAATAGGAAAATCATATTCCTATTCTACTCCTAAATCCCTATTTTATTTGGAGACTAATAATACAATTATTGTAAAGTGTACAAGACTAATTAAGGTATAATACTAATATATAATATTTACCAAATTTTTCTATTTGGACTGCTTTGACCAAGACTACACTTACGGGCTGAACCATTCTCGACTTCATATGAATATTCAATATACATACAATATACATGTATATCATGTGTATATTGTATGTATATTTATATCATGTGTATATTGTATGTATATTTAACACTGAAGAATGTAAAAGAAATAGAAGGCATGTCAGACCTGACATGATGTTGCAATTTTCCTTCTCCTTTATATTTAAAAATAATTTAAGTAAAAGTCGCACAGATATTTAAAACTTATTTTGAATAATATATTTCAAAAAAAAAATCTTTCAATTCTTAACCTCCATAGTCAAACAAAAACAATCTTCTTAAAACAGAGAGAATTACTTTATAACTTGTCCATAAATCTCGTTTGCACGTTTAAATTTTTGAAGGTCCTCTTACCCCCCTTATTGTTATGGTAAGTGGAACTATTATCACCCTAAAACATATAATACTAATTTTAATATGTGAAGTGCATTGCACACGTGCCATTTCAACGTCACATCAATAAATCAAGTGAGGTGCATCAGGGACGAGGATGGTAAAGTATTGGTGGAGGACGCGCATATTAGGCAGATGTGACAGTCTTACTTCCAAAAACTCTTGAACGAAAAAAGGAGATACAAACATTGTGTGGGAGATCTGGAGCATTCAGGCAGGTACCAGGATTTCGGGTATTGCAGAAGCATTAAGATTGAGAATTTTAAGGGAGTTGTTCGCAGAATGCGCGGGGGAAAAGCGACCGAGCCGGATGAGATCCCAGTTCATTTTTGGAAGAGCATAGGCAGGGTAGGCGTGAAGTGGCTGACTGAGTTGTTCAACGTCATTTTTAAGACGACGAGAATGACCGAAGAATGGAGGTGGAGTACTATGGTTACTCTGTAACAAAACAAATGCGATATCCAAAGTTGCAACAACTATAGAGGTATCAAGCTGCTGAGCCACACTATGAAAGTTTGGAAAAGGGTCGTGGAGATGAGGGTGCGAAGAGGCGTGTCTATTTCTGAAAACCAGTTTGGATTCATGCCGGGACATTCGGCTATAGAAGCCATCCGTCTTATTAGGAGGTTGATAGAGTTGTATAGGGAAAGGAAGAGAGACTTACATATGATTTTCATCGACCTCGAGAAGGCATACGATAAAGTTCCTAGGGAGGTTCTCTGGAGATGTTTGAAGGCTAAATGTGTAGCAGTGGCGTACACTAGGGCGATCAAGGATATATATGATGGAGCTAAGACCAAGGTACGAACAGTAGGAGGAGACTCAGAGCACTTTTCTGTCATGATGGGGCTACACCAGAAATCAGCTCTTAGCCCATTCTTATTTGCCTTGGTCATGGATGGACTGATGCGACAAATCCAATGGGAGGTGCCATGGTGTATGTTATTCACAGATGATATAGTCCCGATTGATGAGACTCGTAGCGAGGTGAACGACAAGCTGGAAGTTTGGAGACAAACCTTGGAGTCTAAAGGGTCCAAGCTGAGTAGGACCAAGACAGAATACTTAGAGTGAAAGTTCAGCGACAAATGCGATTATGAGACAACGTGGAAGTGAGGCTTGAGACTTAGGTCATCCTGAAGCGAGAAAGCTTCAAGTACCTTGGGTCTATTATCTAAGGGAATTGAGAGATTGATGACGATATCACACATCATATTAGGGCAGGGTGGATGAAATAGTGGCTTGCATCTGGAGTCTTATGCGACAAAAATGTGCCACCAAAGCTAAAAGGCAAGTTTTATAGGGTAGTGGTTAGACCACTATGTTGTATGTGGTGGAGTGCTGTCCAGTCAAGATGTCGCACACCTAAAGGATGAGAGTGACAGAGATGAGGATGCTAAGATGAATGTGTGGGCATACGAGAAAAGATAGAATTAGAAATGAAGATATCTGGGGTAGAGTGAGAGTGGCCTCGGTGGAGGATAAGATGCAGGAAGCGAGGTTGAGATGGTTTGGGCATATGCGGAGGAGAGACACGAATTCCCCGGTATGGAAGTATGTGATATTGGCTATTGACGGGTTCAGGAGGGGTAGATGCAGGCCGAAGAAATTTTGGGGAGAGGTTATTAGACGGGATATGGAGCAAACGAGACTTAATGAGGATATGACTATAGATAGGGGGTTGTGGAGGGAATAAATTAGGGTAGTAGGTAGTCGAGTGTAGTCCTACTTACGCTCTAAATCTGGCAGGGGTAGGGTTATTAAAATAGGCATGTCTAGCATATCATACGAATAGGTGTAATGTTGATTTATAGTCTTCTGTAGTCGTATTTCTCATGCGATACGCTCCGTAATGTACTTGATTTATTTTATTCATCTGCGTGATTATTGTTTCCTTTTCAGGATGCGCTATCATGGTGTATTCGAGTTTACTATCAATAATTACTATCTTATTGCTTTAAATCTTTAAGTTGTTGGACTGGATCTGACTTTTTTTTTGTTTTCCATTTTTGCTTATGTTTTGCTTATCTTGAGTTGAGGGTCTCGCGGAAATAACCAATCTACCTACCAAGGTAGAGGTGAAGTCTGTTTACACTCTACCCTCGCCAGACACCACGTTATGAGATTTTACTGTGTACATTCTGTTAAGAGTCTCACATCGGAAATGGAATGAGAATTTGGATTCCTTATATGGACTTGGACAATCCTTCCCTCATGAGCTAGGTTTTGAGGTTGAGTAAAGAATGAATATTGAGTCTAACTCAACCTCAAAAGCTAGCTCATGGGGGAAAGATTGTCCAAGTCCATATAAGGAGTCGAAATTATCATTCTATTTTCGATGTGTGACTCTTAACACATTCATTACGAGTGCTTGCATAAATTGTTGCAAGTTTAGCGTTCTAGTGTACTGATCATGCAATACTATTACCTCTCCCTATAAATAATATTAGAACAAATTCATCGGCAGTGCCCAGAAAACATATCCACGCAGTGACAGAGAATTCTGAAAGTATATGTATGTCCTAGAGACAATCTGTATTAGGACAAAATGTACTTTATACACATTCGTATTTATATTAATAATGATTAATATTATGGAATTTGCATTTGTTGAATTATTAGTTAATTTTTTATAATATTCTATAAATACAACCCTAGAGTTTACGTGTTTATTAATGATGTGAGAATTTATGTTATAGCGTAACTCTTAAATTACCTCGACTAATGATCATTGAGATTGGAATATAGATAATATGCGATACGTCGACATGTGGTCTGCATCATATCCTTAGGGGATGTAGTATGTATCACTTGCTATGAGTTATGTCAACTCGTGATGGACACATGGATACTTGTTGAAGTATTGGTATACCCTGCTAATGTACTATTTTGTTATATGTCTATAATGTCATCGACATGTGGGAGATAGAAGTCCTTAGACTTGAGGTCAATATCACATTGTTTACGGAGTAATGTACTTTGATCCTGTCTTAAGCTCAAATGTCTTATATGTTGAGACGCGACTTATTGTGGATGCATTACGAAGTAGATTAAAGGTGGTATGTGAGCCAAGATTAGAATTCATTCCTTGAATGTATATTCGAGTGAACGCTCAGCTACTCATCACGACCCGACCCCGGGCCGGCGACTGGTACCCAGGTATACATCAGAGAAAATCAGCGGAACATACATGAAACTCATAACGTACATTTACAGGAAATAAACAACAGGCTAGCCGATAAGGCTACCTCCATGGACATATATATATATATACAAAGTCAAAAGCAGTTACATCATTTTTCTTTACAAATCGACCCACAAGATATGACTACATACCTCTAAGAATTTTGACATAATCACTGTGACGGGACAGGGCCCCGCCATACCCCTGAATATACATAAATCTACATCAACAGGGATTCATACCAAAAGATAAGCCTCCGGAGTAAATAGAGTCTTTTCCCAAAAATTGAACAGAGATCCTAAGAGCATGGATCACCAACCTGTGTACCTAATACATGCGGGCAAGAACGCAGCCCCCCGAGGGGGGTCAGTACAACAGGTACCGAGTATGGAACGTAAATAAGGTACAGTAAATAAATCATAACTGTACAAAAGAATGACAGGGGCAAGTATAAAAAGTAAATACCAGATCCTACCGTGCCATTACAACTCATGAACTTAATCGCACATTATTATCTTTTCCATTTTCAATAAGAGTTATAATCAAATTCTTACATACATACTTAGGAAAAATCATCAAGTTCATAAATATATAACTTACGTATCTTGCATAACATAATCCGACCCTTTATGGAGGGACGTCTCATTTTGAAGTTCACTCTGATTATCCATACGTGATAACGTAACCCGGCCCATTTACGGGACACGATGAAATCATAAGAAGTCTTCCCACGAAGGTATACTGCCCGGTCCATTATGGACGCGATAAAGCCACATAAGTCTGCCCATAAAGGTATAATGACCGGTCCATTCTGGGACGCGGTAAAGTCACATAAGTCTGCCCATAAAGGTATACTGCCCGGCCCATTCTGGGACGCGGTAAAGTCACATAAGTCTGCCCGCCCATATCTTGGGATGCGGTAAAGTCACATAAGTCCGCCCATAAAGGTATACTTCCGGCCCATTACGGGACGCGTAAAGTCACATAAGTCCGCCCGTAAAGGTATCTTGCCGGCCCGTTCGGGACGCCAGAAAGTCACATAAGTCTGCCCATAAAGGTATACTTCCCGACCCATTCTGGGACGCGGTATATCGTATCCATAACATTTTAAACCATCTTTTCTTACTTCTTCTTAAGTCGTTATAACAACTTCCCATAAAGCTATCATAACAACCTTTCATTTTGCGAAACTTAAGGCACTTTCATTTCTTACAACATTAGGGAAAACTAAACCCAAAAGTACTACGTACATGCATACTTATAAAAGATTCATGCCACACCTTCTCTTTTAAATCAATAAACTTCTTCTTTTGAAAACTCAAGTTACATTCTCTTTTGAAATAAAGCCTCTTAACTTTTGAAATAAATCATGGAAACCATACTTTTTAAATCAAGTCATTCCTTTCTTTAAGAATCAAGTCTCATAACTTGAAATATAAAGTCATAACCTTTTAAGAAAGCAAGGTTCATAGTCTTAAAACTTCATAACATAAACTCTTTAAATTAAGTAACATATACTTTTGTGAGCTGTGAATAGGTTATACCCGTTTATAACGATCTTATTAAAGCAACCATGATCTAGAAAATGTAATACAATTTTGTCTTATCTTAGTTTCTATGCAGATGGAGAATTATACTTATTTCAATATAATTGATTGTCGATACGTTTTTATTAAAGCTGCAATGGCTTGTTCGATACATATTCTCATTAGTGCAGTAAATTAGCAAAGTCAACTCGACTCCAAATACTTCCTAACGACTCTTACCAATATCCCCCATAAGACTTGGTAAAAATTTAGGATAACTTAGACATACATTTTACATAGAGTAAATCAACATACGTACCTCTTAACTTCTAAGAGTAGAAGAAATCATGAAATAACACCACATGTATATTTCATGCGTAGAATCATGCCAAAAGAAGGAAGAGGTTCACACACCTCGCGACGACTATCGACAAGTAGCAAAATGCTCCAAAGTACTTCAACCTTGCTAGCTTTTCCACCCTTCAAGTAGAATATGCTACACGTAGTACTTCAACCTATAATAACAATAACATGTCTATCAACTCCTAGCTTATCAACGTGGAATAATTCTAAGTGCTAGGTCTCTTATTCTACAGAAATTTGGGCAGAACTTCCTTTGTTTCTACGTACTTTTCCACCTTTTTCAAGGCCCGAAATCAACAACCAACATGCATATTTAAGGCGCAACAAACCAGCAATTCAAAGGGGATTATACGTCTAACATGACGTATAAAATTCTGCCCCATAATTGATATAAAAAATAGTCCAATATTCCATGTCATTCTCGATTATAATGCACAACCACATAAAGTCTTTTCCAATTCCTTTTCAATCCAAGTTGTTATTCTAACATGTTATATAATCGCAATCAATTATAACAACTATAATCCTTTTCTTATACAACATGCGACGATTATAACTATCGACCAAATTGATTTCCAATTTTAATGGCTAACATGCCAATCTCGGATTTAAGCTTCCAAATTCCATAACATTTATCAATCTTTATTCTAAATATCACATGCTCATCTATCAACTACTACAACATGAAATCTTGAATTACAATAGCAAGACGGAGATTATTACCTCTTTAAGCCCAAATACAATCCAAAACTTAAAGTCGATCCTTAGCAACTTTAGCTCCTCTTCTTGACATTTCAATCCACTCCAAGCAACCTTTGGAAGCTTATGAAGAACCCCTCTTCAAGTTTCAATTCCAACTATGAAAAATCCCTTAGGTTTTCATGTTGCGACTAACGTAAAAACGTAGTTTTTCCAGAATTTTTGTGTTGAGATATCTTTAGAATACCTTTAGGAATCTTGGGTTTGAATATTGGGATTTATGAAGCAAGATTGCAAAATTTCTTTTCTTGTTTGAGAGTTTGGCCGAGAGCCTCACTTTAGGCACACAAGGTTCTTGATTTTTTTCTAAGTGTGGAATTTGTCTAGTCTTGCACTAGTAATGTGGATATATACTACAACCAAGGGGTGAGATCAAAACAAATGTGTGGTTAGGATTGAGTCAAGAATGTCAAACTTAATTTGACCCTTGACTTGGTCCATTTAATCAAGCTACAACTTGGGCCTCTCATTTTCGCCCAACATGGGCATGTGGGGGTGACACGTGTCGCCCCCCAATTGGTCCATAATATTACATTTTCCAAAATTTTCATAATTGGTCAAAATGTCGAAAACCTCGTAGGCCCCACAAAACGTAAATTCTCTCGGGTGGGCCCTACGTGACCAAATCCGAAAATAAAATTTTCACAATGTTAATAAATTCCATACGTCTTAAATAACACATTTTGAGAACCTAATTCTCCTCAACGGACATTCTTTCTTTCCGAAGTTCGGAAGATTTTTCCTTAGAAATTTACAACTCTTTCTTTCATTCAAATTTTTAAAGTCCTGATTCCTTACGTATATTCTCTTAAACATGTCCTGGAATTACGGGGTGTAACATTCTCCCCCCCTTAGAAACATTCGTCCCCGAATGTTCATTCGGAGCTCAATCTAAACATTTCTCGGTATAGTCTCATAAAATTACATTTAATGAAACCTAATTATGCCACATATGGCCCTAATACATCGCACATGCATATCCATCCATCATAAGCCAAACGAGGAAACAAATCCAAAGTGTGCACCATCACTATTTACTCCCATTCATGGCCTAAAAGGATTATCTTTTCGTACTTCCAAACTTATTCTAGCATACGTACATAATCTCAATATTATCCGTTCATGACACTTAAACATACAACAACCTTATCATGCATACAAGTCTCTAAAAGGTCAAAGATATACCAGAAATCATATAGGCGGTTCAAAGGACCGCTAAAACTGGGAACTTCCACCACGACCTCTGCCACGGCCTACCGGTGCATGAACATCCTGTCTAGCTATTGAAGGCGAAGAACCCACAACAGATCTAGTAGACTGTGCTATCCCACTAGTGTCACCTCTATGAGAACACTCTCTTATCTTATGGCCTAAACGACCACAAGAAAAACAAGCACCCGTATCGGAGCGACACACCCCAGAATGGAACCTACCACACTGGGTGCATTGAGGCAAAGGTGGCCTCGACTGACTGGAACCCCCATCTCCCTGAGACCCTGAAGCTCTAGAGCTCTGACCGGCCCCTTCATTCCCGGGGTTGTAAGACCGCCCGCCGGAAAACTGTGGAGGAGCACTCGGTGCTGGCTGAAATGTAGACCTAGCCTACTGTTGAGGTTGTCCGCCTCGAAAATTACCACAAACCCCGCTGCCCCGACTCTCTGGCCGCCTCTGGCCCGCTGGTCCTCTCTCTCCCTGTCCTCAATCCCCTGTGCATATGCCTGCATCCTGACAATATCCATATATGGCTGAAGGGCCACTCCCAAACATGCAGTAACCATGTAGCGGTCTAGCCCCATCACATAGCGATGAAATCTATCAGCCATGTCAGCCACGAAAGTGAGAGCATACCTAGCCAATGAATCAAACTTCAGGTTATACTCTCTGATGGTCCTTCCATTCTGTCTCAACGTCAAGAACCTATCCACACGGGCACTCCTCATCTCAGGAGGCAAAAAGTGATCAAGGAAGGCCTCCGTGAACTCATCCCAAACAGCTGGAGGAGCACCCACACCCCTAGACAGTTCCCACTACTCAAACCAGTTCACTGCAATATCGCGTAACTGGTAAGAAGCTAGCACAACTGACTCTGTCTCCGAGGCCCTAAGTACCTGCATAGTCCGCTGCATCTTCCGAATGAACTCCTGAGGATCATCCTCAGATCTCGAACCATAGAACTCGGGTGGATTACAACCCAGAAAATCCCGAATTCTCAAATCCGCTCACAGGTTAGCTACGGATCTCGCCGGCCGCTCGCCACTATGCTGGTCAACAACCTGATCTGCTCTCCATAATCTCTATACTCTGCCTCTGGCTGCGGGACTGGAGGCTCAGGTATCGGAACTCCTGGAGCTGCGGCTGCTCTCGGCTCCTCTAATACTGCCGGGGTAACTGAACTCGCCGCCTGGGCCACACCCTCAGGCGTAGTCTGGGCCTGAGTCCTAGTAACCCTCTGTGTACCACTAGCAGCTCCTGCTGCTGCCTTGCCCTTCTGGGCCCTGGTCGCCTTCCGTGGAGGCATAACTGATACATAAGAATAGGTCAGAGAGGATTCAACCTAATAAGACAGCTCTACTACACGATCTCAGAGAGAGAAGAATGGAAACCAATCCTAAATGTCCTGCAGCCTCCTGGTTATAGATGTGGTGCACAACACACCGATAACCAAGACTCTACTAGACACGGTATGTAGACACTTTCCGAGGACTAACTGCTCTGATACCACTTTTGTCACGACCCGACCCCGGGCCCGCGACTGGTGCCCTACCTGGGCACCCTTACAGGTATACATCAGAGAAAATCAGCAGAACATACATGAAACTCATAACGTACATTTACAGGAAATAAACAACATGCTAGCCGATAAGGATACCTCCCTGGACATATATATATATACAAAGCCAAAAGCAGTTACATCCTTTTTCTTTACAAACCGACCCACAAGATATGATTACAGACCTCTAAGAATTTTGACATAATCACTGTGACGGGACAGGGCCCCGCCATACCCCTGAATATACATAAATCTACATCAACAGGGATCCATACCAAAAGATAAGCCTCCGGAGTAAATGGATCATTTTGACAAAAACTGAACAGATATCCTAAGAGCAAGGATCACCAACCTGTGTACCTAATACCTGTGGGCATGAACGCAGCCCAGAAGGGTCGATAACAAAAATGCAGTATGGAACAGAAATAAGGTATAGTAAACAAATCATAACTGTACAAAAGAATGACAAGGGCAAGTATAAAAAGTAAATACCAGATTCTACCGTGCCATTACAACTCATGAACTTAATCGCACATTATTATCTTTTCCCATTTTCAATAAAAGTGATAATCAAATTCTTACATACATACTTAGGAAAAATCATCAAGTTCATAAACATATAACTTACGTATCTTGCATAACATAATCCGACCCTTTATGGAGGGACGTCTCATTTTGAAGTTCACTCTGATTATCCATACGTGATAACGTAACCCAGCACATTTACGGGACACGGTGAAATCATAAGAAGTCTTCCCACGAAGGTATACTGCCCGGTCCATTCTGGGAGGCGGTAAATCCACATAAGTCTGCCCATAAAGGTATAATGCCCGGCCCATTCTAGGACGCGGTAAAGCCACATAAGTCTGCCCATAAAGGTATAATGCCCGGCCCATTCTGGGACGCGGTAAAGTCACATAAGTCTGCCCATAAATGTATACTGCCCGGCCCATTCTGGGACGCGGTAAAGTCACATAAGTCTGCCCATAAAGGTATACTTCTCGGCCCATTCTGGGACGCGGTAAAGTCACATAAGTCTGCCCATAAAGGTATACTGCTCGGCCCATTCTGGGACGCGGTAAAGTCACATAAGTCTGCCCATAAAGGTATACTACCCGGCCCATTCTGGGACGCGGTAAAGTCAAATAAGTCTGCCCATAAAGGTATATTGTCCGGCCCATTCTGGGACGCGGTATATCGTATTCATAACATTTTAAACCATCTTTTATTACTTCTTCTTAAGTCGTTATAACAACTTCCCATAAAGCTATCATAACAACCTTTCATTTTGGGAAACTAAAGGCACTTTCATTTCTTACAACATTAGGGAAAACTAAACCCAAAAGTACTACGTACATGCATACTTATAAAAGATTCATGCCACACCTTCTCTTTTAAATCAATAAACTTCTTCTTTTGAAAACTCAAGTTACATTCTCTTTTGAAATCAAGTCTCTTAACTTTTGAAATAAATCATGGAAACCATAATTTTTAAATCAAGTCATTCCTTTCTTTAAGAATCAAGTCTCATAACTTGAAAAATAAAGTCATAACCTTTTAAGAAAGCAAGGTTCATAGTCTTAAAACTTCATAACATAAACTCTTTAAATTAAGTAACATATACTTTTGTGAGCTGTGAATAGGTTTTACCCGTTTATAACGATCTTATTAAAGCAGCCATGATCTAAAAAATGTAATACAATTTTGTCTTATCTTAAGTTTCTATGCAGATGGAGAATTTTACTTATTTCAATATAATTAATTGTCGATACGTTTTTATTAACGTTGCAATGGCTTGTTCGATACCTATTCTCATTAGTGCAGTAAATTAGCAAAGTCAACTCGGCTCCAAATACTTCCTAACGACTCTTACCAACATCCCCCATAAGACTTGGTAAGAACTTAGGATAACTTAGACATACCTTTTACATAGAATAAATCAACATACGTACCTCTTAACTTCTAAGAGTAGAAGGAATCATGAAATAACACCACATGTATATTTCATACGTAGAATCATGCCAAAAGAAGGAAGAGGTTCACATATCTCGCGACGACTATCGACAAATAGCAAAATGCTCCAAAGTACTTCAACCTTGTTAGCTTTTCCACCCTTCAAGTAGAATATGCTACACGTAGTACTTCAACCTATAATAACCATAACATGTCTATCAACTCCTAGCTTACCAACGTGGAATAATACTAAGTGCTGAGTCTCTTATTCTACAGAAATTTGGGCAGCACTTCCTTTGTTTCTACGTACTTTTCCACCTTTTTCAAGGCCCGAAATCAACAACCAACATGCCATATTTAAGGCGCAACAAACCAGTAATTTAAAGGGGATTATACGTCTAACATGACGTATAAAATTCTGCCCCACAATTGATATAAAAAATAGTCCAATATTCCATGCCATTCTCGATTATAATACACAACCACATAAAGTCTTTTCCAATTCCTTTTCAATCCAAGTAGTTATTCTAACATGTTATATAGTCGCAATCAATTATAACAACTATAATCCCTTTCTTATATAACATGCGACGATTATAACTATCGACCAAATTGATTTCCAATTTTAATGGCTAACATGCCAATCTCGGATTTAAGCTTCCAAATTCCATAACATTTATCAATTTTCATTCTAAATATCACATGCTCATCTATCAACTACTATAACATGAAATCCTGAATTACAATAGCAAGACGGAGATTATTACCTCTTTAAGCCCAAATACAATCCAAAACTTAAAGTCAATCCTTAGCAACTTTAGCTCCTCTTCTTGACGTTTCAATCCACTCTAATCAACCTTTGGAAGCTTATGAAGAACTCCTCTTCAAGTTTCAATTCCAACTATGAAAAACCCTTTTAGGTTTTCATGTTGCGACTAACGTAAAAACGTAGTTTTTCCGGGATTTTTGTGTTGAGATATCCTTCGAATACCTTTAGGAATCTTGGATTTGAATATTGGGATTTATGAAGCAAGATTGCAAAATTTCTTTTCTTGTTTGAGAGCTTGGCCGAGAGCCTCACTTTAGGCACACAAGGTTCTTGATTTTTTTCTAAGTGTGGAATTTGTCTAGTCTTGCAGTAGTAATGTGGATATATACTACAACCAAGGGGTGAGATCAAAACAAATGTGTGGTTAGGATTGAGTCAAGAATGTCAAACTTAATTTGACCCTTGACTTGATCCATTTGATCAAGCTACAACTTGGGCCACTTGGGCCTCTCATTTTCGCCCAACATGGGCATGTGGGGGTGACACGTGTCGCCCCCCGATTGGTCCATAATATTACATTTTCCAAAATTTCCATAATTGGTCAAAATGTCGAAAACCTCGTAGGCCCCACAAAACGTAAATTCTCTCGGGTGGGCCCTACGTGATCAAATCCGAAAATAAAATTTTCACAATGTTAATAAATTTCATACGTCTTATATAACGCATTTTGAGAATCTAATTCTCCTCAACGAACATTCTTCCTTTCCAAAGTTCGGAAGATTTTTCCTTAGAATTTTACAACTCTTTCTTTCGTTCAAATTTTTAAAGTCTTGATTCCTTACGTACATTCTATTAAACATGTCCTGAAATTACGGGATGTAACATGTATTAGGTTTACTAAGTCATTGGCCAATGCATTGGACATGTCTTTGATATGGTCCTGGTCAACTAATATAGATGAGTTATAATGATCAAGCCATTTGGATAGACACTTGACAAATAATAAGCTTGATTGAGTGTGTCATGAATGAAAGGATTTTATCTTCTCACATAGAGGTTCAGTTAACATGTTTCGTGTAGCTAAACTTTACATATTGAGTTCGTCTTCCGGCGCAGTCTAGGAGTTTCGTGTAGACCCTAATGTTATTAGTGTCAATATGTAAATGCCTGAAGGGTAACACTAAGTCAATTATTCCGTCGATTCAATGATGTAATCAGAGAGTATATAAATGTTCGGTTGATAATCGAGACATTAGAATAAAATAAAAACGAAGTAAAATGGAGCAGGGCCACGACATGAGTGAGTCAGGGCCGCGATGTCACAGCACCGTGACACCACACCGCGGTGCCACGCGTCCAGTGGGTCCGAAATGACCTACTCTGTTTCGGTTTCTGGGCCTGGTCCACTAGGGAAACCCTAGCTGAGACATTCAGCTACACCATTTTTTCATAAGATTAAACTCTACTGAAACTCTACTGGAATTCTTAGCTTTCCAAAAGAGAAATTACATCACAGTCTTTGACTTGCAAATCGAGGGACTGTTGCGTGCGCACCCTCGGACTACATAAAGCCTCAAAATTTCCAGATTGCTAACCAATGTAAGTCTTCGTTCGAAGTATTACATTGTTGTCTTATTATTTTACATTGTATAATCATCCTACAGTTTGACCGTCATCGGATTTGAAACATAAATTTTCAAATTCTGATGTGTGTACGAATCCGACATAACCCTTCAGTGGTATCAGAGCCTGGATTGTTTTGTGTGATTATACAATGAATATTAATGATAATATGGGTTAGGATTTGTTTAAATTTGATTTATGTCGTTTAAAAGCTTTAAAACCTTTAAATCCCAAGAACACATAGTTTTGTCTCTAGATCTGTTAAACAGAGATGTAGTCGAGGAAGTCATTCAAATCTAAGTCACCTAAGTTGATATGTGTAATCGGTTCAATTTGAACATGATGCATTGAGATGAAGAACGAGAAGAGATTTGATGATGGTCGATGAACGTGCTGTAAAATAGTGAAAGGGGTACCAAATGGATCTACAAATTTGAGCCTAAACCAGTTTTAGGATTTCAGAATTGCATAAATTGTGTTTCTGGGTCGAGGCACCGCGGCGCTGACTAGGGTTTTGCGGCGGCACCGCAGCTCTATTCAATAGGGTCACGGCGTTGTTCATCCAGAAGGTTAAAATATTTTTTCGACTACTTCCCGAGAGCCATGGCGCGCTACGACGATAATTAAAAAAATCGTAATCGGCGAAGTTTTAATATTCAGATTTGATCATTTTGGGCAAATCTATAATTAAAGAAACTTTCTGGAAATTTGATTTTAAGTTCTAGAAATTGCAAACAGGTCCCTAAAACCTGAAATTATTTTCTGAGAGTTAAAATTGCATTTTCTGAATTTATTATGGTTCGAATTGAACATTTAAATTCTTAAGGGACTAAATTGTAAATTTTAAGAGTTTGCAGAATGAAAATTCGAATTTTAAAATCAAAAAATGCTTAGGGACTGTTTGGCATAGAAATAGATTTATAATTTAGACAAATAGACTCATGATTATCATTAATGATATATTATTCTATAATATACAAATGTGCTAAGTGTTTGAATGTGATGCATTTAAATTATTAGCATAGCGTCCGCAATTATTGTTTGGGTAGGCGGCGCCCAGTAATTGTTTACTTTCAATGACCGCTATAACTGTCTGGGTAGACGACGCTCAATATGTGATTAAAACCATCTTATATCATGCCTATTGGGTTTGATGGTTACCCATCTAAATGTGTTTAGAAATTGCATGATAGGATGTCATATGATGTATGACGTAATTGTTGATCTTGATTGAAATCCCCAAAACTGAAAATGTTCCCCAAACATTAAAATACAAGTCTAATTAAAACGTGCCGTTCATTATAATTGTTAGGGTGCAAAATCCTTTTCGGCGATACGGGTATTTATGTCAAACCATTTGATCTAAGTGTACGAGGACTCAAGCTCTTTCATAGATGTGTTAAAGTAAAGTAGATGATAAACTTTTGTAGGTATTTACATCAAAGTGTTTGCTTGCAAAGGCTAAATTTACTTAGGTACTTAAACGCAGTCGCATAATGGGTTGGCTTGTTTAGATGAATCTTGGCGCCAAAGTGCCGGACTAATCTAAAGACGTAAGATTAAAATGAAAGATATTTAATCAAACCAAGAGTTGTGAATAAGTTTTACAATTGGTTGAGAAACTACTGAAGTGTGCTATTGAAGTTATCAGCCAAAGCGAACGCGGATATAACATATGTTTGGATCTTGGCCCATATGACCTTAAACTGTTTAAGGTCCGTATTCTACCTTGGGGTAGTAGAAGTATGCAAAATAGTGGGAGCTAATTAAACAATTCATGTAAATTAGCATATAATGAATGTGTATAATTAGGAAAATGATTTTTGATTGCATTTTTCCTGTCTACCAATATCTTCAGAATGTCGAACTTCTCAATGAAAATGCTAATGGAATCCAATAGATTGACTGGACCCAACTTTATAGATTGACTCAGGAATGTAAGAATAGTCTTGAGACAAGAGAAATTTGAATATATATTGGACCAGTTATTCCCTACAGTGCCTGCGGAGGACTCTGTCGAATATTCAACCTTTGATATAGTGGCTTATCAAAAACATTATGATGATGTCATTTCAGCTCAGTGTTTGATGATGTCTTCTATGTCACCTACATTACAAAGACAACATGAGAACATGGGGTCCAATGAAATGCTTGTACATTTAAAGAGTCTCTATGACTCTCAATCTCAGACAATGGAGTATGAGCTGCTCATAGAACTTTTTAAGTGTAAACTCGTTGAAGGGGGCCAAGTATCACCAAATGTGCTGAAAATGATTGAGTTGATAGAAAGGTTGGCATCCATTGAAATAAAGTTTCATGACAGAGTCGCTACCACACTCATCCTTCATTCACTTCCATGTTTGTTCGAGAGTTTCATTATAAATTACAATATGAATGGAACTAAGGCGAAGTTGCCAGAATTGCACAATATGCTGAAAACTTTTGAATCTTCGGTCTCTAAAAGTAAACCTATTCTGATGGTTGACTCCTCTAGTTATCCCAAACCAAAAGGTAAGGGACAACAGAAAAGGAAGGGCAAAGATGTTGCTCCGACAACAGCAATGAAGCCCAAGAAGGGGTGAAGAAGAAGAAAAAACTTCCAGCATCGGATGTGTGCATGAACTGCAACAGGAAGGGGCATTGGAGGAAGGATTGTACAGCTCCAGGAGGAGAGATGACACCAGGTGCACCATCCTCTAGTGAACAAGGTATGTTTGTAATTGAAATTAATCTATCTATAAACGATTCTCATTCCTGGGTACTAGATACCTCTTGTGGCTAACACATTTGTACAAATGTGCAGGGGCTAACTAATAGCAGGAAGGTCGGACCTCGAGAGGTGGACCTGCGCGTCGGAAATGGAGCACGTGTTTATGCTGAGCGTGTGGGAGATTATAGATTAGATTTACCTTCCGGCAATATTTTAATGTTAAACAATTGTTATTATGTTCCTTCTTTAACAAGGAACATTATTTCCATTCATGTTCTTGACACCGAGGGCTTTTCCTCAAGCATTAATAATAGCAATATGATTTTGGCTTATGATAATATGTGTATGAAATTGCGCCTCTTGTGAATGGATTGTATACATTAAACTGCCGCAGGAAAAATTTCAATATATAAAATAAAAGAGCTAAGTTAAATAAAAGAAATTATACCTACTTGTGGCATAGCAGACTTGGTCATATCAATCAAACGAGGATAGAACGGTTGAGGAAATTAAATTACCTTGAACCATTTGACTTACAATCTTATGGTAACGGTGAATCCTGTTTTAAAGGTAAGTGACCATTAAACCTCTTTCTGAAAAAGGGATTCGTGCCAAGGAGGTGCTTGAATTGGTACATACTGACGTATGTGGACCATTTTCGACTCAAGCTAGAGAAGGTTTCTCTTACTTCATTACTTTTACAGACGACTTATCAAGGTATGAATATGTGTATCTTATGAGACATAAATCTGAGGCCTTCGAGAAGTTTAAGGAGTTTAAGTGTGAAGCTGAGAAACAACTCTCGAAAAGTATCAAGACTCTCTGATCTGATCGTGGGGGTGAATACTTAAGTAAAGAATTTCTTGAATACTTAAAGCTACATGGAGTTCATTCCGAATGGACACCTGGAACACCTTAGATGAATGGTGTTGCCGAGAGGAAAAACTGAACCTTGCTTGACACGATTCGTTCCATGATGAGTTTTTCAGCTCTTCCAACATACCTTTGGGGATACGCTATTCTAACCTCGATATATGTTCTGAATAGAGTTCCTTCTAAATCAGTTGAAAAGATTCCATATAAGGTATGGTGTGGCAAGAAGCCATCACTTAGACACATGAGGCCTTGGGGGTGTCCTGCATATGTCAAGAAGTTGATCACTGATAAGTTGGAGTCTAAAAAGTGAGAAATGTTACTTCGTTAGGTATCCAAAGGAAACTAAGGGATACTATTTCTATCTTTCTGGAGAACATAAGATATTTGTTTCTAGGAACACAACTTTTCTTGAAGATGAATATGTCTACAAGAAAGAGAGTTGCACAGAAATAACTTGAAGAATTTCAAGAGCAAAGTAACATAGAGGTTGAACCCTTGCCGAGTGAACAAGGCGAGGATTCAGTGGGAGCTTATGGTGAAGATTGGGTACTCAGGGTACTCCCTTCGGCCAGTGGGAGTGTTACGAGGAGAAATGGAGAAATGCAAGATCCTCCTACACAGACCTTGGGAGCAAGTGCACTAGTTGCACCTTCTCCCATTTAGGAAAGACATGAAAATGGTATTCCTGAAAGCTCTAATGTTGGTGGATCAACCAGCGCACAAGAACCTTCTCACAATCAGAACATACCTTTAACTGAACTGCAAGACACTCAACTCCGCAGGTCTACTAGAACTCATCGTCCTCCGGAAAGACTAAATCTACTTGTGGAAACACAAAATGAGTTAGATATTCCAGATGATGACGAGCATAGAACCTACAACGAAGAAATGCTAGACATTGATTCGAAGAGATGGAAAGAAGCCATGAAATTCGAAGTGGAATCTATGTATATCAATCAAGTGTGAAACTTGGTTGATTTGTCGAATGAGGTTAAACCCATCAGATGCAAATGGGTCTTCAAGAAGAAGATTGATGCATCTGAAAAGGTTCAGACTTATAAAGCTAGACTAGTGGCTAAAGGTTTTACTCAGCGTCCAAGCGTGGATTATGATGAAATATTTTCACCGATGGCTAAGATAAAGTCTATTCAGATTTTGCTTGCGATAGCTGCACATTATGATTATGACATTTGGCATATGGACGTCAAAATTCCTCAATGGTAATCTAATTGAGGAAGCGTATATGAAACAACCCGCGGGTTTTTCATCCGAGTCCAGACCAAATGATGTGTGCAGGCTACAGAAGTCCATTTATAGGCTTAAGCAAGCCTCTAGGAGTTGAAACATCTGCTTTGACAAGGCTACCAAATCTTTTGATTTCGTCAGAAGCAAATATGATCCTTGCGTTTATATCAAATGCAAGGATTAGGGTATTGTCTTCATTATTATATATGTTGATGACATATTGATAAAGGGAGACAATAAGACTCTCATGCAGTCAGTTAAATATTGGTTGTCTAAGTCCTTCATGATGAAGGATTTAGGTGAAGTCTGCTACATTCTGGGAATTAGATCTATAGAGATAGACCTAATAGATTGTTGGGGCTATCACAGTCAATCTACATAGATAAAGTGCTTAGACGTTTTTCAATGGTGAATTCCAAGAAAGGCGGTCTTCCAATGGGTCAAGGCATCAAGTTATCTAAGAAGGGTTGCCCTTCTAGTGCTGTAGAACTTGAGCGCATGAAGAGGATCCCATATGCTTCGGCTATAGGATCGATCATGTATGCCATGACTTGTACTAGGCCAGATGTGGCATTTGCACTTAGTATGACTTGCAAGTTCCAGCAGAATCCTGGTGAGGAACACTGGAAAGTAGTTAAGATTATTCTAAAGTATCTCAGACGTACTAAAGATTACTTCTTAGTCTATGGTGGAGGAGATAAGATGGTTGCCACTGGGTACACCGATGCTAGTTTTCAGACAGATGTTGATGATTTCAAATCTCAGTCTGGTTACACGTTCATTTTCAATGGAGGAGCAGTGAGCTGGAAGAGTTCCAAACAAGCTACTATGGCGACTCAACCATCAAGCGGAGTACATTATCGTGTCACACCCGAACCCCAAGTGGATCGGTGCCCTACCTGGGCACCCTTCTACCTTAACAACTAAGTAAACTGCGGAAATTAAATAACACCTCATTTTTTTTTTAAAACCAACATACGTACAAGGGCAAAGCCGACAAGGCTGCCATAATATACATAATCAAAAGACACTACACTGTACATGAGTCCAATCCCACATATGAATACAGACCTCTAAGAGTTATACTGAACTATGACGGGACAAGGCCCCGTCGTACCCATAACTGTACAAAAGCCTGTACTGAAAGAACTATACCAAAATGATAAACTCCCGAATAGATGGAGCTATCCAAAAACTCGGAGCAGGGTTCTACACCTGAAGATCACCAAAGTGCGTACCTAAACCTGCGGCATGAACGCAGCCCCCCGAAGGAGGTCAGTACGAAGAATGTACCAAGTATGTGAAACAGTAAGTACTGTAATGAAATCATAACAGTCTAAACAAAACAGGAGACATGTATGATAGCCAACCTACAACACACAATACATAAGCAGTCATATTAAGTCAGGGACGCATGCCCTCAAAGTCACTACTCAAATATAACTATGGGTCTCACGCCCATAATATCAATCATGCCCGTGGAATCCTTCCTCACTGCCGGCAGTCCATGATATAATATAACACCAATAAGCATACATGAACACCAAGTCCCACCTGTGTCCTAAAAACTGTACGGGCCAAGTAGAAAAGCTATCTACCAGATCCATCCTGCGTCACTCAATCTCATGGAGGGCGAATCCATGAAATAACAATATCCCTCATGGTCGCATGCCCCGGAATCCCACATCGTATAAGCATGACCATGGGGTAATACAAACAAATCCGAGAATCTAACCCGCCTCCTGGTCACATGCCCCGGAATCCCACATCGTATAAGCATGTCCAAGGAGTATCCCTCGTGGTCGCATGCCCCGGAATCCCACATCGTATAAGCATGACCATGGGGTAATACAAACAACCGAATCTAACCCGCCTCGCAGTCACGTGCCGAATCCCACATCGTATAAGCGTGTCGCGAGTATCCTCGTGGTCGCGTGCCGGAATCCCACATCGTATAAGCATGACCGTGGGTAATACAAATAATGGAAGCATACCGTGAATCCCACATCACCGTCGATGCGTCCAAGTAAACTTACAACAAGACGGTGACCCTACAACCGAGAGTCGCGCTGCATAAATATAATACTTGCACTCAAAGGCTATCACCGGACACATAGGCAATTCTCGATTAAACAAGCCAAAGTACTTATCAAGGCACACATAGAATAATTCTCAATTAAACAAGCCAAAGTACTTATCAAGGCACACATAGAATAATTCTCAATTAAACAAGCCAAAGTACTTATCAAGGCACACATAGAATAATTCTCAATTAAACAAGCCAAAGTACTACGTACGTACATTCTTTTCAAAAGACTCATTTTTATGTAAAACCCCAAGATACTAACACCCGTAGTATCAAGGTGTGTCTATTTTTCAAAGTAAGTTACCACACTCTTAGAAAACTCATTTCAAAGCTTGAAATCAAGTAACTTCAAATTTTCACAATTTAAGCAACTTATGCCCATTAATCAAAATAGACAACCTTCTTAACCTTTCATAAAGCCGTTATAACCAACTTCCCATAAAGCCGTTATAACCCTTTATGGTTTTAGACATATTCATTCCTTTTATAACCAAGAGACTTATACTTTTTAAAACCAAGTATCACATACTTACAAATCAAGTTTCTTATCTTTCAAAATACTTCAAGTCTTTTAATCTTTAGAAAACAAGTTTCTTCTCTTAAATCATGTCATTTCTCCTCTTTTAAAACAATTAAGTAAATCACTCTTTTGACTCCCCTAAAGTTATTATAACGACCCTTAGGTTTTGGAACTAAGACACTAGCCAAAAGATTTGGAAACCACTTCCTTTTCAAGACTCTATGTACTTTAAGTAAAATAATATCACTCTTAAGAATCCAACTTCACTAAGGCAATGGATTATACAACTTACAATTTAAACATCAAAGTACAATCAAGGAAGTACATAGAACAAATTCTATTTTAGGCAATCCAAATACAACCAAGGAATGGATCATTTAAGGAGTAAGACATACTTTCTTTATCTTAAGGAATCATGCTAGAAGAGGAGATAGTTCACATACCTTTTCGGCTAAATCCACAAGCCCGAATACGTGACGTAGAAGTGTCAACCTATAATGGTCACAACATGACTATCAACTTCTAGTCTATAACGTATAATAATACTAAGTATACGGTCTCTAATTCTACGGAAAATCGGGCAGCACCTCCTTTGTTTCTACATACTTTGCCACCTTTTTCAAGGACGAATACAATGACCAACACGCCACATTTAAGGCTCAAAACAACAACCAATCAAAGGGGATTACACGCCTTACAATACGTGTAAAATTCCGCCCCACAATTAATACGAAGTAGTTCCATATTCAAGCCATTCTCGGCCAACAACATAACCAACAATTCAGAGTCTTTTCCAATTCCAAGTTGTAAGGTCTAACATGTTATATAGTCATAAGCAACTTCAACAACTACAATTTCCTTCTTTATACAACATGCGACGACTTAAACTAATAATCGACTTGAATTATAATCTTAAGGCTAAACATGCTAGTTTTCGGATTAGGGTTCCAATAGTCAATATACTTATCAAACTTCATACTATATATCTCATGCTTGCTAATATCCATAGCTACAACAATAAGTAAACTTTAATTGCTAAAACGACAAAATTTATACCTTTACAAGCCCTTAAAATTTCCAAGATTCAAAGTCGCGCCTTAGCAATTCTTAGCTCCTTTCCTTATGTTCCAATCCGCTCCAATCACTCCTTAGAAGCCTATGAAGAACCCATCTTCAAGTCCCAACTTCAAAGTTGAAGAACTCCTTAAGTTTTCGCCTTGCGACTAATACGAAAACGCCGTTTTTCCGAAATCTTTCTATTGAGATATCCTTACAATACCCTTACGGACCTTGGGTTTAAGTCTTGTGAATAAAGGATCACAAACTAAAAAAAATTGTGTGGACAAGGGACCAAACCCGAGAGCCTCTTTGTTGAAGAACAAAGTGTTGTGATTTTTCTAAGTGTTGGAGACTAGTCTTGCACTAGTAGTATGCTTATATAACACATTGGAGGGCCAAGACTTAAACAAATGGGTGGCTAAGATGAGTTTCACTAGGATCAAGCCCAAGTGGCAAGTTGACTTTGGTCAATAATATCAAGCTTTGAAGACTTATCTTCTACCATGGTCAATGACCATTTTAGCCTTGCTAAAATCTACCAAGACCATATGTGGGGGTGCCACGTGTCGCCCTCTCATTCGTTCATAAAATTCCGTAACCCTCGTGGGCCCCACAAAACGTAAAATTCCTCGGGTGGGCCCCACATGACCAAATCCGTAAAAAATAAATTTCCATAATGTTAATAAGTTCCATACTCTTCAAATAATGCATTTTGAGAATTCAATTCTCAACAACGAACATTTTTCCTTTCCGACGTTCGGAAGATTTTTCGCCGAAAAAACAATTCTTCCTTTCGTACCAATTTTCAAGTCTTGATTCCTTATATACACTCTCTTACACATGTCCTGGACTTACGGAGTGTAACATTCTTCCCCCCTTAGAAACATTCGTCCCCGAATGTTCTTAGTCGGTTGTCAAGCTATACAAACTCCGGCACAGTCTCTATACTATGCCTAACAGTCAATACTCCACAAGACCAACGATGCCACACATGGCCACCACCTAACATACGTAAACATATCAATGGACCTTCCGTCCGCGACCCCTTCTCACAAAACTCGAAGGTTACAGTCTTGTAAAACACGGGATCCTTAGAGGTTCCTTTCTTTCCTTACTTGTCATACTTTCTCGTACTTTCAAACTTATCTAGTACACGTACAAAATCTCAAATATTGTTTCTGTTCTCCAATCCTTGGAGTTACTATCCAAACTAGGCCATATTGTTACTTACATTCCCGTTAAGGCTCTTCTCGGTCCTTACGACCTAGTTCCGGTGGAACGCATCCACGAACTCGTACAACGATTAACTAAACTTGGGCCTGGCATCCTCAGGACCCTACCATATAACGGGACCATTTCTAACTGACATCACCCCATTCCATACTACCGGTTAACCCGAAATGAGTCCATAACCCGACCCATCGTCACACTTAACTTCTCATTCTTAGTCTGAAATAAATTTCTCTCTTATCTCAAGGTATTTCTCACCCTATCCCCCTATTCACTAGAGGTTCGTCACATAGGTCGGAGTATTTCTACCGTACATTCTTCCCTATTGGTCTTACACTGTTATTATGGGGGTAACTTCAACTTGTGAACTCTACACTACTATAGTCTCAGTTCACTTATCATTCTTGTCAACATTCTTAACTTTTCACTTTACTAATCAAAGTATTCCTACCTCTGGGATACTATCACTTACAACTGCTAGCAGCAAAGGGAAAACATATATGCTAGGGCGAAATCTGAATCTATCAATGCACGTATGATTCAAAAGAATCGAAATATACCTGTAACCCCATGCGATGTCGCCTCCTGATCCTGTCCCGTAGTCACGTCAGCTATGCGGTTCGAAGGACCGCGAACTATAAACTCCACTCGACTCTACCACTACCGGCCGACATCCAACACCGCTCGGGGACGCATACCGCGGAGGAAAGAGAATCAACCATCGGCCTCATAGGTGAGCCACCTACCGCTCTTTCTAACCGGACATTCCCACTTCAGGCCCTGACGGTCACAATAATAACAAATATCGTGCCATAACGGCATTTCCGAACGACGCTTACCACATCCGATACATCGAGGAATAGGTGGCCTCGACCGAAAGTCCTTCGCTTCCTCTCGAGTACCTCGACCGGAGCTTGACCGCTCTAAATACCTTGTGGGTCCAATATCCCACCCGTGAGCCGCGGGGTATGTGGCCGGGTAGCCGACGAATATCTCACTCGGCGCGATCTTTGCCGTCCATAAACTCACCGATAACCAACCGGTCTAGCCCACTTACGCCGATCTCCACGTTGCCTCTACCTCTCAGACACTGTCGCACCGGCCGAATAACCTCTCGCTGATGAAACTGTAGCACCGCTTATCTTGGTCAATAACATAATCGCTTCCTCATGACCTATAGTCTTCTCCTAATCGAGAAACCGGAGGCTCGTGCTTGGGGCCTCAAAACTCGGGCGCAGAAGAACTCGCCGATCGCGAACAACATCCAGATACCACAGGCATAAGCCCTATCAACTCTTTGAGTCGACTAGTAGCTCTCGCTACTCCTTTGCCCTTCTCGGGCGGCCGCTTTCTCCTCGAGGCATAATCGTAACACAAAATTACGTCGAGAGGAATTATCTTACTAACACTTCTATGGCATGATCTTAGAGTGAGAAGAATAGAAACTAACTCCTAAATGTCCCGTAGCCTCCTGTTTATGGGTGTGGCGCGCAACACACCGATAATCAAGACTCTACTAGACACGGCCTCAGACATTCCGAGGATCGATCGCTCGATACCACTCACACACCCGAACCGGGCGTGGATCGTGCCCTACCTAGGCACCCTTCTACCTTAACAACTAAGTAAATCATGGAAATTAAATAACACCTCATTTTTTTAAAAACCAACATACGTACAAGTGGCAAAGCCGATAAGGCCGCCATAATATACATAATCAAAAGACACTACATCGCATACGAGTCCAATCACATATGAATACGCACTTAAGAGTTATCTCGAACTATGACGACAAGGCCCCGCTGCATCCATAATCAGATAAAAGCACATCTTGAAAGAACTATACCAAAATGATAAACTCCCGAATAGATGGAGCTATCCAAAAACTTGGAGCAGGGTTCTACACCTGAAGATCACCAAACAACGTACCTAAACTCGCAGATGTAACGCACCCGGGCGAGGTCAAGACGAAGAATGTACCAAGTATGTGAAGAAATCATTGTAATGAAATCATAACAGTCTAAACAAAACAGGAGACATGTATGATAGCCAACCTACAACACACAATACATAAGCAGTCATATTAAGTCAGGGACGCATCCCATCAAAGTCACTACTCAAATATAACTATGGGTCTCATGCCCATAATATCAATCATGCCCGTGGAATCCTTCCTCACTGCCGGCAGTCCATGATATAATATAACACCAATAAGCATACATGAACACCAAGTCCCACCTGTGTCCTAAAAATCAGACGCCAAGTAGAAAGCTATCTACGGATCCGGCTGCGTCACTAATCTCATGAGGCGAATCCATGAAATAACAATATCCTCGCGGTCGTATGCCTAATCCCACATCGTATAAGCATGACCATGGGTAATACAAACAACCGAATCTAACCCGCCTCCCGGTCACGTGCCGGAATCTCACATCGATAAGCATGTCCAGAGTATCCTCGCGGTCGCGTGCCGGAATCCCACATCGTATAAGCATGACCATGGGTAATACAAACAACCGAATCTAACCCGCCTCCTGGTCACATGCCCCGGAATCCCACATCGTATAAGCATGTCCAAGGAGTATCCCTCGTGGTCGCATGCCCCGGAATCCCACATCGTATAAGCATGACCATGGGGTAATACAAATAATGGAAGCATACCCGTGGAATCTCACATCACCGTCGGTACGTCCAAGTAAACTTACAACGAGACAGCCGACCCTCCAACCGAGAGTTGCGGCAGCGTACAAATATAATACTTGCACTCAAAGGCTATCACCAGCACACATAGGCAATTCTCAATTAAACAAGCCAAAGTACTTATCAAGGCACACATAGAATAATTCTCAATTAAACAAGCCAAAGTACTTATCAAGGCACACATAGAATAATTCTCAATTAAACAAGCCAAAGTACTACGTACGTACATTCTTTTCAAAAGACTCTTTTTTATGTAAAACCCCAAGATACTAACACCCGTAGTATCAAGGTGTGTCTATTTTTCAAAGTAAGTTACCACACTCTTAGAAAACTCATTTCAAAGCTTGAAATCAAGTAACTTCAAATTTTCACAATCTAAGCAACTTATGCTCATTAATCAAAATAGACAACCTTCTTAACCTTCCATAAAGTCGTTATAACCAACTTCCCATAAAGCCGTTATAACCCTTTATGGTTTTAGACATATTCATTCCTTTTATAACCAAGAGACTTATACTTTTTAAAACCAAGTATCACATACTTACAAATCAAGTTTCTTATCTTTCAAAATACTCCAAGTCTCTTAATCTTTAGAAAACAAGTTTCTTCTCTTAAATCATGTCATTTCTCCTCTTTTAAAACAATTAAGTAAATCACTCCTTTGACTCCCCTAAAGTCATTATAACGACCCTTAGGTTTTGGAACTAAGGCACTAGCCAAAAGATTTGGAAACCACTTCCTTTTCAAGACTCTATGTACTTTAAGTAAAATACTATCACTCTTAAGAATCCAACTTCACTAAGGCAATGGATTATACAACTTACAATTTAAATATCAAAGTACAATCAAGGAAGTACATAGAACAGATTCTATTTTAGGCAATCCAAATACAACCAAGGAATGGATCATTTAAGGAGTAGGACATACTTTCTTTATCTTAAGGAATCATGCTAGAAGAGGAGATAGTTCACATACCTTTTCGGCTAAATCCACAAGCTAAGCCGAATACGCCGTACGTAGAAGTGTCAACCTATAATGGTCACAACATGGCTATCAACTTCTAGTCTCTAACATAGAATAATACTAAGTATACGGTCTCTAATTCTACGGAAAATCGGGCAGCACCTCCTTTGTTTCTACATACTTTGCCACCTTTTTCAAGGCCGAATACAATAACCAACACGCCACATTTAAGGCTCAAAACAACAACCAATCAAAGGGGATTACACGCATTACAATACGTGTAAAATTCCGCCCCACAATTAATACGAAGTAGTTCCATATTCAAGCCATTCTCGGCCAACAACATAACCAACAATTCAGAGTCTTTTCCAATTCTTTTCCAATTCCAAGTTGTAAGGTCTAACATGTTATATAGTCATAAGCAACTTCAACAACTACAATTTCCTTCTTTATACAACATGCGACGACTTAAACTAATAATCGACTTGAATTATAATCTTAAGGCTAAACATGCTAGTTTTCGGATTAGGGTTCCAATAGCCAATATACTTATCAAACTTCATACTATATATCTCATGCTTGCTAATATCCATAGCTACAACAATAAGTAAACTTTAATTGCTAAAACGACAAAATTTATACCTTTACAAGCCCTTAAAATTTCCAAGATTCAAAGTCGCGCCTTAGCAATTCTTAGCTCCTTTCCTTATGTTCCAATCCGCTCCAATCACTCCTTAGAAGCCTATGAAGAACCCATCTGCAAGTCCCAACTTCAAAGTTGAAGAACTCCTTAAGTTTCCGCCTTGCGACTAATACGAAAACACCGTTTTTCCGAAATCTTTCTATTGAGATATCCTTACAATACCCTTAGGGACCTTGGGTTTAAGTCTTGTGAATAAAGGATCACAAACTAAAAAAATTTGTGTGGACAAGGGACCAAACCCGAGAGCCTCTTTGTTGAAGAACAAAGTGTTGTGATTTTTCTAAGTGTTGGAGACTAGTCTTGCACTAGTAGTATGCTTATATAACACATTGGAGGGCCAAGACTTAAACAAATGGGTGGCTAAGATGAGTTTCACTAGGATCAAGCCCAAGTGGCAAGTTGACTTTGGTCAATAATATCAAGCTTTGAAGACTTATCTTCTACCATGGTCAATGACCATTTTAGCCTTGCTAAAATCGACCAAGACCATATGTGGGGGGTGCCACGTGTCGCCCTCTCATTCGTCCATAAAATTCCGTAACCCTCGTGGGCCCCACAAAACGTAAAATTCCTCGGGTGGCCCCACATGACCAAATCCGTAAAAAATAAATTTCCATAATGTTAATAAGTTCCATACTCTTCAAATAATGCATTTTGAGAATTTAATTCTCAACAACGAACATTTTTCCTTTCCGACGTTCGGAAGATTTTCCGCCAGAAAAACAATTCTTCCTTTCGTACCAATTTTCAAGTCTTGATTCCTTATATACACTCTCTTACACATGTCCTGGACTTACGGGGTGTAACAACTGGATCGGAAGCTGCTAAAGAAACGGTCGCGATTTCTGAGTTCCTGAAAGAACTAGGGGTTGTTCCGAGTGCTAGTTGTCCAATAACCATTTATTGTGACAACACTGGTGCTATTGCACAAGAAAAGGAACCAAGATCAACTAACAGAAACAAACATGTACCGAGGAAGTACCACATTCTCCGAGAGATGGTAGAGGTTGAAGATATTAGGATAGATTATGTTCCTACAAACAATAATCTAGCAGACCCGCTTACTAAACCATTAAGCTTGGTGAAGCATAATGGTCATTTTGAGAACATGGGTATTAGATATGTTAGTGATTGGCTCTAGGACAAGTGGGAGATTGAAAGTATATGTATGTCCTAGAGACAATCTGTATTAAGACAAAATGTACTTTATACACATTCATATTTATATTAATGATGATTAATATTATGGCATTTGCATTTGTTGAATTATTAGTTGATTGTTTATAATATTCTATAAATACATCCCTAGAGTTTACGTGTTTATTAATGATGTGAGAATTAATGTTATAACATAACTCTTAAATTACCCCGACTAATGATCATTGAGATTGAGATATCGATGATATGCGATACGTCGATATGTGGTCTGCATCATATCCTTAGGGAATGTAGTATGGCTCACTTGCTACGAGTTATGGCAACTCGTGATGGACACATGGATACTTGTTGAAGTGTTGGTATACCCTGCTAATGTACTGTTTTGTTATATGTCTTTAATGTCATCGGCATGTGGGAGATAGAAGTCCTTAGACTTGAGGTCAATATCACCTTGTTTACGGAGAATTGTACTTTGATTCTGTCCTAAACTCAAATGCCTTATAGATTGAGACACGTCTTATTTTGGGTGCATTATGAAGTAGATTAAAGGTGGTATGTGATCCAAGATTAGGATTCATTCCTTGAATGTATATTCGAGTGAACGCTCAGCTACTCATATGGTATTAGGTTGACTAAGTCATTGGCCAATGCAATGGACATGTCTTTGATATGGTATTGTTGTCAACTAATATAGATGAGTTATAATGATCAAGCCATTTGGATAGACACTTGACATATCCTAAGCTTGATTGAGTGTGTCATGAAAAAATGATTTTATCTTCTCACATAGAGGTTCAGTTCACATTTTTCGTGTAGCTAAACTTTACATATTGAGTTCGTCTTTCGGCGCAGTCTAGAAGTTTCGTGTATATCCTAATGTTATTAGTGTCAATATGTAAAGGCCTGAAGAGTAACACTAAATCAATTGTTCCATCAATTCAAGGATGTAATCAGAGAGTATATAAATGTTCGGTTGATAATCGAGACATTAGAATAAAATAGAAACGAAGCAAAATGGAGCAGGTCCACGGCACGATTGAGTCAGGGCCGCGGTGTCACAACACCGCGGCACCACTTACTCAGGACCACGGCGCCACGCGTCCAGTGGGTCCGAAATGACCCACTATGTTTCGGTTTTTGGGCCTGGTCCGGGGAAACCCTAACTGATATATTCAGCTATATATACAGGGTTTAGCCTCATATTTTCTACACCAACTTTTCATAATATTAAACTCTGTTGGAATTCCTAGCTTTCTAAAAGAGAAATTACATCACAATCTTTGTTATTTTACATTGTATAATCATCCTACAGTTTGACCGTTGTCGGGTTTGAAATATAAATTTTCAAATTTCGCTGCGTGTACGAACCCGACAAAACCCTTTAAATTCATGATAATGTCTTGTGTAATCCTACGCATAAAGTACTACTAGAGACAAATTTTCTACTTATTTCGGTAAGAGTTTATTTGTAACCAATTTCTATATATCTTTACATGTTTCCTCTTGTCCAAACAGTTGAACCTTTTACTATAGTTATTATCATGCCCCAGCAACCTTGCCAATTGTACTAATTATTTCATCCTGAATTGTTTTTATTTTTTATATCAAGGTTACTGACATCCTCAACCTCTCGTGGACGCTTATTTCCACCACACTCGGGAGTGGTGACAACAACTCTTCCTTGATCCTTAGCCTTGCCATCATGACTATCAGCAGTGTCTTCAATTTCAGGATCAGCAACAGAGATCTCCCTTTTGACGGAAATAGATCTGTAACTATCATCAAAGAAAGACCAAAATGAGGACCAGATCTGAAAGCACGGTTGTTAACAGAGATAGTGCTTGAACTTACAACAAAATTGTCAACAGAACTATTTTCATCAAGAAAACCACAACTAGATTTAGGACTATATTTGTTGGCGAACATCTTTCTAGCACTAGTACAAATAATGTCTTAAGATTGTGAGTTACAATGGATGTACGAGAATAGTATACAACTACTACTAGTGCTTCGAAAGGATAAACAATAATGAGTTACAATACAACAGGCTTGAAGCCTAACAAGAGTTGTGACAACAACAATGAGTTTTGTTATCTTGATCTTCTGTCTTGTATCAATCTTGGATCTGTCGTCCTGGATCTTCATTCCTATTGCAACAAGTTCCTTGATTATGATAGCATGAAACCAAGAGACACTAAATCTCTACTTGTTACAACTGTGCTGAGGCGAGAGCACTCTGTCCTTAAGACATTATTGTCCCGTATATATTCTTTTACGTTTATGAGCATCTGTCTCCCAAGATAAAACAACATCAAACAAATGATCAAAGAAAACTCAAGTGTTTCTCAAGAAGAACCTTTGGCTGTTTGAAAGTATGCTAGAAAGGAAGAAGTTCAGAAAAAATCTAAACTAAACAAGAGTGATGTGTGTTCTACAATTGAGTCAATGGCCTCAATTTATAGTGTGTGTAAGATGACCTCTCATCTAGCCAACTAATGGAAATCAATGACCATGTAATGGCACTTATGGAGATGTGTTATTCAGCCAAATAATGGCTGAATTCAAGTGCCAAGTAACGGAGGATCAATTCTCCAAAACCAGCCCAAAAGTCAGAAACTTCCCATCTTCCGTCGACCATTCTGTCTCTAAGCATCGCGGCTCCGCGATGATTTTCGACTCATTTCATCCTTTACACATCGTACATTTCTTCCTTCATTTACCAACGTGGAACACACGTCATTTAACCAACGACCGTCCATCATTTCATGTCTCAAACGTTTACTCACGTACCAATATCTCTTTCACTAATGAAATTTACGATACTTGGCACTACATGTGCACGTGTGTGAAAATGACGTTTCCGACGTGTGGCCTCAATGTTCGAGTCATAAATAACGGGTCAAACTTAATTCCACATTAGTAAATTTCCAACATACCCATAGCATCAGCTAAAGTTGAAGTCGCGTATGTTAGGCCAAGCGAGTAGAGAACTTGTCCGACGACGAGCATGTTGTTCAAGCGAAACATATTAGATACGATATATTGCATGGGGAGAAAAATAATTGAGTGGTTGAGACTTACTCCAGTTGACTAAGTAATACCAGCTTACAAAGATTAACCTAGTTATTACTGGTATTCTATTCTTGCTAAGAGACGAGCTTCATAATTATATATTTTTATGGTAAATAAAAGTGACTTTACAGGATGTGTCAATGTAATTGGTTGCCTAAAACCAAATCATAATAAAAGATTTCAAGTATATTCAATAAAACTAGCTTTTGTATGCGCCATACGTGCATCTCGTGCATGTGCATTTCGTGTGTCACACATGCATCATTGTACGTCACACGTGCATGATGTGTTAATTAGTGATTTTTATGTGGTTGATCATTTTATGGAGGGATGTTGTCCTCGTTATTATGTCCGTTTTCTCGCATACGACATCATAAGGGTGTTAAATAATCACAGCTTCAGCCAGTAGCCTGAAAAAAGTGTTACATTGGTTACTTGGTGGTTATCCTATAAGAGTTTTAGGACTATTTATAAGAATTAATTGTCCAAGTTTATTTTATTCGCGAAGGATAAATAAACTCATCAAAATCACTATAATCATATCGACAGTACTAAATGTTATGAGGAACACAGGATCCGTCCGTTCGTTACAAGTGTTTGCAAATAATTAATATGCAAGCGCGGGACCAAAAACTCCCTGTAATGCAGATATGAAAAGTTAGGACCTTTAATAAAACTTAGTAGTAATTGAACGTGTGTATAACCGTGATGTATTTGCATATCATATCATTCTTACTTGGTTATTTGGCTACTCAAACTGACTTGAGGACTTAGAAGCATTTTACATTTATGCTTGAAACTTGTTATTATTATTACTATGATGGACTAATAGCAGTTAAGTGTGAAAGTAGTATTCGAAAGACCAACCCTCGTCTCCGTTTTAGTTTAGAATTGATCGACGATATTGTTGAGTACACGTTGATTCTCGTACTCACTCTATATTTGTTGCACCTTTTGTGTGCAGATTTAGTTCCTAGCATGAGCGGATCTCGAGAATACGTCAGTAGTTGAGGAGGCCAGTAGGAGGATTTGGGGTGAGCTACTAGCATAATCCGTGGCACCAGATTATCCATATGTCTTTACTTTTTGTCTTTACTATTTCTAGACAGTATTCGAATTATTCCAGACTTGTATTGTTCTTGTACTAGTGACATCAAATTTTGGGAGTTGCATTACTTAGTGTATTTTTATAATTATAATACTTATTAAGACTTTAATTTACTCATTTCCTTGTTCCGCACTATTCTTCTTAATTAATGACTTTAAATGGGTTGTAATTGGTTTACTGACTTGATAGTAGTCTAAATATATTTATGTCCTAGTTGCAAACAAGAAAATGTATCCGCATCGCGCAGTCATTTAGAAAAATAAAAAAGATTTTAAATTAAAAAAATCAATGTTACTCTTCGATCAATTATTATATTCTGTTTTTTCTCCAACCGTTTTGTCACTTGTTTTAATTATATTGTCAAATCTGATATTAAATAGTAAAAAGGAAACTAAGCTCAACAAGTTTAATAATAATCAAATGTAAATCAAAATATGTACTTCCTTGTTAAGAGTCCCACATAGGATATGGAATGGATCTTGGGCCTAATTCAACCTCAAAACACTACAAGAAAAATGACATACGGTGACAGTCAAAGTGTGACAGTTTTTTAAACTGTCACATAGTGTGACAGTTTTTCTCTTGACTTCTTAGTAAACAGACACTTATGACATATGTGTGACAGTTATTTACACTGTCATCAAATTATGACAGTTATATGATGGATATTTGCACCGTCACATGTTGTGTGACGGTTTTATAAAGATGACTCATTTTCTTTTGAGTTGACCCGACCCAACAGACCTGGCCCAAACAAAATAAAAAAGACCAGCCCATTATTTGGTCTGATCATAAAACAAAAATAATTAAAATGCAAAAGATAAAAACTGAAACAGGAAAGTAGAAGTTGTCGGTCATTGTTGCCCTAACTGATGTTCTCTCAACTCTTCGATTTCTTCAGTAAAGGCTTTATTTATGGTGTTGTGGAAGTGATGAGAATCCACTAATGGTGTTCGAAACCACACAACACCTCAGTCTTTCTCAATCTCTATTTTTGCTAATAAAATCCAGGTGAATTGATGTTGTTTTTGGATTCACTCTTTTCTTATTGATTTTCTTCGAATTCAGCTACTAACTGACGTTTTCCTTTCATACATGTACTGAATCGATGGTCAATGATGTTTGAGACCCTTCTCTTTTGCCAAATCTGATGTTCTTCTGTGGCTTGAAAGAGGCTATGATGATTTTTGTCAATTTTTAACTCCCTTCTGAGTTGATTCATCGGGTATTTGAGATGACCCGACCCGTATCTTGGCGGGGCATGCTACTAGATTTTCTGATGGTTTTTGCAACCATGGCGTTGTTGGACTCTCTGTTATACCTGAGTTTAAACGCAGATCTGAGCCTTACTTTTAACTACTCCCTCAGTTTAAGGAATAAAGTGAACTTTTGAATCTTATGCTTAACACAATTTGTACGATATTACATCTGTTTAGTTAAAAGTAAGGTTGCCTCCGACCACATACGATTTGACACGTCCCAATTTTGAGAAGAAACCACCACTGATATTTACCCCACTACTTGAAACTCGAACTAAGTTATTCAAACGGATGAGCACCGCTAGAATCATCCAAGTTGTTCCACCCAAACCCGCCAATCCCGGGAGCCGCTTCTACCGAGCCGACCAAAAATATTCATACCACTCCGGCGGAAGTAGACACAATATGAAAGACTATATCAATCTAAAACACAAGATACATGACTTTGACTGACAAAAAAGAGATCACATTGCAGATAATAGCACCTAATGTGAACACTAATCTTTTACCCAATCATGATGCTAATTACATTCATATGATTTAGCGAGAGGAAGACTGGTTATCTGCAAGTCGCTAATCCAAGGATCTGTTGAGAGTTAGTGCAAACAGTATCCTCTCTCACCGTCCAAGAATGACCTCAATTCAAAGTGTTAATTTTGGCACCAGTCGTAGCCTAGGTGTCACAAGAGAAAGTTCGAGTCTCGAGAAAGGAATTTGTCATCCAAGGAGTGATAGCTCATGGAATGACACGGTCATAGAGGTGCTATATTCCTGAATAATTATCGCAGTGAGTGCCTAAAAAGGGAATCAGAAAATGCCTATTACTAAAAAAGAGGCCGAAGACTTCTGGCTGAAAATGCAGCGTAAAGAATACTCCATTGTTGAGCATTTAAATAAAATGCCAGCCAGTTATCGGTAATGTATTACTACTAGTTCCTCACAACACCGACATGATTTGATTAGGGTGTTGGACGAAGCAGATGTCCCTGCGGATACGGGTAGTGAGAATTGAGCTGACATGGTGGTCCACGTCATCAGGACACATCAGATCTCTTCACTCAAAAATAATTGTCAAGAGAAGGGATAGCACACAACAAGTCCCTTTATATCACAGTCAAATGCAGAGACAAGGTTGAAGCCCGAGTTCTAGTAGACAACGGAGTTGGTCTCAACATCTATCTTGAGTCTATACTTAGGAAATTGGGTTATGACATCAGAAAGTTATGTCAGCCGTACAAATGTAAGAATTTTTGATGGAGCTCAACATGACCTTAATGGAGAAGTGGACCTCATCATCCAAATAGGGCCCTCTTAATTCACTATAGAATTCTAAGTCATGGCGATTACCGCCAACTATAATTTGCTATCAGGAAGATCTTGGATCCATATGACCGAAGTAGTACCATCTTCCCTACATCAATCTTTGAAATTTGTGTGGGTAGATCATGAAGTCGTGATTCATGGAGACGTTAGCATCCACAACTACTCCAACAAATATGTACTGATGATCGAGGAAGTACCCAAGGACACGTATTTCCATGTGGTAGAACTAGTAGGAGCCGCCCACAAAAGAGATGATGATCAGACTCTAATGCCGCCGGTTTACAAGATAATTACATCTACCATGCTCTAGAACGATTTTAAACACGACAAAGGTTTGGGCAGACACTTGCAAGGTCTAATAGAACTGGTATCTATCCTAGAAAATAGTTTCCCTTTTGGACTCGGGTATGTTCCCGACCCTGAAGAAGCCTCCGAAGTGGACTAAAAGAAAATGAGTCTCCCAAAGTTATGCAAGCTAATTCTGAATCTGTACCAGTCATTTCCAGTCCGAATGTCGATGCACGACAATGAAAATGCAGAAGAAAGGGTTAGGGATGATGTTCCAAGAGGAAGTTTGTGTCGTGATACTAGAAGAGTGCAATGAAGTGCCCACCATCCGTGATGTTGATCTGGGCGAGCAACTGTCCAACTGGACCTCTATCCCATTATTGGCTCCTCGGTAGAGATGATGAATTTAATTTTCTTTCAAAAAAATCGGTGAAAGTCGGATGAGGCCCGAATGTTCACCATTTGCATCTTTTAGTATCCTCGTGATATTTTGAAAAACAGAAATAACTCGATGTTGATCGCGAAACAAGAGAGTCGAGTGACACAGAAGAATGGAGATATGAGGAATACGCCAAAGAAACAATGTTAGTTGAGGGTCTTGTTGAAGAGGTAGAGCAGTTTCAAAATGAGCAGAAACCCAACTTGGACGAGATCTTGGGGATGAAGAAACAGTCAAGGAAACTAGGATAATCACGCATTTGGAAGCGCCCCAAAAGGAAGAACTGATAAATTTGCTAAGAGAATATGTCGACATTTTCGCGTGGTCGTACACAGATATGACCGGGCTAAGTACATACATAGTGGCCCACAGACTACCTATCAATGAAGGTTTCACCCTAGTTAAATAGAAAATCTGACATTTCAAGCGCGATTTGAGTATCAGAATTAAAGACGAAGTCAAGAAATAGATCAAGTCAGATGTAGTGGAAGTGACTCTGTATCTGACATGGCTGGCCAACATTGTGCCCGTGCCAAAGAAAGATGACAAAATTTAGATTTGTGTTGACTATTGTGACCTCAACAGAGCTAGTCCCAAGGATAAGTTTCCACTTCTGAACATCCACATTGTTACAATTCACTTTTACGTAGAGGCATAAAAGCTACTAAGAAGTTGTTGGAACTCTATTCGAATATTAATTTCTAGAGTCGCCACCTAATTTATATGAAAAATAGGAAAACCAGGTAAAAGGGTTTATTCAGAAAATCCGTGAAATATCCTTTTTAGATCAGAGTTTCAGGTAAGAGTTTTGGTAATCCCCCGAGGAAGATGTTAGTTACCCCGGTATTAAGGATCCATAGAATATGATTGACCTTCGGATTCTATAGCATGTTTAATTACTAAAAGTTGCCTTGAGAGTATTTATTTCCCGCAAATAGCATATCATTTCATTTTTTCATTCCAAGTTAAAAAAGGGATTTTAAAACTCAAAAGAGTTGAGTTCGGTTTAGAAAAATTCATATAAGAGTTTTTTAGCCAATCCACTTTCGAACTAAGATACACTCAAGTTTAAATTGCGTAGAATCCCATTAGAATTAGTCTAGTGGAAAGTCTAATTTTCTTATAGGTTTTGAAAGTCCTTTGGAAAAATATACAATCCCTTTAAAATAACACTATGATTTTAAAAATTGGAATACAAGTTTTCCTTTTTATTATTCTCTTGCAAGGTCAACAATACTCCATTTTAAATCAATGCCTTAACTTAGGTCCTTGAGTCATTTTTCTTTTTAATAAATCCTTTTGGTTGGGCTTGGCCCAAAAATAGTCACTAAAAGGTTTTATAGTTGAGTCATTTTTCCATCCAAAATCAGTTTTTAGATCCATGTTATTTACAAATCTTTTGTAAAAACGTACCTCTTTTACAGTCCAGATTCCTTTCTTTTAAAACAGTCTACTTTTTTTATCAAAATAGTCTGTTTATACCAATTCTATCCAAGTTAAATGCTTTTCAAACACAGAGAAGAAAATCAGTTCATTTATTTTAAGTGAATTACAAGTGTCTTTTTCGGGCTGATTTGGAAAACTTGTTTTGGGACTCTATCCGTTCTAAACAATGCATGTATCGTTTTGTCTAAATCTTAATTCATAACCATATTCGAGTTCCAATAATTAGCAAGTATTTAACACATACAACATTTAAAAAGTGAAATATAACAAATAAAGAGGAGAGTTAAGTTGGTGCGCCTACTGAGCTCATCAGTTAACTATTGTCACCCAGTTGGACCTTCAATGCGCAACTATAAGGTCCGAACTCGATGAATGAAGTTGTTGAGCCTTTCGTCCAACTGGTTTGACAATATTCTGGCCCAAGCCACCCGTATTCCGTGCGTGCAAGAGAGAAGAGGGGAAAACGAAGGTGACAGTTAGAACGTACCCAAGCTATCTAAATAAAATAAATGGCAATTATAAAATAATTTACAAGTAAATCAGGAAAATGGTATTCATGGTCCGGCATAAAACCTCAAGACACAGCCCAATATCAACGTATGCAACGCATACGCAACAAATGGGCTGAGCCCAAGTTTCAGACAACAATAATGCATATTCACAGAAATAACAAGTGTGGGCTGGCTCAACTAGCATACAACAATCACAAAAAATGATATAAAGAAGATAAAAATGGACCAAGCCCGGAATATATACAGGGGTTGTTATCGGTCCGGATACACCCGAGAACCAGACCAAAATATCCGGACCGATACTCGGATCGAAAAGTTAACGGTCCGAATACGAGTACCAGACATAAGGATCTGGACAGATAAGGATCCGGTCCGGCAACCCGATCTAATTACCAGATAACTTATATGTTATCAGTTTTATCCTTATAATTTATAAGTTTAATAAATCATTTTTATATTACAACCCACTATTTAAATAAAACATTTAAAAAAAAACTCTACCCAAATAATACAATTTCCAACACAATACCCATTCTTATTCCCTTAAAACTTTAAAGCTCAAATCTCCAAAATCAAACCATTTCGTCCACCCTCCTATTTTCCCAAAAATCTGAAGCCCAATCCCCAAAACAAAACTCATTTCGTCCAACACCCCAAGACTTAAAACAAAAGAAATCATCTTCCCCAAATACCCCCCCCCCCCAAAACCTAAACAAAAAAACAAGATCCCTAAGCCCCAAAAAGAACCAGTCGCGGCTCTCCTCTCACTCTTCCATTTTTAGCTAAGATTCAAACACCACCAAGCCTTGACAGACAATGTCCGCCCCTTTTCGTGTAAGCTCTTTGTCTCCCCATGTGAGTGGTGAGGTAATATCGACTTTTTCTGTCATATCCTGAGCGCATCACATGAATAACGACTCTAACGTTCTTATTCAGAAAAAAATTGACTCTCTTCAAGTTCATTTTCGGACCGGACCGGGTACTCGCCCGATAAGGTATCGGTCCGGTCCCGAATCTCTTTTCAGGACCGAATTCTTATCGGTCCGATCTCGATCCGGACCGGTAACCTTATCGATCCGGTTCCTATATGTCGATACCCGTACCGGACCGATAACAGCCCTATCGTATACTAAGCAAAGCAAAAAAAGGGAAATGACTTTAAAAATAACAAGTTGAGCCAAACCCAAGAGACATGCACACAGAGGAACCAAGTGATATACATTGTGATATACATAGAGGATATACTTGACTTGTGTACCTTATATACCAAGTATACTTGGTATACAGTCTGTATATTTTGTGTATATCTCACATGTATTAAAAACAGGAGGTATAACAGAGAATAGAAGAGGCAGAAGAGATAGGCATGCAAATACAGCACAAACAAGCTCTTAGTTCCCATCTTTTAGCATTTTTTTAAGATCCTGTTACTAAGTATCCCAAACATGATTCCCAATTACAGTTGAAGGCTCAAGTTTAATGTATACATCAAGACAACAGTCACATATACACTCAAGATGATAAGAACTTTATGGCACCTCACAGGTTTCAAACCTAACCTACATGAGCCAACCTTAACACCTAACGTCTATGTATTATCATAAAAAGAACATGTCCTATTTTTGGATACCTCATGCTTGACTTATCTACATTTCAATAGAGCTCAAATCCCCTACTAAGGCAGGTACAGTTTAGACAACCAAACAAATAGGAAAGAAACCAAGCAAACTCAAGTTAAGATCATTTCAAATTGCTAACATGGTTCATATTTTAGCCTAGTGTTTAAGGAGATAGCATGATGCTGGGCGGATTTCAAAGATGCATGATCACATAACATGAAAGACAACCATTTTAGCCACATATACATGCTCAACTAGTAGTAAACTTGTCCTAAGCTAGTTAATCACATGCTATTTGTAAACCCAATGCAAGATATCATAGCAACACCTAGTCACTTTGACAAGTAAGATGTTGGAATAATTTTCCTTAGCGATTTCTTTCATTAATCACAATATATATATAGTTGTACAAAGGTGATTCCTAATACAATAAGAATCTTAAGTTAACTTAAATACATGATACTAATAAATACAATATATACTGTGAATATTCGCTAATACTCCCCCTCAGACGGAGCGGGAGGAGGCCGAATGCTCAGCCGGATCAAGTGCGTGAGCTTATGCAGGTAGTCCCTTTGTGAAGATGTCTGCATACTGATAGGAGGAGGGTACGTGTAGAATTTTGACTAGACCACGTGCGACCTTCTCACGGACAAAATGGATATTCATCTCAATATGTTTGGTCCGCTGATGCTGGACCGAATTATGAGACACGTAAATAGCAGATATGTTATCACAATAGACTATAGATGCCTTACGCAATGGACAACTGAGCTCCAAGAGAAGATTCCGGAGCCAACAGATCTCAACAACTACATTAGCAATACCCCTATAATCTGCTTCGGCACTGGAGCGGGATAACGTGGTTTGTCGCTTGGCAGATCAAGAGATAATATTATCCCCTAAAAACACATAATAGCCTGAAGTAGAGCGTCGCGTGTTCGGGCACACTGCTCAATCAACATCTGTGTAAGAGAGCAACATGTTCGGAGCGGAGGGGTAGAGATGCAACTCATAGTCAGGAATGCCTTTAATGTATCTGATAATACACTTAAGAGCAGCAAAATGGGGTTCCCTCGGGGCATGCATGAACAGACACACCTGCTGAACGACATTTGCAATGTCGGGCCTGGTAAATGTGAGGTAATGAATATCACCTGCAATACTTTGATAGATAGTAGGATCAGACACTGGTTCACCCTCAGAAGCACTGAGCTTGGATTTCAAATCAACAGGAGTAAGTACAACCTTGCAATTCGACATCTTAGCCCTGAACATAATTTTTCTGCATACTTACGCTGACTCAAGAACATAATATCTGCAGATCTAATAACTGATATACCCAAGAAGTAACTCAGCTTGCCCAAATCAGTCATAACAAATTCAGTTTTGAGAAGAGCAATAATGTCATTTTTCAACTTGTCAGATGAGGCAGTGAGAATAATGTCATCAACATATAATAACAAGTAAGCAATGTCACTATCATGATGAAAATGAATAGAGATGTGTCACACCTGCTGCAAATAAACCCAATCTGCATAATATACTTGGAAAATCGGTCATACCAAACATGAGGTGCCTGTTTTAGACCATAAAGTGACTTCCTAAGACGACGTACATACTGGTGAACGACAGGATGAACAAAACCAGGTGACTGATGCATGTACACGATTTCTTTCAAATCCCCATGATGAAATGCGTTCTTGACATTCAGTTGATGAATCAGCCACTTTTTACCTATAGCAATACTAAGAACAGTACGAATCGTCGCCGGTTTAACAACCGGGCTAAAAGTATCACCACAATCAATGCCCTCCCGCTGATTAGTGTCATTTGCCACAAGTCTAGCCTTGTAGCGTTCCAAAACACCACTATCTCTGAATTTGTGACGAAAAAGCCACAGGCATCTGATCACATTCACCCTCTCTGGTCTAGGTACTAGATCTCAAGTATGCTGCTTAGTTAAAGCATTATATTCCTCAGATATGGCCGCATTCCAATTAGGGTCAAGTTTATCCAATTTGGGGTTCTTTGGAAGTGGAGAAATGATTTGAGCAGACAAGTTAAACTGGACTTTGGGTTTGAAAATCCCGTGTTTGGCACGAGTTTCCATTTGGTGACTGGGTACAGTGGGTGGTTGTATTGGTTGAGTAGTAGGGTCCGAGACAACTTGAGTTGGTGAAGATGGATGATTTTCCGTCAGAGGACTAGAGGGTACTGACGGTAGTGAAAGATCAACTTGCTCACTGAAAGACTGGCGTTGTGGTGCATCCTCTAGGGACCGAGGCGCTGAAGGCGAGATATGAATGAGATGACTAAGAATGCTGGGAGATATGACTGGTTCATCAAGAAATGTGTAGTCAGGTTTTCAGTATTTCTGAGGCTCCGAAAATGGAAATATCGTCTCGTTGAATGTGACGTGACGAGAAATATGAATCTGACCAGTGGACAAGTCATATCACAGATAACCCCTATGGTTGGGTAGGAAACCGAGGAATACACATGGTATAGTTCGAGGAGCCAACTTATGAGGGGTGGTGGAGGTAAGATTGTGATAGCACAGACAGCCGAAGATCCGTAGGTGGTCATAAGATGGAGTCCTACGATGTAAAATGTCTATGGGAGTCTTGTTTTGTAGGGTGCTAGTATGTAAAATATTTAGGAGGTATTCTACCATTTTGATAGCATAGACCCAGAAAGATGATGCCAGACATGCATGAAAGAGGATAGTACGGACCATGTTATTAACAGTGTGAATAATTCATTCAGCTTTACCATTTTGAGGGGAGGTGTGAGGACAAGAGAATCGGAACACCATGCCAGTTTTTCTATATTCGGGTACCGTCTGTCTTTAGAGAGAGCTTTTGAGCTGAGTTTGTTTTACCTCACCAGTTTCTAGGACTTGTTGGGAGCAAAAATTATGGAAAGCCGAATTATTAAACTCACGTCCGTTATCACATTGAAAGGATTTTATTGATTTTTCAAACTGAGTTTTAATAAATTTGTGAAACTCAAGAAATTTAGCAAAAACCTTATATTTGAATTTGAGTGGATAAATCCATACAAAATGTGAAAAATCATCTAATAAAACAAGATAGAATTTGTGACCTATATAGCTAACAACATGAGAGGTCCACAAGTCATCATGAACAATATCAAATGGTGAAACGGTAATACTCATTGAAGACAGAAAAGGAAGACGAGTATGCTTGCCAAGCGGGCAAGAAAAACAGTTTTTGGCAAGTTTCTCATTATTACATTTAATACGCTGATTGTTTCTAAGAAAAGAAAAAACATGATTTCATGGATGTCCGAGCCTATTGTGCCAGGTGGATGGAGATAATGCAGCAAGGGAGACTGGTTGTTGAGTTCTGACAGCGGAAGAGTTTGTGAAAGGGTAAAGGTCTCCCACACTATTTCATCGCGTAAGAATTCTCCCTGTAGCGAGATCTTTCACAGAGAAACCAAAAGGGTCAAAATCTACAGACACCCAATTATTACGAGTGAATTTCCTAACAGATATCAACTTTTTAATAATTTGAGGGGCGTAGAGGACATGGTTAAGTGAGAAGGGTGAATGGAGATTTTTAATGTGTGTATTGCCATAACCTGCAATTGGAATGCGGTGACCATTGCCAACAATAATGTATTGAGGATATGTTAACTGAAGCAGTTGGGAAAAATTACCTGAAGAGTTGGTCAGGTGTGATGTGGCTCCGAAATCCATATACCAATTATTGTCGGGCGGTTGCAGAATGAGAGTGTTGAAAGATTGGCCCAAATCAGCGGGTTGCATCTGCTGGACTAAAGGAAATTGTTGGGCCGACATCAGATGGACCTATTAAGGAGATGGGTCTGTTGGTGCTGGACCGAGAATACTGGATCGCCACTGCTGTTGAAACTGGGCCCCTGCTGTCGGAAATGGGCAAGCTGGTGAGGCCCAGTTTGTAGGAAACTGCTGCGGACACCGGAATTATTCTTCTTTGCCGCTCGAACTGGCCGCCGCTTGCCGCCGCCGCTGCTGTGACCTGCCTTTGCCGCGACCCTTCCCCTTATTTCCTTGCCCACTGCTGCCTCTGCCTCCACCTCGGATCTTCTGCTGCTGGTTGTCCTGCGGTGGTGAAGCAGTGGTGATGGTCGGCGACTGCAAGTTTTCAACGGCTAATGCTTTTTTATTGTGCTCGTCCTGTTTAGCACGTCGTGTTTCTTCCAACAATAATTGTGAACGCGCCTTATTGAAAGTTGGAAGTGGATCAGCCTGTTGAATCATTGTTGCAAGAGTATCATATTCTCCTTTGGTAATCCTGCGACGAGTTGTAGTACCATTTTAGTCTCAGAAACCGTTATCCCAACATGAGAGAGTTGGTCGGCGACAAGTTTCAGTTGTTTGCAATAGTCAGACATGTTGTTAAAATTCTCAAGACGGGTGTTGTTGAACTGCTCCTCTAAATACACCGCCCGAGTATTTTTATTATCCTGAAATATGTCTTTCAAACGTACCCAAAGTTCGTGTGCCGAAGAACCAGTTTTCAGGATTGTACACAACAAGTCTTTTGAGATGGTATCATAGATCCATTGTTTAACAATGACGTCAAGACGGCATGTCGAGTCATCAATCTCAGAAGGGCGAGTGATTGAGTCATCAATGTGGTCGAGCACGTTATACTAGGGCTGGCCAGTGGGCCAGGCTGACCCGGTCCCGGTCCCGTACCGGCCCCGATTTAAATAAATAAAAAATTAGCGGGTCCGGGGCTCGAATCGGGACGGGACATGGTATGGTCCCGCCCGACCCGGTTCCGCTAGGACCCGACCCGTCCCGGTCCCGCCCCAGTTGTTACACCCCGTAGTTCCAGGGTATGTATGTGAGGACGTACATACGAGAATACGAAAGAAATATTGAAAAGAAAGAAAGATGTGATTTTTCGACGGAAAAGTTTCCGGGTTTTGTGAAGGAAAAAGGTTCGTTGATGGGAATTGGATTCCCAGATTTGGTATTTGGGCTTCTTGAATTATATTAGAATTATGGAATTTTATTTCTGGAATTGGTCACGTGGGGCCCACGGGAGAAATTCTGCTTTGTGGGCCCACTTTGTTTTGAGATTTTGGCCATTATGGATATTTCGGAAGATGAAATATTTTGGGCAGAGAGGCGACACGTGTCACCCCCTAGGTGGCCTTGGCCGAAATCATGTGCCAGTGGCGAAGACAGTGCCAAGTCTTGCAAGATATTTTAGTTGGACAAGTGGCTTGTGGGGCCCACACACACTTGTCCCCAATCTCAACCACACACTTGCCTTCATCCTAGCCCTTGGTTGTCCTATATATGCACCCTTAGTTGATGAAATCTTGCACACTTAGATATTTCAAGACTTGAGAAAGATGTTCATCTCCCTCCCTCTCTCCTAGCTCTCGTCGAACACCCCCTCTCTAACCTAACCTTGTCAAATAATTCCTAAACTCCTAAGTGTTCTTCCCTAGTGTATTAGGAAGACTATTAACCAAAAGTTGGAAAAGATTTCACCCCCTAGCCTCTAAAAGGCCACCTTGGCCGAGAGCTCTTGGAAGGTTAACCTTAGTGTTCTTCACTTGTTTGAGTTGGTTCTTGAAGAGATGATGGTTAGGAGCTTCTTAGGGTGATTTGTGGTGGGTTGGAACACAAAGGATTTGGAGCTAAGACTTGCTTGGAGCGACATTAAGTTCATGGATAATTTTGGGTTATTTGAGGTAGTGAATCTTAAACCTCTTTGTGAATTGGTCATTATACATATATTATAAGTATATTATGTATTATGTAATATATGGAGTAAAGTTTGGAAGAGTTGGATCTTGTTAACTTGTTAAAAGAAAGGATTGGCCGTTTGCCATTAAAATGGTAAAAACGTATCTTACTTGTGAAGAAGTAATTAACAAAGTAACTATAACTTATATAAAGATGGAATATAAGTTGGATGACTAATGAAGTAATTGGATAAGTAAAATGGACATAGTTGGCCAAGGACCCCAACTTAAGGACTGTATTTACATTTCTGTTAAGGGGAAGGTTTTTCAATCGCGTTCCGTTTGGGCGTGTGATCCCCTTTTTAATTATCGTTGTTATGAAGGCGTGATAGTAAACTGCGTTACCATTTGGGCGTGTAATCCCCTTCTTTATGTTGTTTAATTATTACACCTTATATATGGTATATATATATTACGGTTATTCGGGCCTTGGAGAAAGATGGAAAAGTGAGTAAAACGGGAAGTCGCCAATTTTCCGTAGAATTAGAGGGCTTTTATTGGTATAAGTCTTGATGGTAAGAAAGGTTTGATAAAAGTACTATGACCGTTTTAGAGTGAGTACTACGTGTGACGTGATCTACTTGGCTTAGGGCCGAGAGCGGGTCAAGTACTTGGAGCGTTTTGCTATTTGTCGATAATCGTCGCGAGGTATGTGAACCTCTTCCTATCCTTTCTAGCATGATGTTTTGTAAACTATGTAGTACGGTAGACGTACATGTGCTAAATGAGTATGGTTGGTTCACAACATAGGGTGTTATAATAGCTTTATGGGAAGTTAGTTATAACGACTCTATGTAGGTAAAATAATGGTTTATTGATTGTAGAAGTTAAGAGACTTGATCTTGAAAGATAAGAGACTTGACTTAGTTTGACTTGTTATGAATTTTGTTAAATTGTTGTAAAAACCTCATTCGCGAGTAATGAGTAGTTAGTTTTAAAAGAATAATGTTTTCCTGATTTCGGAAATGAGAATAAGTGTCGAACAAAACCACTGCAGCGTTAATAAAGGAAAATGTATTGACAAATAACTGATTGTTATTAAAACCAGTAGAAACCTCCATCTGCATAGAAGCTAAGATAAGACAAAATTGTATTACATTTCCTAGATCATGGTCATTGTAGCAAGATTGTTATAAACAAGAATAAACGGCTCACGCATAAGACATATGTTACTCAATTGTTTTAAAAGGGATTAAGACTATGAGTTATGAAACCTTTCTAGAATAAGAAACTTGAGCATTTGAAATTAGGCAAACTTGAACGTTTGGAAAATAATGTTGTTACTTGATTTTACAAAGGGAATTGTTTTGGTTTACTTAAAAAGATAGTCACTCTATTTTTATACTACGGGTATTGTGTGACTTATTGTGAAAGAAATGGATCTTTTAAAAAAGAACTTAATGTATGTAGTACTTTGGGGTTAAAACCCGGATTTGTTGTAATAAAATGTAAGTCCATGAGTATGTTGAACTTGCCTATGCTTGTGGTGATAGCCTTTGTTGTGCAAGTGTTGTATTTATGTGCTACCGCGTCTCTCGATGGAGGGCCGGCTGATTTGTTATGAATGATTCTTTATCGAGTCCCGTAGATGGGCGAGACACGTATTCCACCCGATTCTTTATCGAGTCCCATGGGATGGGCGAGACACGATTCCACCGATTCTTTATCGAGTCCCGTGGGATGGGCGAGACACGTATTCCACTGGTTATTTATCGAGTCCCGTGGGATGGGCGAGACACGTATTCCACACGATTTATACCTGGCTGGCGGTGAGGAAGGAGTTCCACGGGCGTGAGGATGACTTTGAGGCGTGAGTCACGACTTGACATGATCTTTTATTTTACGAAATGTAGTTTGGTTATCATACATGTCTCTGCTTTATATAGTATTATGAATACATTCTGATATTTTGATTTCACATACTTGGTACTGTTATCGACCTCGCCCGAGTGCGTTCATCCGCGGTAGAGGTACATCGGTTGTGGATCCTCGCCATAGGATCACGATTCGTGTTAGGAAGCCGTTTCTTGGAGGCTTATCTTTTGGTATGTTACCACAGTGCAGTAGGTTCTTGTACATTCGTGGGTATGGCGGGGCCTGTCCGTCATAGTTGTTGTCCTTCTTAGAAGTGCAGTAATCGTTGTGGCGAGTTTGTAAAAGGATAAGCTGGGTTTTATGTATATATCTGATGCAAGCTGTTTTGGTTGGCTTTGTTTACTTATCATGTCTCTTGTTCCATGTTTATGTTTTTATTTCCGATTTTCTCGATGTTGTATCACGAGGTGCGGTAAGGCACGATCCACGAGCCGGTTGGTCGTGACAAAAGTGGTATCGAGCGATTAATCCTCGGAAAGTGTCTACGCACCGTATCTAGTAGAGTCTTGATTATCGGTGTGTTGTGCACCACATCTATAATCGGAGGCTACGAGGATATTTAGGATTGGTTTCCATTCTTCTCATTACGAGATCGTGCCTTAGAGCTGTGTTGTCGATTGGACTCCTCCAGCGTATTCTTATGTGCGATTATTCCTCCACGCAAGGCAATCGGGGCCCGGGAGGCAAGCGTGAGAGGAGGCTGCGAGTGGTGTAGCGGTCTCTCGAGGCGCGATGCACGAGACGTCGGACCACGGTGAGAACAGAGGAGATGGGTTACAAGGAGATGGCGATTATTGGCGGGATAGTGGCAAGGCACGAGGATAGGCTGGATCACAGCAATTCTGAAGTAGTACCGTAGTTCACCCGAAGCGGATAGTTTGAGATCGGGACTTTACAGTGCGACGCGAGTTCTATGGGTCGAGGCACGAGGATGATCCGCGAGTTCATCAAGCGATTCTGACAGATCGTAGAGTGATCAAGGCTTGAGACCGAGTCGGTGACGCCGGTTTGCATCGGCTGCGTGATCTGCGATCGTGGTTTGATTCATGGAATCGTCCGAGGAGCATGCGCTCCCGATTTAGGGCGAGTTCTCGAGGCATTTCTTGCACATTTCTTGCCTCGCGGATGAGAGGGCTCGGGTAGCGATTTTTAGCGTTAAAGCGGGCCGGCGTCGGTTAGGGTACAACTGGCGTGGAGTTTGACTCGTTGGCTCGGTATGTCCCCGCCTTAGTAGCGATTATGGAGGGCGAGTGCACCGCTACGTCACCGGGCTCGATGATTACTTGGCGAGGCTTGTTCGGGTATAGCTCTTGTAGGGCATGGACATTGCCGCGTCGAGCTCATGCACTTGGATGTGAGCGGATGGGTTGTGGAATGACCGAGATCAGCGAAGAGGCGAGCAGCAGGTCCTTTGGCAACTCGAGGCGGGCGCCTGGTAGCGAGTTAGTTATGCACCTCCGCCAAGATGCAGTGGTCCTCCGCGATCTTGAGGCGTTCGGTATTCGGGGCTGGTCGGGGCTCCGGGCTTCATTTCCGAGATATACATGGGTTCTAGCCAGTCGGGTTCATGTTTCCCTCAGTGTGCACGATGCGGCAGGCGTCATCCCGGGGAATGTCGTCTTTTTACTGGTGCTTGTTTTACCTGCGGCCATCAGGGCCATGTGACGAGAAAATGTCCTAATAGGAAGGATACAGGCAGCAGGACTCACTCTAAGGTCGATGGCGGTGTTCATCACCTTCTACTATGCGCCTGCAGGCGTGCCTATGAGTAGAGTGAAGCGGTTGATACAGGTATATTCTTACCCCTCTAGAGACTGGTATGCGTTGTTGATATGATGATGTGCTATGTATTATGTTCAGATAGCATTATGTTAAATATGATTTAGAAGCCTGGTTAGAAAAAGGGTAAGTCTGGGGACGAGACAAATTGTGAGCCTTAGAATTTATAACAGTTAGGACCTTGGATGCAAGGCCGTCTTGAGTGGGTGATTTTACGGTTAGTATTTGTCGAAATACTTGAAATGCGTGAAAAATATTGTGAGATAATTACATGAGGAGTGTGAGATGGAAGTGGTAGCTTTCATGACGTAAATTAGTAGGATTGTTCCGGATCGGGAAACAAGAGTTTAGCGCGTTTAGGGTCGGGTTGAGGGCCATTTGCGGGTCAACCCGTAGCCCAGAATGAGGTGGGGTCAGTTCTAGGTGGTCCCGCCAGGTGGTAGGGTCACGAAGTGCTAGGCCCAAGTTTAGGTAACCATCGTACGAGTTCGTGGATGCGTTCAACCAGAATCGGATCGGGAAGGCCGGGGATGGCCTTAAAAGAATTTGAGGCCAGTAAGATGACCAAGTTTGGAGGTAGTGACTCCAAGGTTTTGGAAAGCTATGGCGATGTGAAATATGGTACGTGTACTAGAAAGAGTTCGGGTGTACGAGAAAGGTACGACGAGTAAGAAAGGAAGCGAACATGTGTTAAGAGGATGGAAGTGATCATTTTTTTTGTGAAGTGAAGGTGCGAGAAGAGTATCCTTTGGACCAGGAGTGAGAGTTAGTGTTGTTTTACATCTTAGAGGTGATTCCTCGTTAGTTTGGATTTGGGTTTCGCGCGTATGTGATATTATGGCCATGTGTGGCATAATTGGTTTTGTAAAGTATAGTAGTGAAGACTATACCGACGCATGTGTGTTTTTTTGGAGACTTAGAAGGAACATTCGGGACGAATGTTTCTAAGGGGGGAAGAATGTTACACCCCGTAGTTCCAGGGTATGTATGTGAGGACGTACATACGAGAATACGACATAAATATTGGAAAGAAAGAAATATGTGATTTTTCGACGGAAAAGTTTCCGGGTTTTGTGAAGGAAAAAGGTTCGTTGATGGGAATTGGATTCCCAGATTTGGTATTTGGGCTTCTTGAATTATATTAGAATTATGGAATTTTATTTCCGAAAATTGGTCACGTGGGGCCCACGGGAGAAATTTACGGTTTTGTGGGGCCCACTTTGTTTTCGAGATTTTGGCCATTATGGATATTTTCAGAAGATGAAATATTTTGGACGAGTAGGAGGGCGACACGTGTCACCCCCCTAGGTGGCCTTGTGGCCGAAATCATGTGCCAAGTGGCCAAGACAAGTGGCCAAGTCTTACAAGATATTTTAGTTGGACAAGTGGCTTGTGGGGCCCACACACACTTGTCCCCAATCTCAACCACACACTTGCCTTCATCCTAGCCCTTGGTTGTCCTATATATGCACCCTTAGTTGATGAAATCTTGCACACTTAGATATTTCAAGACTTGAGAAAGATGTTCATCTCTCTCCCTCTCTCCTAGCTCTCGTCGAACACCCCCCTCTCTAACCTAACCTTGTCCAATAATTCCTAAACTCCTAAGTGTTCTTCCCTAGTGTATTAGGAAGACTATTAACCAAAAGTTGAAAAAGATTTCACCCCCTAGCCTCTAAAAGGCCACCTTGGCCGAGAGCTCTTGGAAGGTTAACCTTAGTGTTCTTCACTTGTTTGAGTTGGTTCTTGAAGAGATGATGGTTAGGAGCTTCTTAGGGTGATTTGTGGTGGGTTGGAACACAAAGGATTTGGAGCTAAGACTTGCTTGGAGCGACATTAAGTTCATGGATAATTTTGGGCTATTTGAGGTAGTGAATCTTAAACCTCTTTGTGAATTGGTCATTATACATATATTATAAGTATATTATGTATTATGTAATATATGGAGTAAAGTTTGGAAGAGTTGGATCTTGTTAACTTGTTAAAAGAAAGGATTGGCCGTTTGCCATTAAAATGGTAAAAACGTATCTTACTTGTGAAGAAGTAATTAACAAAGTAACTATAACTTATATAAAAATGGAATATAAGTTGGATGACTAATGAAGTAATTGGATAAGTAAAATGGACAAAGTTGGCCAAGGACCCCAACTTAAGGACTGTATTTACTTTGGACTGTATTTACTTTGGACTGTATTTACATTTCTGTTAAGGGGAAGATTTTTCAATCGCGTTCCGTTTGGGCGTGTGATCCCCTTTTTAATTATCGTTGTTATGAAGGCGTGATAGTAAACCGCGTTACCGTTTGGGCGTGTAATCCCCTTCTTTATGTTGTTTAATTATTACACCTTATATATGGTATATATATATTACGGTTATTCGGGCCTTGGAGAAAGATGGAAAAGTGAGTAAAAACGGGGGAAGTGCTGCCCAATTTTCCGTAGAATTAGAGGGCTTTTTATTGGTATAAGTCTTCAATGGTAAGAAAGGTTTGATAAAAGTACAATGACCGTTTTAGGAGTGGAGTACTACGTGTGGTGTGATCTACTTGGCTTAAGGAGTAGCCGACGGGTTGAAGTACTTGGAGCGTTTTGCTATTTGTCGATAATCGTCGCGAGGTATGTGAACCTCTTCCTATCCTTTCTAGCATGATGTTTTGTAAACTATGTAGTACGATAGACGTACATGTGCTAAATGAGTATGGTTGGTTCACAACATAGGGTGTTATAATAGCTTTATGGGAAGTTAGTTATAACGACTCTATGTAGGTAAAATAATGGTTTATTGATTGTAGAAGTTAAGAGACTTGATCTTGAAAGATAAGAGACTTGACTTAGTTTGACTTGTTATGAATTTTGTTAAAATGTTGTAAAAACCTCATTCGCGAGTAATGAGTAGTTGGTTTTAAAAGAATAATTTTTTCCTGATTTCGGAAATGAGAATAAGTGTCGAACAAAACCACTGCAGCGTTAATAACGGAAAATGTATTGACAAATAACTGATTGTTATTAAAACCAGTAGAAACCTCCATCTGCATAGAAGCTAAGATAAGACAAAATTGTATTACATTTCCTAGATCATGGCTGCTGTAGCAAGATTGTTATAAACAAGAATAAACGGCTCACGCATAAGACATATGTTACTCAATTGTTTTAAAAGGGATTAAGACTATGAGTTATGAAACCTTTCTAAAATAAGAAACTTGAGCATTTGAAATTAGGCAAACTTGAACGTTTGGAAAATAATGTTGTTACTTGATTTTACAAAGGGAAGTGTTTTGGTTTACTTAAAAAGATAGTCACTCTATTTTTATACTACGGGTATTGTGTGACTTATTGTGAAAGAAATGGATCTTTTTAACAGAACTTAATGTATGTAGTACTTTGGGGTTAAAACCCGGATTTGTTGTAATAAAATGTAAGTCCATGAGTATGTTGAACTTGCCTATGCTTGGGGTGATAGCCTTTGTTGTGCAAGTGTTGTATTTCTGTGCTCTGGCGTCTCGATGGAGGGCGGCTGATTTGTTATGAATGATTCTTTATCGAGTCCCATGAGATGGGCGAGACACGTATTCCACCGATTCTTTATCGAGTCCCGTGGGATGGGCGAGACACGTATTCCACTTTGATTCTTTATCGAGTCCCGTGGGATGGGCGAGACACGTATTCCACGGTTCTTTATCGAGTCCCATGGGATGGGCCGAAACACGTATTCCACACGATTTATACCTAGACTGCCGGCAGTGAGGAAGGAGTTCCACGGGCATGAGGGATGACTTTGAGGGCGTGAGTCCCTGACTTGACATGACTGCTTTTATGTTATGAGATGTAGTTTGGTTATCAAACATGTCTCACATTTTATATAGTGTTATGATTTCATTTACGATATTTTGATTTCACATACTTGGTACTGTTATCGACCTCATTCGGGGCTGCGTTCATATCGCGGTAAGTACATCGGTTGTGGATCCTCGCCATAGGATCACGATTCGTGTTAGGAAGCCCCGTTTCTTGGAGGCTTATCTTTTGGTATGTTACCACAGTGCAGCAGGTTCTTGTACATTCGTGGGTATGGCGGGCCACTGTCCGTCATAGTTGTTATCACTTCTTAGAGTGCATGTAATCTTGTTGTGGCGAGTTTGTAAAAAGGATAAGCGTTGGGTTTTTATGTATATATCTGAAGGCAAGCTATTTTGGTTGCTTTGTTTACTTATCATGTCTCTTGTTCCATGTTTATGTTTTTATTTCCGCTGATTTTCTCTGATGTTGTATCACGAGGGTGCCCGGGGTAAGGCACCAGTCACGGGCCCCGGTTCGGGTCGTGACACCAGTCCCGCCACTTGCCAAAAATAGACGTTGCAATAACGACCATTTTACATTTTTGTCGTTATTGCAACGGCCATTTTTGGCTTCCCCCAACCCCCCTACCCCCTTTATATTTATTTTTAACCCCTAAGTTATTATATTTACATTTTAACTCAATTTTCCAACTATAAATACCTCATTTTCTCTTATTATTTCTCACAAATCTTCCTACAATCTCTAATCTCTCAAATCTCAATCAATCTATTTCTATACAACATTGTCTACTACATATTCACTCTATTTATTAATTTGAGAATTGGGAGTGAAGTTGGCAACTAGCTTGAGGATTAATCTATCGAGCAAAGTTTCAATTTTCAACCTCTCTCGATTACACATCGACTCTACGTCGGCGTTTGGTACATTCGTTCTCTCATTAAATTATTATTTTGTTTTTATTTCATTTAGCACATTTAATTTCATTATCTTTAACTTTTTAAGTCTTTAACTATTTATTACCATAATTAAAATGAAAAGATCAAAAAATGTTTTGGGCAAGGCCTTGGGTATGAAGGGCAAGGGCAAGGTACCTCTAGTATTCCTAGACAAGATGATTTTATAGATCCTGAACTGTTTCCTGAAATACCATATGATCTTGACACAGATGTTTATCCTTAAAATGAAGAAGATTTTAATTTAGATGACACTCTAGATGATGATACACCTACTAATGTAGATGATGATACACCCACTAGTGAAATGCCTCCTATCCCCCCTAGTATGAGACGAGGTCCGGAAAAACGACCATTAACATCAGCTGTATGGAAATATTTTCACAGGGACGTACCGAATCAAGTAGCTATATGTAAAACTTGTAAATCTGTTTATTCTTTTAAAACTGGACAAGGTAATGGTGGGACGGGGGATTTAGCAAGACACTTATTGCAAAAACACAAAGCCTTGCATGCCCAATACCTTATTGAAAAAAATGGTGAGCAAGCGTCCTCTCAATCGGGACAAGGTTCACATACTGTCCCGGACAAAGTATAGGGTCAAATTAACCCTATGACGGGGGGAGTTGTAGGCCCTAAATATGATAAACATAAAGATAGGGAAGCACTAGCAAAATTAGTTGATGTGGAGGGTTTGCCTTTTCATTTCCTGAATCGCCTGGTTTTATTCATTATATTAGAGATATGTATAATCCTGCTTATAAAGGTTTTCCTAGATCAACGGTTAAGAGAGACGTGTTTAAATTTGCACAAGAATATCAACAATATTTGTGTTATTCATTATATCATTTAAATTGCAAAGTCGCTCTAACTTCTGATATAAGTCGTAGTACTAACGGCCATGATTATTTAACGGTAACCTGTCATTGGATAGATTATAAATTGTCTATGCAAAAACGTATTTTAGCATATAGATATATAGATAGTAGGCACACTGGTGAGTTTATTTCACAAAATATTTATTTAGTCTGCGATTATTACGGAATAACTGATAAAGTTATGAGTATTACATTAGATAATGCGACTTAACAATTACGCTATTTATGTTTTAAAAGAAGTTTTAACTCCGTCTTTTCCAAAATATTTTCATATCAAATGTGTGTGTCATATTTATAACTTAGTTGTAAAGGATGGTCTTTCACTTTTTCAAGATATTCTTGAAAAAATACAATTTGATATAAACTTTATTTTTAAAAATTATAGAATTCAACAGAGAAAATAATATAAAAAAACTTGTCACGATTGTGGACTATCTTACAGAAAATTCCCGAAGAAGTACCAACTAGGTGAAATTCTTTATATGACCAACTAGTTGTTGCTTATGACTATAAAAAACCTATCACTTTATTTTTTAACGCCCATAATCAAAATCCAAATGATATGATTATGGATAATGATTGGGACAAAATTAAAGAACTTATTGTATTTCTAGAGAATTTTCAACGAGCAACAAAAGAATTTTCTACTTTATATTATCCTACTATTTCAACTATGTTGTTTTATATAGCTATAATATTTTTACTTCTTAAAGAATATATGGAAAAACCTGCTTATAAGGCAGCTATTAAAAAAATGTTTATGAAATTAAAGAAATATTTTATTTCTATTCCCCCTATTTATATTATTGGTGTTGTATTAAACCCGACTATTAAAGTAGACGGTTGTAAAAGTCTTATTGAAAATATTTATAACTGTATGGACGTACTACCACCTCCAACTCCCAAATATTTAAATGTTGAGTCACCTATTGAACAAACGCTAGAAGTGTTGAATAGCGTAGAAGATGAATGCAAAAAAGTATATTGACATTACCAGCAAGAAAGTGCTATTAACCAACCGACTTTCGTACCATCTTCTTCTGCTTCAACACAGCCTCAAAAAAGACATGATGTTTCTGCGGACAGTATTGAAAGCCTCAAAAATAGAATGTGTGGTGGTAGCACTGCTAACCAAATTAGCGAGTTCGATGTTTTTGTTTTGCAGGGCACTTTACCTTACCAAGCAGTTGTCAATGAAGACGGAAAGGAAGACTTGCTGAAATATTGGATGCAGTATGAGAAGACATTTCTGACACTTTCAACGATGGCCCGAGATATTTTGAACATTCAAGCGTCATCAATCGTTTCTGAAAGCGTTTTTCTGCAGGCAGATTTCAAATAGGAGAGCACAGACACTCATTAGCCGGAGACAGCTTGAAGATGACGGTACAATTCAGAGATTGGATACGAGCGGAGCGAAAAAGTCTGATCGCAGAGATTAACGAAGAAGAAGACGAAAACTACAACGACATCTTATCTGAAGGCATGAGTAGCGACGTGGAACAATTTGACCAAGATATACCAATTCCAACCGAAGAACCACACGAAATTATAAAGAAACTATAAAAAATATTTTCAAATTGGTAATATATTTCATTGCAATTTTAGTATTTTTTTAATTTTTTCTATGTCTTTTGCAAATTTTTTCAACAACAGTACACTACAATGTTGTAATTCTGAATCTTGTATATTTCAATGAAATAATTAATAATATAAGAGGCACAAAAACAGTCTTGTGATGTTTTTTTTAAACTATTCTTGTCTTTGTTTAATTATTTAGTTTATAAATATATATGAGTATAATACTATAATAGTATAATATGAGTATATGACTATCACTATATGTTACTTTGTTAGTAATTTAGTATTTTTAATTTAGTGAAAAAAATTTAAAAAACAAAAAAACCCGCCCGTCCCGTCCCGACCGACTGCCCACCGGGATCGGGACACGGTATCGTCCCGCTAGTATCGGTCCCGCCTGGCCCGCCCGACCCCGCCCCTTCTCTCCGTCCCGACCCCGTCTCAAGCCCGCCTATCCCGATCCCAATGGGCCCGGCCCACTGACCAGCCCTACGTTATACGCGCAGACATTATTATCAACATTATTATATATTGGGTGTTGATAAAATTTATTGTAAATGATATTTTTTAAATTGTAGATTGCACTTTTTTTATCACTGGTGTTTGCAGAAGATGTAGATTTTGGCTTTATTGAATTTGTGGAAAATTGGATGGATAATGAGGGGTAGAATTATCGTTGGGTGATATAGTTTAATTGTAAAAAATAAATTCAGTTCATAAATTACTTGATATTAAGAAATTATGATAATAGACTGATTGTTCATCCTTAAAAAAAAAGTTAACAAAATAAATAGCAAGTTGAAGTGAAAAATGAAAAATAACATAAACAGTGCAGGGCTTAACGGGACAGGGCAGAGAATTTTTTTAAAAAATACTAAACGGAACAGAACAGGACTGATTAACATTTTAGCAGGTCAAGACTTGCTCTACCCTAATCCGCCCTAACCTGCCTCATTGCCACCTCTACTTGTCACAACAAAAGCATACAAGATTTTATACTTTATAGGATTTTCCATTGATGGAAAGTTCGCGAATTTGGGTCGGGTTGCAGTCCAATTGAGTCGGACACAGCCGTTTTAAGGAGGAATAAAAAAAGGCCCAGTCCACGATTTAAAATTAAATAAAGCAATGGCCATATTTTGCAAATGTGGTCATTTTAAATTAACAAATGACCAAAATAGTTTCACTTATAACCGAATTAAGTGACAAGCTTCAATTTGAGTCCAAATTTGACATTGGTTGGAAATTGAAATCTTTAAATCATGCAAAATCTTTTAATATAAAATAAAATGATTTGAAATTGAAATGAAAATTAATTGTCTTATTTAATTAAATATTTTTCCTATGACAGAATAAAATATTAATTATTTTTAAATCGAAAAAAGGTCAAAATACCCTTGTACGGAAAAGGTTCAAATATACTTAACTTTCAGTTCAAATATGTCCCTGCTATTATACTTTGGATTCGAATATATCCTTTCTCCGTTAAAATTATCTAAGGTGACACAAGATCTGACATGACGATGACAACTTGGTGAGGTGGACACCGCATGACATGCCATCTCACCAACCTAACCCATTTAGCCCTATGAATTAAATTATTAATTTCCGCCATGTAGTTAATAATTTAATCCTTATTTGTCATGTGTAAAACAAGAAACCTAATGAAAATACAGGAGATGTGAACCTTAACTTAAGAAGAATTGCACATGCCCATTTGCAACTCATCATCATATTGTCTTCTCTATAACTCATTGCCCACTCTCCTACACAAAGCTCTCAATTATGTGTCACTCTTTTAACAATGGCTTCAAATCCCCCTGATCGTGTTCAAAAATGTATTGTCAGCCATGCCCATCCAATCACCATATTCTGGTAGGCCCCTATCCGCCGAAAATATCACTCAGGAAGAAGAGGTTATCGACGGTGCGCCTAGGAGACGGGAAGAACAACAACAGTTGCCTCCTCGAACTCAAGTCCCTCTCCGCATTCCAATGGTGTTGAACTGAACTGTAAGATGATATTAATCTCATTTGGGGAGTCTTTCGTTAATATCAAGGTATATATAGAGTACAATATTCATCTCTTATACAATAGGAATCCTAAGCCTATACAAAAGAGGTATCCTAGTCTTACCATAATTATATTTACACAATATATGAAAATATTCTAATTATGGGTAGGGAATATATTGTTTCCTATATTTACACGTTTACACACCGCTCGATCGGAGGCGGGAGGAGTCGGAATGTTGGCGGATCTGAAGTCAAGAAACAACTGTCTGGGAAGTCATTTGGTAAATATGTCTGTATACTGATAGGATGATGGAACATGTAACACTCTGACATGGCCTAGAACAACTTTCTCACGAACAAAGTGTAGGTCTATCTCAATGTGCTTGGTTCGATCTTTGAACGAATTATGAGACAAATAGATGGCGGAGATGTTATCACGATTACCTGATAGATGTCGACGCAAGGACGAAGTTCTAACGATAAGTTTCGAGCGACAAATCTCAGCTACTACATTTGCAACGCCTCTATACTCAGCCTCGGCACTGGATCTAGATAGGGTAGCCTATCGCTTGACAGACCAAGAAATCATATTATCTCCTAAGAAAACACAAAAGCCGGAGGTGGAGCGTCGCGTGTCCGGACACCCTGCCCAATCTGCATCCGTATATAAGAGCAATATGTTTGGCGCAGAGGGGTATAGGTGTAAACCATAATCAAGAGTACCCTTAATGTATCAAATGATACGCTTAAAAGCAGTGAAATGAGACTCTCTGGGGGCATGCATGAATAAGCACACCTGCTGAACAACATAAGCTATGTCTGGCCTGGTAAATGTGAGATACTAAAGTGCACCTGCAAGGCTCCTATACAGAGTAGGATAAGAGACTGGAGCACCATCCATAGCACTGAGCTTAGATTTCGAATCGACTGGAGTAGACATAACTTTGCAATTCGCTATCTTAGCCCTGTACACTATCTCCTCTGCATACTTACGCTGACATAAGAACATGTGATTGGCAGACCTGGTCAATGATATCCCCAAGAAATAACTCAGTTTTTTCAAATCAGTCATTGCAAATTCGGAATTAAGCAAGACAATAATCTCATTTTTCAATCTATTTGAGGAGACAGTCAGAACAATATCATCCACGTACAATAATAAGTAAGCAGTGTTACTACCTCGATGAAAAATGAAGAGTGATGTATCACTCTTGCTGCATACAAACCCAATCTGCAATATATTCTGGCAAAGCGATCATACTACGCACGGGGAGCCTATTTCAGGTCATATAGTGACTTACGGAGATGACACACATAGTGAGGGACTGCTGGATGGGTGAACCCAGACTGCTGATGCATGTACATTGTTTCTCTCAGGTCCCCATGTAAGAATGCATTCTTCACATCAAGTTGATGGATCGGCCAGTGTTTGCCCATGGCAATGCTCAAAATTGTGCGAATAGTAGTCGGTTTGACAACCGGGCTGAAGGTCTCTCCACAATCAATGTCCTCCTGCTGATTTGTGCCATTAGCCACAAGACGGGGCTTATACCTCTCAAGATCTCTATTGTCTCTGAACTTGTGACGAAAAAGCCACATACATCGAATTACATTCACCCCCTCATGTCTAGGTACTAGATCTCACGTGTGTTATTTAGTTAAAGCATTGAATTTCTCATACATAGCCGCATTCCAATTAGGGTCTTATTTGGCCAATTTTGGGTTTTTTGGAAGTGGAGAGATGGTTTTGGCAGACAAGTTGAAATGGACTTTGGGTTTAAAGATTTCATGCTTTGAACGAGTTTCCATTGGATGAGTAGGGACAGTGGGTGGCGGAGTGGTGTATGAGACGGTGGGTAAAGTCGGATAAGAAGAAGGTGGAGGTGAAGCCGTCGGAGGAGCCGCGGCTCCTGGATCGAGTGTCGCGGTGCTAGAAGGTTGACAGGTTTCTCTGAAGTTTGGGCGCCGTAGCGCCTCAGCACAATGTCGCGGCGCTGTCGGCGGTATTCCTGAAGATTGCTCACTGGAAATTAGGCGTCGCGGTGCCTCCCCTTGGGGCCGCAGCTCTGACGACGGAACAAAGGACGTGAGTTGTTCGAGGATGAGGGGAGAGATGGCAGGCTCGTCAAGAAATGAGTAGTCCGATTTTTTGAATTTTGGAAGATTCGAAAACGGGAATGTGGTCTCATCGAATGTGACATGACGAGATATGTGGATTTGATGAGTCGACAAGTCATAGCATAGATAGCCCCTATGGTTTGGCGGGAATCCTAGGAAGACACAGGGAGTAGACCTAGTCCATGTACCAAGTATTGTCAGGTTATTGCATGGAGAGGTCTTGAATGTGCATCCCGACTTCGGTGGGTGTCATGCGGATGAAAGTGCAAACGACCTTGCATGAAGTGGACCTGCTGCGAGGCTGGAGCGGGGCCCAATAAACCAGGGTAAGAATACGGATTGTAGGGCTACTGGTACTGGAATGGATTCGGTGCCACGACTACGGCCCAGGCGCCGGCTGCTACGTACTAGAAGCGCGCTTGTGCGCAGTGGCGAGAGCCACGGCCCAGTTGTTCTGCGATCCCTGTTGTTGTTGCTGCTGCTGGTTCTGTTGACCACGACCCTTTCCACGACCACGGCCTCCCCTGCCGCGGCCCCTGCCACCTTTTCCACCTCGTTCCTGCTGCGGTTGAGAGTTTTCTGGCGGCGTTGGATCTTGAGGTCGTGTTTCGACCGCTAATGTCTTTTGACTGTGTTCATCCTGCTTAGCACGTCGGGTCTCTTCGAGCAACAACTGCGAGCGATCTTTGTTAAAGCTGGGAAACAGATCTACCTGTTGAATCATGGTGGCCAATGTCACGACCCGTTCCGAGGCCCGTGACTGGTGCCTTACCCGGGCACCCAAGTAGTCATACATCAGAGTAATCAGCGGAATATAAAAACAAGACATGAAAAGAGAAACAGTTTATCTGAGAAAAAGTTGCCTTTCGGCATATATATATACATATCAACAGTGAACAGTTACATCCCAACTTTACAACAGGACTACAGACCTCTAAGGAAGTAAACAACTATGGCGGGATGAGCCTGTCATACCACGAATGTAGTATCTACAACGGCGAGGACTATACCAAAGATAAGCCTCCGGAGACACGGAGCTTCCCAAGCAGCTGAGCTGTGACCACATGGCGAGGATCAACGGCGGTGTACCTCTACTGCGGCATGAGCGGCCGAGAGGTCGATCAACAGTACCAAGTATGTGGCGAAAATCGTAAATGAAATCATAATAGTCTATATAAAGCAGAAGACATATATGATAACCAATTTACGATACCTGATATGCGATCGTGTCAAGTCGAGGACTCACGCCTAAAGTCATCACTCAAATATAACCGTGGGTCTCATGCCCACAATATCAATCATGCGTGGAATTCCTTCCTCATTCTTGGCGATCCATGATATAAAAACACCAAGGAATACACATGAACACGTGTCCCACTTTGTGTCATAATAAAGCTGTGCGGGGTAAATGCGAAGGCATAGCCGACTACTAAAACCCACGTACCAACAATGCTATAAAAGCGTATCACGAGGTATTTCTAGACCGCGCCATGTGATCGAAGTTGGCGGCGCCTCGATATCAGTATGCGCGTCAAATCACGGAACTCACCGCAGATCCGCATGGCCACCTAGGCCCGCGTGAGGTATTCCGCATCGAGGGTAGCTACTCCTCGGCATCGTCCCGGACTCGTAGTCGCGTAGCCCACATAGACCGCACACTAACACGGAACTCGTAGCTCGCATAGGTCCCTGGACCCGCATGAGGCATCCTCCGCGTCGAGCGCTTAACCCGGTATAACATGTCAAGAGGTGAGTGGTACAATACTAACATAACAGCTTATCGTTAAACAACATAAGCACAACAAGGGAACCCCCTTTACACAAACGTTACAAGATACTAACACACGTAGCATCATAACATGTTTACTTATCAAACCAACAAGAAAGCATTACAAGGCTATCACAAACCAACATAGTCAAGTTATTCACACAAGGTACTTTCTACTTTATGTCAAAAAGTTCGGGTTTTTATCCCCAAAGTACTTCATACATTAACTCTTTAAAAACCAAGTACTCATTGCTCACGAATGAGGTTTCACACTTTTTAACAAAATTCATATCAAGTCAATTAAGTCAAGTCTCTTATCTTTTAAGATCAAGTCTCTTAACTTCTAAAATCAATAACCCATTCTTTTCCAAAAGTTCAAGTTGCATACTTTCAAATACTCAAGTCTCTTATTTTCAAAAGATTCATAGATCATAGTGTTAAACACTTAACAACGTAATCTCCTTTTAAAAACAATTTGAGTAACATATGTCTTATGTGTGAGTAGGTTATTCTTGTTTATAACAATCTTATTAAAGCAGCCATGATCTAGGAAATGTAATATAATTTTGTCTTATGTTAGCTTCTATGCAGATGAAGGTTTCTACTGGTTTTAATAATACTTAATTAGTCAATACATTTTCCTTTATTAGCGCTGCAGTGGTTTGTTCGATACTTATTCTCATTTCCGAAATCAATATAAGGCTTTCATAACAATTAAGTAAACCGTTCCTTTTATCTCTCTTAAGTCGTTATACCTAACTTCCCATAAAGCTAGTATAACACTTAAGCTTTTAAAACCAAGTATTACTCTTCTTTCAAAAACGATTCTTAATTCTTTTGAAATACTTCAAGATTCTTATTATTTAAAACTCAAGTCTAAAGACATCGAAGTAAAACCACGTTCAGTCAACACACGTACGTCTACCGTACTATATATATATTCTTTTAAAATATCATGCTCAAGAGTATAGGAAGAATCACATACCTCCTCGGCGAAATCCACCTGCCAAGTCGAATATGTCGCGCGCAGAGTATCAACCTATAATATTCAAATACGTCTATCAACGTCTAGACTACTCTGTAGAATATTCTAAGCAGAAGGTTCTTTCTTCTACGGAAAATTGGGCAGCACTTCCCTACCCGTCAAACTACACAAGTCTACTGTAAATACAGTCCTATGTAAGTACAGTTCAATTCTCTTCTTTTATACCATCCTTCTATATATGTAATTACAGTTCAATTCTCTTCTATAATATCCTTCTATAAATCTTATACTTAATTCTAAACTTCTACAATATGTAATCTCCAATTACAATAGAAGGATAAGATATTTACCTCGATAAGCCCAAAATTATCCAAGTTTAAATGTCGATCCTGTTATACCCCGTGGTTCGGGCGTGGACCGCGGTCAGGGGTCTCAGCGTCGCGGCGCGGGGAAGCGCGCGGCGCCAAGCAGTGATTGTAGGGCGCGGCAGCGGTCGAGTGCGCGAAATCTTGGTCGCTGAAGTTTCAGCGCCGTGCCGGAAGCGAGCATGGCCGGAAGATCCGAGTCCGCGAGTTGCGGCACCATGGCGGGAAGCGCGCGCCGCGAAATCAGCGGAAAAACTTAGGAAAAGTCAGTTTTTATTTTGAAAGGGCTGAGTGGGGACAGTGTCCCCATCTGATTTTTACATGCAATATATTGACCAAGTCTTAAAGACTTGGTCATTTGTCATCTCTCTCTTTGAAAAACCTCTTCCTTCTCTCTAAATATTTCAAGCTCATCCTTCTCTCTAAAAATCCAAGAGGATTCTAGCCTTAAGAAAATCTAAAAAATTAAAGACAAGAAGGAAGCTTGTGGCTAGCTTGTGAAGGTGGTGGTGGTGGTATTCTTGGTAGAAAGGCTAGCAAATTGTTGGATAAAATTTGGCTAAAGCTCTAAGGTAATGATTCTTCCTCTATTATTAGTTTATAGAGTTGCATGTTAAGAAGAAAATACTTATGGTGGTAAATAATGCTCTTAGAGTCATTGCATGCTAGAAATGTGGGTTGAATATGAAGGATTTGGCTAAAGAAATATTATGAGCATGTTGTAGCCTAAAAACCACCTTAGAATTGTTAAGTGTACTATTATAACTTATGGGGCAGAATTTTACACACCCAAGATTAGGTGTGTAATCCCCTTTGTGTTGGTTTGGTTGTTGGGCCTTAATAAGGCGTTTGAATGTTGAAAAATCGGCCTTTGAAAAGGTGGCAAAGTGAGTAGAAACAAAGGAAATGCTGCCCAATTTTCCTTAGGAATTGATAACTTGAATTTGGAATTTCTACATTGAAATTAGAGGTTAATAAACACACTATGGTTATTATAGGTTGACATATTACTTGCGGTAGTTGGACTTAGCAAGTGGATTAACCGAAAGAGGTATGTGGAACTTTCCTATCTCTTGAGCATGAGTAGTTGTATCTATGTAGTACGGTAGACGTACAAGATTCGATATCTTTCACTTGTTTTAAAGTATATTGGTACTTGTTTCATTTTAAAAGTATAAGTCCCTTGGATTTAGGGAAAATGTATTTGACAAAGGAATAACGCTAATATAATGACTTTATGGGAAGTTGGTTATATTAGTTTTTGAGCGGTTCACAAAGAAAGGTTTACTCTAATTAAAACAAGTACGGGTAAAGGATTTGAAACTAAGAAAGGTGAATTGATTTTTAGGCATTGGTTGCCTAAGGTTTTAAAGGAAATGAAGTCACTTGATTTAGAAGCCTATTATATTTCTAAAAGGAAATGTGACTTGTCTTGAAAGAAATCGTAACTTGATACTATGATGATTAGTATCTTGAAATTTTATATAAAAGGAGTTATTTCTTAAAAAGTTAGAAGTACATGGTACTTGGGTTGAATTCCCGGATTTTCTATTAAAAGACATGTTAGTGCCTTGGGATACTAAAATGAGAGGATATATTGATAATGTTAATAAGAAGTTAGGGGATTTCTTAACTTGCTTATGTTATGATAGGCCGGTAGTGCTTATGTTGTGATATGATAGGCCGGTAGTGCTTATGTATGATATGATAGGCCGGTAGTGCTTATGTTATGTATGATAGCCGGATGAGCTATGTTATATATTTATATTATTACGGGGTAAACCCCGGGTTATTATTTATGCCATGGATTTGCTACCCATGATGCGAGTGCGGCGCTTGCACTCATGCGGATCCGGACCACAGGATCCATGCGGGTGAAATAGTCCCATGCGAGTACGGCGATGGTACTCATGCGGGTCCACAGGATCCATGCGGGTGAAATAGTCTCATGCGGGTGAAATAGTCCCATGACGAGGCGGATGACCTCATGCGGGTCCACAGGACCCATGCGGGTGAAATAGTCCCAGGAGTAGGATTGCTTAATGATACTACGGGCGAGGTACCCTGTTTTGATCGTGAGCCTCCTATTTTTATGTTATAAGTTTTATACTTGTTACTCTCATTGTTAGTAAGGCACAGGGCAAGGAAATTGATTTTTATCTATGACTCCAGCTTATTTTTGACTTATGATATTACTACAGTATTTTCCAGTTTTACATACTTGGTACGTTGTGTCGACCCGCCAGAGCTGCGTTCATCTGCAGTAAGGAAGCGGTGGTAGATCCTCATTCCTAGGATCTCTTACTCAGTGTCGGGAGCTCGTTTCTTGGGCTCGACTTTTGGTATGGTTCTCCCCGGTGTTGTGATATTTTGTACATTCAGGGGCATGACGGGGCCCTGTCCCGTCATAGTGTTACTTATTCTTAGAGGCTTGTAGTCTTGTCATAACTTGGGTTGTTAAGGATATAGCTGTTCGATTTGATGTACTTTTGGGGTAGCCATTTTGGGCTAGACTGTTTATACTATTATGGTTGTTTTACCTTGAGTTTATTTCCGCTGGTTTTCTCTGATGTTGTGTCACGAGGGTGCCCGGGTCAAGGCACCGGTCACGGACCCGGGGTCGGGTCGTGACAAAAGTGGTATCAGAGCAGTTAATCCTCGGAAGGGGTCTACAGGCCGTATCTAGTAGAGTCTTGATTATCGGTGTGTTGTGCACCACATCTATAATCAGGAGGCTACAGGATATTTAGGATTGGTTTCCATTTCTTTCACTCTAAGATCGTGCAATAGAGGCATGTTATAGGTTGAATTTCATCCGCGTAAACTTTGTGTGTATCGATTATGCCTCCGCAAAGCGGCCGCGGCCGAAGCGGCAAAGCGATGGAGGAACTACTAGTAGGCAACGCAGGTTACGAGGCACGAGCCCGATCCTTACCAGATGTGGTGTTTCGGATGGCGAGTTCTACCACGTCGCCAACCAGATAGAAGTCGGCGGCGAAGCCTCACGAGACGCGGTACGAGCCTCGATCCAGCCAGGGGCGAAGGATATGGGCTACAAGGAGATGGCGATTACTAGTCGAGTTGTGGCGAACATGAGGATAGTGAGAGCAGCCCGATTCATTTGTACCGTAGTTCAACCGCAGGCTGCTAACGAGGCGAGGACTTTTGAGTTGCGGCCCACGAGTTTTATGGGTGAGGCACGAGGATGATCTCGGGAGTTCATCCGACGATTCTGTGGATCGTGAGGTGATCGGGGCTTGGAGACCAAGTCGGTGGTACTAGGTTCGCATCGGTGCGGGACCGCTGCGATTGGCGGTATGATTCATGGGAAGCTGTCGGGGAGCATGCGCTTCCAGCTGTTTGGGACGAGTTCTCAGAGGCGTTACTTGTCCATTTCTTGCCTCCGCAGATGAGGAGGGCTCGGGCCGATAGACTTTTGACGTTGAGACAGAATGGGCGGACGGTCCGGGAATACAACATGGAGTTTGATTCATTGGCTAGGTATGTGCCCGCTTTGGTAGCAGACCTGGAGGACAGGGTGCACCGCTATGTCACGAGACTCGATGATCACTTGGCCGAGAAGTTGCACGGGTGGCTCTTCACGGGCATGGACATTGCCGCGTGCGAGCACATGCACTGGTGTGAGAGCGCGGTAAGCGGATCGGCAGTATCGCGAGAAGAGGCGGGACAGCGAGGTCCTCTGGTAGTTTTAGGGTAAACGGCCCAGCAGACCATTTGCACCAATGGCCGGTCAGGCGCTCCTCCACCATCTTCGGGGCGTCTGAGTATTCGGGAAGCGGGGCGGGGTTCGAGGCTTGGGTTTCGGAGGACGAGTTCGGTCGGATGAGGCCCCTATGCCTCGGTGTGGTCGATGTGGTGATTGCCATTATGAAGTGTCGTATTCCTCCGAGAGCTTGTTACTCTTGTGGCGGCAGGCCATTTGAAGAGAGATTGTCCGTCCAGGCGGCGGGAGTGCCATGGCTCGGTAAGCGAGTTCGATTCTTTGAGTCTTCATCTTGATGGTTGGCGCCCGAGGCGAGGTGTTCCGGGCCAACAGCGCGGCGGGTCGTGGCGGGGTTCGATTCAGCGGTCCTCGAACGCATTTATGCTATGTCCACCGCCAGGGACGGAGGCGTCACGATGTCGTCCACGGTACATTGTTGGTCTCTTCTTTGTGATGTTTATGCTTTGATAGATCCAGTTCTACCTTGTCCTATATATCTCCTCATATTCTTTGGTAGAATAGGGATAGAGCCCGAGTCCATAGAATCCTTTGAGGTGGCTACGCGGTAGGTGCTTCGGTGGTAGTGGCGGGTATATAAGGCTTGCCCGATGACTATAGATGGTCGTCGGACTCTACCGACTTGATAGAGTTGGATATGTGACTTCGATGTGATTATGGGTATGGATTGGCTAGCGTCTTGCTACGCCAATGTGGACTGCGAGAGAGGTTAGTTCGGTTCGGTTTCTGGTGGCCGGTTATCAGTGGAAGGGAATCTTGCATCGCCAGGGGTAGGTTTATTTCTTACCTCAAGGCTAGGAAGATGGTGCGGAAGGGTATATCTACCATTTGGTTCGGGTATTCGATCACGAGGTGAGATCTGGACCTTGATCGATTCCGGTTGTTAAAGAGTTTCGGGCGTATTCCCGACGAGCTTAGGGTATCCTCACGAGAGGAGATTGAGTTTTGCATCGATTTGGCACCAGACACTCGGCCGATATCTATTCCGCCATACAGGATGGCACCGGCCGAGTTGAAGGAATTGAAGGATCAGCTGAAAGATTTGCTGGAGAAAGGCTTTATTAGGCCAAGTTTTTCTCCCCAGGAGCGCGGTGTTATTTGTAAAGAAGAAGGATGGGGCGCTGCGTATGTGTATTGATTCTGACGGTGAACAAGGTTACTATCAGAAGCAGATATCCTCCCGTGATTGACGATTTGTTTGACCGATTGCGAGTGCAAAGTGTTTTCAAGATAGACTGCGATGCGGTTATCATCAGTGCGAGTTAGAGAGATAGGCGTCCCAAAGATCGCATTCGGGACCGGTATGGGCACTATGAGTTCGGGGTGATGTCTTTCCGGGTTGACAACGCCCGGCAATATTCATGGATTTGATGAATAGGGTGTTGAGCCATTCTTGGATATGTTCGTTATAGTGTTTATTGATGATATCTTGGTGTATTCGCGCCGAGCGGGAGCATCTGGATCATTTGAGGGCGGTATTGAGAGTCCTCGAGGCCGGCGATTGTATGCCAAGTTCTCGAAATCGCGAGTTCAGTTAGCCAGTGGCTTTCTTAGGGCATGTAATCGGGCGATGGTATTGAGTTGTCTGACTAAGATTGAGGCGATCAAGACTTGGCGGACCAGCTACCCGACGGAGTCGCGACTTTTGGGCCTTGCAGCTATTATCGGAGGTTTGTGGAAAAGTTTGCTTTTATTTCACACCTTTGACTAAGGCGACTCGGAAGCGGCTATGTTCGTGGGCGGATACTTGTGAGAAAGTTTCGATTGCTAAAGGAGAGGTTGACGGCCTTGATTCTTACTCTTCGGAGGTTTAGATGGATATGTGGTTTTATTGTGACGCGTCAGTGTCGGGCTTGGAGTGCGTCTTGATGCGGCCGCGGCAAGGTTATCGCTTATGCATCTCGGCGGCTTAGGAAGCATGAGAAGAACTATCCCACATGACTTGGAGTTAGCGGCGATGATTCATGCCTTGAAGATGCGGAGGCATTATTTATATGGAGTTCGTGTGGACATTTACACGGACGCAAGAGTCTCGATACATCTTCATCCGTCGAGGAGTGAAGTTGCGGCAAAGGCGGTGGTTGGAGCTACTTAAGGATTACGATGTTGATATTCTATACCACGGGGAAGGCGATGTAGTTGCGGATGCCCTTAGTCGCGGTCGATGGGTAGTGCAGCCGGTTGTTCACCGGAGAAAGGGATATGGTCCGAGAGTTACATCGGTAGCGAGCCTTGGGGTTCGTTTGGTTGATTCATTAGTAGTGAGTCGGGTTCGAGAGGTTGTCGAGTCTTCCATCGTCGAGGAGGTGAAGAAGCGGCGGCGATATGAGGATCCGATTTTGGTACGGTACAGAGATGCCGCTGTTCAGAAAGAGAGGAGTCTGTTTGAGGTAGCGCTTGATGAGGTGCTAAGATTCGAGGGTCGGTTGTGTGTTCCGATGTAGCGAGACCGTCGGCAGTCGAGAGAGCACAGTTCGTTATTCTATTCATCCGGATCGACTAAAATGTATCGTGACCTCGGATCGTGTATTGGTGGGATGACCTAAGAGGGGCGTTGCGGAGTTCGTGGCACGGTGCGAATTGTCGAGTTAAGATTGAGCACGAAGCGGTGGTACATTGCGAGATATTGATATTCGACTTAGAAGTGGGAGGTGATAAATATGGATTTTATTACGGGACTACCTACCACTCGGAGGAAGCATGATTCCATTTGGGTGATTGTCGGCGGTGGCGAAATCAGCCCATTTTCTTAGGTCGAACGGCGTTCTCGGTGAGGACTATGCGGATTATATATTAGAGATTGTGAGCTGCACGGAGTCCCGGTGTCGATTATATCAGATAGAGTAGCCCAGTTCTCGGCTAACTTCTGGAGGTCCTTTCAGAAGGGATTAGGGACACGGGTGAGTCTCAGTACGGCGTTTCATCCTCGGGCCAAGCGGACGGGCGAGCGCGATCGGACAACGAGGATATCTTTGCGGGCTTGTGTTATTGATTTCGAGGTAGTGGGAGGATCATTTGCCTCTTGTGGAGTTTGCTTACAACAACAACTACCATTCCGGATTGGATGGCGCCTTATGAGGCCTTATACGGGAGAAGTGCAGTCACCTATAGGCTGGTTCGAGGTGGGAGAAGTTGGTTGGTCGGGCGGACTTAGTTCAGTGACGATGGATAAGGTGAAGCTTATCCAGGAGCGGTTGTTGGCAGCTCAGAGTCGGCAGAAGTCGTATGCAGATCATCGGCGTCGACACTTGGAATTTGAGTTAGGTGATTGGGTTTTTCTAAAGGTATCGCCCATGAAGGGCGTGATGAGATTTGGAAAGAAGGGGAAACTTAGCCCAATGTACATTGGGCCGTATCGGATGTCGCGAGGTAGGCGGGGTTGCCTATGAATTAGTGCCGTCGATTTGGGCGGTACATCGATTTTCCATGTGTTCATGTTGCGGAAATGTATTGGAGATCCATCTAGAGTGCACCCGATTCGGAATGTCCAGTGACGGAGGAGTTATCGTATGAGAGAGTCCCATAGCGATACTCGATCGTCGAGTTAGGCGACCGGACGAAAGATGTGGCTTCCGTCGAGTCTATGGCGGAATGTGAGCAGGAGGAGATGGCGTGGGAAGCGGAGGATGACATGAAGAAGAAATATCCTCACTTATTCCCTATACCTCCGGGTAACCACGTTCTAAAATTGTTGGCCTTTAAATTTAGTATTTATGCTTGAGTTTTATTGTGGCGCGTGTGAAGCGTCTTTATTTGAGTCTATGCCGATATTGTAATTTGAGTAAGTTAGAGGAACATTCGGGACGAATGTTTCTAAGGGAGAATGTTATACCGTGGTTCGGGAACTGGATCGCGATCGAAGTCTCAGTAGCCATGCCGGGCGAGCGCGCATGGCGGGTGATTGTAAGCGCGCCGGAAGTCAAACGGCGCCAGAAATCTTGAGGTCGCTGAGATTCTGGCCATGGCCAGGAAGCGAGGCGCGCCGGAAGATCCGAGGTCCGCGGGAGTTGCGGCGCATGTGGCCGAAGCGCAGGCGCCGAGGCGGAAATCAGTGGAAAAACTTAGGAAAAGTCAGTTTTTATTTTGAAAGGGCACAGTGGGGACAAGTGTCCCCCCCCCCATCTGATTTTTACATGCAATATATTGACCAAGTCTTAAAGACTTGGTCATTTGTCATCTCTCTCTTTGAAAAACCTCTTCCTTCTCTCTAAATATTTCAAGCTCCTCCTTCTCTCTAAAAATCCAAGAGGATTCTAGCCTTAAGAAAAATCGAAAAATTAAAAGAGAAGGAAGCTTGTGGCTAGTTTGTGAAGGTGGTGGTGGTGGTATTCTTGGTAGAAAGGCTAGAAAATTGTTGGATAAAATTTGGCTAAAGCTCTAAGGTAATGATTCTTCCTCTATTATTAGTTTATAGAGTTGCATGTTAAGAAGAAAATACTTATGGTGGTAAATAATGCTCTTAGAGTCATTGCATGCTAGAAATGTGGGTTGAATATGAAGGATTTGGCTAAAGAAATATTATGAGCATGTTGTAGCCTAAAAACCACCTTAGAATTGTTAAGTGTACTATTATAACTTATGGGGCAGAATTTTACACACCCAAGATTAGGTGTGTAATCCCCTTTGTGTTGGTTTGGTGGTTGGGCCTTAATAAGGCGTTTGAATGTTGAAAAATCGGCCTTTGAAAAGGTGGCAAAGTGAGTAGAAACAAAGGAAATGCTGCCCAATTTTCCTTAGGAATTGATAACTTGAATTTGGAATTTCTACATTGAAATTAGAGGTTAATAAACACACTATGGTTATTATAGGTTGACATATTACTTGCGGTAGTTGGACTTAGCAAGTGGATTAACCGAAAGAGGTATGTGGAACTTTTCTATCTCTTGAGCATGAGTAGTTGTATCTATGTAGTACGGTAGACGTACAAGATTCGATATCTTTCACTTGTTTTAAAGTATATTGGTACTTGTTTCATTTTAAAAGTATAAGTCCCTTGGATTTAGGGAAAATGTATTTGACAAAGGAATAACGCTAATATAATGACTTTATGGGAAGTTGGTTATATTAGTTTTTGAGAGGTTCACAAAGAAAGGTTTACTCTAATTAAAACAAGTACGGGTAAATGATTTAAAACTAAGAAAGGTGAATTGATTTTTAGGCATTGGTTGCCTAAGGTTTTAAAGGAAATGAAGTCACTTGATTTAGAAGCCTATTATATTTCTAAAAGGAAATGTGACTTGTCTTGAAAGAAATCGTAACTTGATACTATGGTGATTAGTATCTTGGAATTTTGTATAAAAAGAGTTATTTCTTAAAAAGTTAGAAGTACATGGTACTTGGGTTGAATTCCCGGATTTTCTATTAAAAGACATGTTAGTGCCTTGGGATACTAAAATGAGAGGATATATTGATAATGTTAATAAGAAGTTAGGGGATTTCTTAATTTGCTTATGTTATGATAGTAGGTAGTGCTTATGTTGTGATATGATAGTAGGTAGTGCTTATGTTGTGATATGATAGTAGGTAGTGCTTATGTATGATATGATAGGCGGTAGTGCTTATGTTATGTATGATATGATGAGCTATGTTATATATTTATATTATTACGGGGTAAACCCCGGGTTATTATTTATGCCATGGATTTGCTACCCATGATGCGAGTGCGGCGCTTGCACTCATGCGGATCCGGACCACAGGATCCATGCGGGTGAAATAGTCACATGCGAGTACGGCGATGGTACTCATGCGGGTCCACAGGATCCATGCGGGTGAAATAGTCCCATGCGGGTGAAATAGTCCCATGACGAGGCGGATGACCTCATGCGGGTCCACAGGACTCATGCGGGTGAAATAGTCCCAGGAGTAGGATTGCTTAATGATACTACGGGCGAGGTACCCTGTTTTGATCGTGAGCCTCCTATTTTTATGTTATAAGTTTTATACTTGTTACTCTCATTGTTAGTAAGGCACAGGCGAGAAATTGATTTTTATCTATGACTCGGCTTATTTTTGACTTATGATATTACTACGGTATTTTTGATTTTACATACTTGTACGTTGTGTCGACCCCGCCGCCGGCTGCGTTCATCGCGCGGTAAGGAAGCGGTGGTAGATCCTCATTCCTAGGATCTCTTACTCAGTGTCGGGAGCTCCATTTCTTGAGCTCGACTTTTGGTATGGTTCTCCGGTGTTGTGATATTTTGTACATTCGGGGGCATGGCGGGGCCTGTCGTCATAGTGTTACTTATTCTTAGAGGCTTGTAGTCTTGTCATAACTTGGGTTGTTAAGGATATAGGTGCTCGATTTGATGTACTTTTGGGGTAGCCATTTTGGGCTAGGCTGTTTATACTATTATGGTTGTTTTACCTTGAGTTTATTTCGTGGTTTTCTACGATGTTGTGTCACGAGGTGCGGGTCAAGGCAGTCACGGACCGGTCGGTCGTGACAAAAGTGGTATCGAGCGATTAATCCTCGGAAGGGTCTCTGAGCCGTATCTAGTAGAGTCTTGATTATCGGTGTGTTGTGCACCACATCTATAATCGAGGAGGCTACAGGATATTTAGGATTGGTTTCCATTTCTTTCACTCTAGATCGTGCAATAGAGAGTGTGTTATAGGTTGAATTTCATCAGCGTAAACTTTGTGTGTATCGATTATGCCTCCACGCAAGCGACGCGGCCCGAGAAGGGCAAGGTAGTGGAGGAACTACTAGTAGAACGCAGGGTTACGGTGCACGAGCCCGATCCTTACGGATGTGGTGTTTGGACGGCGAGTTCTTCCACGTCGCCAACCCGGTGAAGTCGAGGCGGCGGCCTCATCGAGACCGCGGTACCGAGCCTCGATCCAGCGGCCGGCGAAGGATATGGGCTACAAGGAGATGGCCCGATTACTAGCGAGATTGTGGCGAGCATGAGGATAAGTCGGAGGCAGATTCGGTATGCCGTAGTTCAAGACCTGGCTAGCTTGAGGCGAGGACTTTTGAGTTGCGACCACGAGTTTTATGGGTGAGGCACGAGGATGATCCTCGGGAGTTCATCAAACGATTCTGTGGATCATGAGGTGATCGGGGCTTGAGACCGAGTCGGTGGTACTAGGTTCGCGTCGGTGCGGGACAGCTGCGATTGGTGGTATGATTCATAGGAACTGTCCGGGGAGCATGCGCTTCCGGTGTTTGGGACGAGTTCTCGAGCGCGCCAGCCATTTCTTGCCTCCGCATGATGAGAGGGCTCGGGCGATAGACTTTTGTGGCCCGAGGCAGAATAGGCGGACGGTCGGGAATACAACATGGAGTTTGATTCATTGGCTAGGTATGTGCCCGCTTTGGTAGCGAACATGGAGGGCGGGGTGCACGCTATGTCACAGACTCGATGATCACTTGGCGAGAGTTGCAGGGTGGCTCTTGCGGGCATGGACATTGCCGCATGCGAGCACATGCACTTGGGTGTGAGAACGCAGGGCGGCGGATGGGCAGTATCGCGAGAAGAGGGCGGGACGAGGTCCTCGGTAGTTTTAGGGTAGACAACCCGGCCAGACAGATTGCACCGGCCGGTCAGGCGCTCCTCCACCATCTTGGGGCGTCTGAGTATTGAAGCGGGGCGGGGTTCGAGGCTTGGGTTTCACGAACCGTGGCGGACCACTCTGCACTGGCGGAGGTGCGTATCTAGTCTGCCGCTGAGGCGATCTGCCTCGAAAGTTACCAAAGGACCCTGCCGTCGGCCCTCTTCCGCTCTTGGTTAACCGTCGATCCTACGTTTCTCGGCTGCTTGCTGCGCGTAGCCGTCGCAGTCATGCATGAAGCTTGATGAAGAGCTACTCTTGCACAACCCTTCCTTAGATAATAATCAAGGCCCGCGATAAATCGGTACATAATATATTCTCTGGTTGCTAAATCCCTAGATAGTAACAGGGCCGTCTCTTTGCAATCCATATTTTCTGCTCCTGGTCGTGGAACTGAAGGTTCAAATATCATGGCCGCAGTAGGAACTGCTGCCGCTGTGCTAGACTCTGCTGGGGCTGGCGTCGTCCCAGAACTCCCCGAATGAGGCACCACCTCAGGTGATGATTGGGCCTGTGCCCTCGTAACCCTCTGTGCGCTACTCGCAGCTCCGCCATTGCCTTGCCCTTACGGGCCGGGTTGCCTTGCGGAGGCATAGCGATAAGGGAAAGAAATACGTTAGAGGTCCAACTTATAACACGGCTCTAAGGCACGATCTCGAGTGAGAAGAATGGAAACCAATCCTAAATATCCTATAGCCTCTTGATTATTGGTGTGGTGCACAACACGCGATAATCAAGACTTACTAGATCTGGTCGTAGACACTTTCCAGAGGATTAAGCGCTCGATACCACTTTTGTCACGACCGTTCGGGGCGTGATCGTGCCTTACCCGGCACCCAAGTAGTCATACATCGAGTAATCGGAATATAAAACAAGACATGAAAAGAGAAGCAGTTTATCCGAGAAAAGTTTCTTTCGGCATATATATATACATATCAACAAAGGAAGCATTACATCCCAACTTTACAACGGACTACTGCACTTAAGGAAGTAAACAACTATGGCGACAGAGCCCGCCATACTCGAATGTAAGTACCTACAACGATGTGGTACTATACCAAAGATAAGCCTCCGCACAAACGGAGATTCACAAAACGCTGAACTGTGACCACATGGCGAGGATCAACGATCGATGTACCTACTGCGGCATGAACGCAGCCGAAGGAGGTCGATAACAGTACCAAGTATGTGAAACTAAAAATATCAGAAATGAAATCATAATAGTCTAGATAAAATGTAAGACATATATGATAACCAATTTACGATACACAATATGTAAGAAGTCATGTCAAGTCAGTGACTCACGCCCTTAAAGTTAACACTCAAATATAACCATGTGTCTCATGCCCACAATATCAATCATGCGTGGAATTCCTTCCTCACCGGCGATCATGATATAAAAACACCAAGGAATACATGAACACCGTGTCCCACGTGTCATAATAAAATCAGACGGTAAATGCGAAGGCATAGCCGACTACTAAAACCCACGCATCAACAATGCTATAAAACTGTATCACGAGGTCTTTCTAGACCGCGCCACATGATCGAAGCTGGCCACTCGCCCTCAGTATCAATGTGCGCGTCAAATCCTGGAACTCACCGCAGCTCCGCATAGGCCACCTAGGCCCGCATGAGGTATTCCCCGCATCGAGGGTAGCTACTCCTCGGCATCGTCCTGGACTCTCGTAGTCCGCATGGCCACATAGACCGCACACTAACCTGGAACTCTCGTAGCTCCGCATAGGTCCCCTGGACCCGCATGAGGCATCCCTCGCATCGGGGGGCAGCTTAACCCCCGGTATAACATGTCAAGAGGTGAGTGGTACAATACTAACATAACAGCTTATCGTTAAACAACATAAGCACAACAAGGGAACCCCCTTTACACAAACGTTACAAGATACTAACACACGTAGCATCATAACATGTTTACTTATCAAACCAACAAGAAAGCATTACAAGGCTATCACAAACCAACATAGTCAAGTTATTCACACAAGGTACTTTCTACTTTATGTCAAAATGTTCGGATTTTTATCCCCAAAGTACTTCATACATTAACTCTTTAAAAACCAAGTACTCATTGCTCACGAATGAGGTTTCACACTTTTTAATAAAATTCATATCAAGTCAATTAAGTCAAGTCTCTTATCTTTTAAGATCAAGTCTCTTAACTTCTAAAATCAATAACCCATTCTTTTCCAAAAGTTCAAGTTGCATACTTTCAAATACTCAAGTCTCTTATTTTCAAAAGATTCATAGATCATAGTGTTAAACACTTAACAACGTAATCTCCTTTTTAAAACAATTTGAGTAACATATGCCTTATGTGTGAGTAGGTTATTCTTGTTTATAACAATCTTATTAAAGCAGCCATGATATAGGAAATGTAATACAATTTTGTCTTATCTTAGCTTCTATGCAGATGGAGGTTTCTACTGGTTTTAATAATACTTAATTAGTCAATACATTTTCCTTTATTAGCGCTGCAGTGGTTTGTTCGATACTTATTCTCATTTCCGAAATCAATATAAGACTTTCATAACAATTAAGTAAACCGTTCCTTTTATCTCTCTTAAGTCGTTATACCTAACTTCCCATAAAGCTAGTATAGCACTTAAGCTTTTAAAACCAAGTATTACTCTTCTTTCAAAAACGATTCTTAATTCTTTTGAAATACTTCAAGATTCTTATTATTTAAAACTCAAGTCTAAAGACTTCGAAGTAAAACCACGTTCAGTCAACACACGTACGTCTACCGTACTATATATATATTCTTTTAAAATATCATGCTCAAGAGGATAGGAAGAATCACATACCTCCTCGGCGAAATCCACCTGCCAAGTCGAATATGTCGCGCGCAGAGTATCAACCTATAATAGTCAAATACGCCTATCAGCGTCTAGACTACTCGTAGAATATTCTAAGCGAAGGTTCTTTCTTCTACGGAAAATTGGGCAGACTTCCCTACCACAAACTACACAAGTCTCAGAAATACAAATTCTATGTAAATCTGATTCAATTCTCTTCTTTTATACCATCCTTCTATATATGTAATTACAGTTCAATTCTCTTCTATAATATCCTTCTATAAATCTTATACTTAATTCTAAACTTCTACAATATGTAATCTCCAATTACAATAGAAGGATAAGATATTTACCTCGATAAGCCCAAAATTATCCAAGTTTAAATGTCGATCCTGAACAACGTTTAGCTCCTAATTAGCACGCTCCGATAGCTCCAAGAAACCCTTAGAAGTTTCCACCCAACTTCTACTTACTACTTCAACCAACTATGAAGTTTCTCCTAGGGTTTTGTTTGGTGACTATAAGGATATAAGGTAGTATTTTCGGGCTCTACGTATAGAGGTAACTTTGGAATACTACAAGGTATATGGCTAAGGTATTTTGGAATAGTAACAATATTTGGAGAGTATTTTTCTACCAAGGGAGGGGGTGTTTCGGCTAGAACACTCAAGAGGGGGGAGGAGAGTGTTTGGACGAGAGCATTGCTAAGGGGGAGGGAGTTTTGAGACTTGGAAAAATGTTTAAGGGATGAAGAATAAGTCTTGAACTTAAGGGGTATTTATAGGCCAATCAATGGCCAAGATCAAAGCAAGTGGAGGGTGAAGATTTGGACAAGTGTTGTGTGGGTCCCACCTTATCTATCTACCACACAAATATCTACAAAACATTGACCAAATGTTTTAGGGCTTTAAAATGAAAAAAACGTGCCATCTATTTTCGTCCACCAATCCGCCCACTTGAGGGTGACACTTGTCGCCCTCTCGTTGGTCCAAAATATTTCATCTCTCGGAAAAATCCGCAAAAATTAAATTATTGAACACGCAAAATTCCCTTACAAGGTTCGGAAAATTTTCCGTCGGAAAAACAATTCTTTCTCGTGGATGTGCACAATTTCGTCCTTAACAATAATTCATCTTACAAAAATTGGACGTACGTCCTCACATACACACTCTGGAAATACGGGGTATAACATTCTCCCCTCCTTAGAAACATTCGTCCCGAATGTTCCTTCTCAAGACAGATACGATAAAGTTCCTCATAACTTAAACAGTTTGCAAATGTCACACATGGCCATAATACAACACGCGCAAATACTTAAATCCAAGTCCACAAGGAATCACCTCTAGCATCACAAAAGCTCCCACCCAAGGTCTAAAAGATATTCCCTTCGCACCTTTACTTCACAAAAGTAATGATCACTTCTATTCCCTTACTCGTCGTACCCTCCTCGTACACTCGAACACTTCTTAAATAAACTTACCACCTTCCTGTTATTGCTTCAGTTTCCAAAATCTCGGGGTTACTATCTCCAACTTGGTTATCATTAACTGGGAACACTCTGGATGGATCTCCGATACTTTTCCGAACATAGCAACAAGAAATATCGGACGTACTGTTTCCTAAGTCGGATGGCAATGCTAACTTATAGGCAACCTGGCCTATTCTTCACATGATCAGAAAAGGCCCAAAGTAACTCGGGCTAAGTTTCCCCTGCTTTCCAAATCTCGTCACACCCTTCCGGGGTGGTACCTTCAAGAAGACCGACTGTCAACCTGAACTCCAAGTATCGACGCAGATTATCCGCACGACTCCTGTTGACTCTGATCTGTCAATAACCTCTCCTGGATAAGCTTCACCCTATCCCCATCCTGCTGAATCAAGTATGAACCAACAATCTGAACCTTGCCAACATCGAACCAATCGACCGGCAACCTACACTACCGCCCATACAAGGCTTCATACGGCGACATCTGAATACTGAAATGGTAGCTATAATGATACTCACTCAACAAGAGGCACATAATCCTCGCTGCTACCCCTGAAATCAAAACACCGGCCCGAGGGTGAATGCAATACTGAGACTCACCTGGGTTCCTAACCCCGCCTGGTAAAACTTCCAGAAAAAGAAATAGTCGTAACCTGGGCTCCACTGCCTGTCATAAGATGAAAGTAGGCACCCCGTGCAGCCTTACAACCTTCCTGATATATAACATCTCGCATACCCTCTGCCGAGTAAATGCTCGATCGAAAGACAAGATGGTGACCATCGCCCGACCATCGGTCGAACGCATCCACGAACTCGTACGATGGTTAACTAAACTTGGGCCTAACACCCTCGTGACCCTATCACAAAGCGGGACCACCACAATTTTTCCTTACTTCAAACCGGGCTACGGGTTGACCCGCAATCTGGCCTCAACCCGACCCATTTATTGTGCCAAGCTCTGGTTTTCCGATCCGGAACAATCTCACCATCGAGTCACGAAAACCTAGTGGTCTTCTTAGCTCAACTACCCTCTTTCATTTCACACTACCCAGGGACTTATCACACAAACATATCTCACGTATACTATGCACTCCGATAAGGGTAAAACATAGAAATAAATCTTTTACTCAAGATGGCCTTGTCTCTAAGGTCTCCACGTATAATATTCTAAGGCTCACACTTTCCCTATCCCCAATCTTACCCTTTTAAATAACCATGATTTCTAATCACAATTAACGCAATGCTATCGGAACATAACACTTAAGATATACACATCTTATCACACATACCAATCTCTAGAGGGTTAAGGATATACCTGTATCTACTGCTTCACTCCCCTTTGTCGTTCTAATCAATCCTGCCCTGTTGGGCGCATAGCTAGGGAAGGTGATGAACTAGTCGCTGATCCTCGGTGAGTCTCTACATCCGCGCCACCTGGCCTGGACAATTTCTCGCAAAATGGCCCTGCTGGCCGCAAGCATAACAAGCTGTCGAAGAAGTACGACACTCCCCACAATGACACTTACCACAACGGCCACGCCGAGGTGGGGGTGGCCTCCTCTGGCTAACACCCCTTCCTCTCCGAACCACTAAATCCGCAACTAATCTGGTAGGTTGAGTCCTCCTACTTGCATCCCTCCTACTTGAACATTCTTTCGTCACATGGCCCTGACGGCCGCAGGTAAAACAAGCACCAGTAAAAAGACGACATTCCCCGGGATGACGTCTGCCACACTGTGAACACTGAGGGAAAATCAATCGGTGGCCGAACCTACGTGTATCTGTGAACCAGAAGCCCTGGAGCTTTGACCAACTCTGCATACCGAACGTCTGAACCATGGAGGACCACTGACCGGGCGGAGGTGCGATTCCGCCACGAGGCGACCGCCTCGAAAGTTACCAAGGACCTGCCGATCCGCCTCTTTTTGCTCTTGGTTAACCCGTCGATCCCTACGTTTCTCGGCCTGCTGCGCGTAAGCCCGTACGCAGGTCATGCGCAAGCCTGACTGAAGAGCTACTCTTGCACAACCCTTCCTTAGATAATCATCAAGACCCGCGATAAATCGGTACATAATATATTCTCTGGTTGCTAAATCCCTAGATAGTAACAGGGCCGTCTCTTTGCAATCCATATTTTCTCGCTTCCCGGTGGGCGAAGGTTCAATATCATGGCCGCAGTAGGAATCTTGCATTGTGCTAGACTTCTGCTTTGGCGGCGTCGCAGAACTCCCGAATGAAGCACCACTCGGTGATGATTAGGCATGTGCCTCGTAACCCTGTGGCGCTACTCGCAGCTCCTCGGCCGCTTTGCCTTACGGCCGGGTTGCCTTGCGCGAGGCATAATCGTAAGGGAAAGAAATACGTTAGAGGGTCCAACTTATAACACCTCTAAGGCACGATCTCGAGTGAGAAGAATGGAAACCAATCCTAAATATAATATAGCCTCACGATTATTGGTGTGGTGCACAACACACCGATAATCAAGACTACTAGATACGATGCGTAGACACTTTCCGATGATTAATCGCTCGATACCACTTTTGTCACGACCCGTTCGGGCGTGGATAGTGCCTTACCCGGGCACCCAAGTAGTCATACATCAGAGTAATCAGCGGAATATAAAAACAAGACATGAAAAGAGAAACAGTTTATCTGAGAAAAAGTTTCCTTTCGGCATATATATATACATATCAACAGTGAACAGTTACATCTCAACTTTACAACAGGACTACAGACCTCTAAGGAAGTAAACAACTATGGCGGGACAGGGCCCCGCCATACCCCTGAATGTAAGTACCTACAACAACAGGGGACTATACCAAAGATAAGCCTCCGGAGACACGGAGCTTCCCGAAACGCTGAACTGTGACCCTATGAGCGAGGATCAACGACTGGTGTACCTCTACCTGCGGCATGAACGCACCCCGGGAGAGGTCGATAACAGTACCAAGTATGTGAAATCAAAATATCAGAAATGAAATCATAATAGTCTATATAAAACAGAAGACATATATGATAACCAATTTACGATACACAATATGTAAGCAGTCATGTCAAGTCAGGGACTCACACCCTTAAAGTCATCACTCAAATATAACCATGGGTCTCATGCCCACAATATCAATCATGCCCGTGGAATTCCTTCCTCACTGCCGGCAGTCCATGATATAAAAACACCAAGGAATACATGAACACGAGGTCCCACGTGTCATAATAAAACTGCGGTAAGTACGAAGGCATAGCCGACTACTAAAACCCACAGTACCAACAATGCTATAAAACTGTATCACGAGGTCTTTCTAGACCGCGCCACATGATCGAAGCTGGCCACTCGCCCTCAGTATCAATGTGCGCGTCAAATCCTGGAACTCACCGCAGCTCCGCATAGGCCACCTAGGCCCGCATGAGGTATTCCCCGCATCGAGGGTAGCTACTCATCGGCATCGTCCTGGACTCTCGTAGTCCGCATGGCCACATAGACCGCACACTAACCTGGAACTCTCGTAGCTCTTGTCACGACCCGACCCCGGGGCCGCGACTAGTACCCTACTGGGGTACCCTGTCAGGTATATGTCAGAGAATAGCAGCGGAACATAGCACAACACATAACCTCATAAAAAGGGTAAAACATATCCGCCACCGATAAGCGTCGCTTTCCATAAACATACTTAAACAAAGTATTTATAATACAACTGGTTCTTATAGCCCAAAATACATATGTGACCACAGACCTCTAAAGATAACAACTGTGGCGGGACAGGGCCCCGCCATACCCCCTGAATGTATAAAATACCTATAGCATCAGGGAAAATCCGTACCAAAACAACAAGCGTCCGGAGGAATGGAGCTTCGACAGGAATAGTGATCCTAAGAACGAGGATCCTCAATGCCTTACCACCTGCGGCGTGAACGCGGCCCAGGAAGGGTCGAGACACAATATGTACCAAGTATGTAAAGCGGAAAATCGTAATAATGATATCAAGTCTAAAAGTAAGCCGAGTCATGGAAGACAATTAAAATACCTTTTATCAGGCCTTACTAACAATGAGAGTGACAAGTATATATATATATACATATAATCTTGCATAAAATAGGGCCTTAGGATCAAGACAGTGGTACTCGCTGCAGTATCCATAAGCACCCTACTCACGGGACTATTTCACCCGTGATAGTCCCGTGGACCCGCATGAGGTACTCACATCGGTACTGCACGGCATGGGACTATTTCACCCGCATAAGCCCCTAAGGACTCGCGTGAGGTATTCCTCGCGTCATGGGTAGCAAATCCACGGAACCGGTGGTATAACGATCTTGGGGACTTACCGCCGATATACTCTTACCACGGTGGTATAACGATCTTGGGGCCGCCCTCGATATACTCTTACACCGGCGGATGGTATGGCGATCTTGGGGTGGCCCTCGGACATACTCTTACTGAAGGAGGTGGTATGGCGATCTTGGGGCTTGCCCCTCAGACATACTCTTACCCTATCTCAAACCGTCATCATATCATTATAATAAATAAGTTAAGAAAACTTATAACTTCTTACTAATCTTGCTCATATACCCTCTCATTTTAGTTTACTTAAGGCACTTAATCATATCTTTAATAAAAAGCAAACCGGGAATTTAACCCAAGTACTACATGCTTCAACTCTTTTAAAAGTGACTCTTCTTTATACATAAAAGCCTTTGGGCAATTGATGCCTTTAAATCAATTTGCCTCTTCATATACTTATCTTACTTAGAGTAAAATCTCTTCTCATTAACCTTTTATGAAGCTAATAAACCAACTTCCCATAAAGTTGTTATATTAACTCTATACTTTAGTAAAATCATACTTTTCCCTTAATCAAGGGACTTATACATTTTTAAAGCGAACAAGTCATTTTATAATCAAAACAAGTAAGAACACCAAATCTTGACGTCACCGTACTACATAGTTTCATCTATTCATGCTCAAGAGATAGGAAAGCTTCACATACCTCTTTGGTCAATCCACTTGCTAAGCTCAACTACCGCAAGTAATATCTCAACCTATAATAATCATGATACGCTTGTTAACCTCTAATCTCAAAGTAGAACAATCCAAGTTCTAAGTCACTAAATTCTATGGGAAATTGGGCAGCATTTCCTTTGTTTCTACTCACTTTGCCACATTTCTCAAGGTCGAATTTATCATCCAAACGCCACATTTAAGGCTCAATCAAACCAACAATTCAAAGGGGATTACATACCCAAAATTCTGTCCCATAAGTCTACAACAATTTACTTAACAATTCTAAGGTAGTTTTTAGGCTACAACATGCTCATAATCTCTTCTTAACCCATTCTTCATATCCAAACCACATTTCTAGCATGCAATGATTCTAAGAGCATTATCTACTATCACAAGTTCCTTCTTCTAAACATGCAACACTAGAACCAATTCTAAAGGAAGAAATGTTACCTTAAAGTTTTAGCCAAACTTATTCCAAATATTGCTAGCTTCCTTGCCAAGAACACCACCACAACAATGCCAACAAGCTAGCCACAAGCTTCTTTTTCTTGCTCTTATCTTTCAGATTTTTCTTAGGCTTAGAATTTCTCTTGGGGTTCTAGAGAAATTTGGAAGTTTAGAGAAGGGAGCAATTTGAGAGAGAGAGAGTGAAGATGAAAGATAGAAAATGACCAAGCCTTGGTCAATATATTGCATGCAACAGAAAATCAGATGGGGGGGGACACTTGTCACCTTCTCATGGCCTTTTTTCAAAACAAAAATCAGATTTCCTAAGTTTTCCGCCTAAAAACCGCCTCGGCGCGGCCAGCCGCGCGCATGTGAAACCTCCGATCCTCTCGATCTTTGCGCGCCACGCCACTGGCGCCGCGGCTCAGAATCGCTGCGACCTGCGTGATTTTTAGGCGCCGCGACCCGCACCCGAGCCGCGGCCTGCCGCTTTAGTCGAAACACGTTTACGTCATTGCGACCGAACTTGTAATTCTCATAACTTCCTACTCGGCGCCCTATCGACGAGCGGTTGGTTGCGTTGGAATCGGACTCAACGAACTACGCCTAGGCCTTTGAAACACTTAGGAACTCTCAATATACCGGGTCATAACCCGCCTCAAAGTTGACTAAAACCCGCCGGAACAATCAGTCAACCTATCCTTAAAAATTTAAGTCTTACATACTTTAAATGCGCTCTCGTGCGTAGGGTCAGAACTACGGGTATAACATTCTCCCTTAGAAACATTCGTCGAATGTTCCTTCTAGACTTACTCAAATCACAACGTCGACATAGACCTCTTAACTATTCTTTTGCAAAAGAAACTCCACGAAACCCTGACATCTTGAGCGTAAATGCTAAATCAAAACTAACAAGCGGGAAAGTAGGTTACGGAGGTATAGGGAATAAGTGAGGATACTTCTTCATCATGTCATCCTCTGCTTTACGTCATTTCCTCCTGTTGTTCATACGGGACGCCAGCGGAAGCCACGTCTTTCGTCCAAGTCGTCTAACACGTCGATCGAGTATCGCTATGGGACTCTCCTCATACGATAACTCCTCTGTCACTGGACATCATGAATCGGGTGCACTCTGAGCGGATCTCGATACATTTCCGCAACATAGACACATGAAAAACTGGATGCACCGCCTCCAAATCGGACGGAAGATCTAACTCATAGGCAACCTTGCCTACCTTACGGACAATCTGATACGACCCAATGTACCTTGGGCTAAGCTTCCCTTTCTTTCCAAATCTCATCACGCCCGTCATGGGCGATACCTTGAGAAAAACCCAATCATCGATCTCAAATTCCAAGTGTCGGCGCCGATGATCTGCATATGATTTCTGTCGACTCTGGGCTGCCAATAACCGTTCCTGGATAAGCTTCACCTTATCCACAGCCTGCTGAACTAAGTCTGGCCCGACTAACTGGACTTCTCCCACCTCGAACCAGCCTATCGGTGACTGCACTTCCTCCGTATAAGGCCTCATGGCGCCATCGAATCGGAATGGTAGCCATTGTTATAAGCAAACTCCACAAGAGGCAAGTGATCTCCTCGGCTACCCACGAAATCAATAACACAAGCCCGCGACATATCCTCGAGTGTGCGGATAGTGCGCTCGGCTGTCCGTCTGTCACGAGGATGAAACGCCGTCTTGAGACTCACTGTGTCCCTAATCCCTACGAAAAGACCTCCAGAAGTTAGCCGAGAACTGGGCTCCTCTATCTGATATAATCGACACCGGGACTCCGTGCAGTCTCACAACCTCTCTAATATATAATCTGGCATAGTCCTCAGCTGAGAACGTCGTTCTGACCGGAAGAAAATGGGCTGATTTCGTCAATCTGTCGACAATCACCCAAATGGAATCATGCTTCCTCCGAGTGGTGGGTAGTCCTGTGATAAAATCCATATTTATCACCTCCCACTTCCAAGTTGGAATATCAATGGCCTGCAACAGCCCACCGGGCCTCTGGTGCTCAATCTTAACCTGTTGACAATTCGGGCACTGTGCCACGAATTCCGCAACGTCCCTCTTTAGGCCATCCCACCAATACACGCATCTGAGGTCATGGTACATCTTAGTCGACCCCGGATGAATAGAATAACGAGCACTGTGTGCCTCCCGAAATCTGGCGAAGTCTGTCACATCGGGAACACACAACAGTCCCTCGTATCTTAGCACCCCATCGCGCCACTCAAATAGACTCTTCTCCTTACGGAGGCTGCGTCGATGCGTGCCAAAATCGGATCCTCATACTGTCGCCTCTTCACCTCCTCGACGATGGAAGACTCGGCAACCTCTCGAACCCGAATTCCGTTACTAACAGAATCAACCAAACGGACCCCAAGGCTTGCTAGCTGATGTAACTCTCGGACCATATCCCTCTTCTCTGGCTGAACATCAGACAGACTACCCATCGATCTGCGACTAAGGGCATCTGCCACCACATTGGCCTTCCCTGGGTGGTACAGAATATCAACGTCATAATCCTTAAGTAGCTCCAACCACCGTCTCTGCCGCAAGTTCAGCTCCCTCTGGCTGAAGATGTACTGGAGACTCTTGTGGTCTGTGTAAATGTCCACATGAACTCCATATAAATAATGCCTCCAGATCTTTAAGGCATGAATCACTGCTATGACTCCAAGTCATGCGTGGGATAGTTCTTCTCATGCTTCCTAAGCTGTCGAGATGCATAAGCTATAACCTTGCCGTGCTGCATCAGTACGCACCCAAGCCCGACACCTGACGCGTCACAAAAACCACATAACCATCTAAGCCCTCTGGAAGAGTAAGAACTGGGGCGGTCGTCAACTTCTCCTTTAGCAACTGGAAACTTTCCTCACAAGTATCCGTCCATCGGAACATAGCTGCCTTCTGAGTCAGCTTAGTCAGCGATCTTTGAAATAGAAGCAAACTTCTCTACAAACCTCAGATAATAACCATGAGGCCCAGGCTGCACTGCTGCCGGTGTAGTGGGTGCAGGCCAAGTCTTGGCTGCCTCGATCTTAGTTGTATCAACAGAATCTGTCGGCCCAGATAATATGCCCTAGGAAAGCCACTGAAGCTAACGAACTCGCACTTTGAGAACTTGGCATACAACTGCCGGTCTCGGAGGACTCCCAATACCGCCCTCAAATGATCTGTATGCTCCTGCTCTGTGCGCGAATATACCAAGATATCATCGATGAAAACTATAACGAACATGTCCAAGAATGGCCTGAACTACCTATTCATCAAATCCATGAATACTGCTGGGGCGTTGGTCAAACCGAAGGACATCACCCTGAACTCATAGTGCCCATACCGGGTCCTGAATGCAGTCTTTGGGATATCTATCTCTCTAACTCGCACTTGATGATAACCAGACCGCAAGTCTATCTTGGAAAAACACTTTGCACCCTGCAACTGGTCAAACAAATCGTCAATCCTGGGGAGGGGATATCTATTCTTGATAGTTACCTTGTTCAGCTGCCTGTAATCAATACACATCTGTGGCGTCCCATCCTTCTTCTTTACAAATAACACGGGTGCTCCCCAGGGAGAAACACTTGGCCTAATAAAGCCTTTCTCCAGCAAGTCTTTCAGCTGGTCCTTCAATTCCTTCAACTCGGCAGGTGCCATCCTATATGGCGGAATAGATATCGGTCGAGTATCTGGCGTCAATTCAATACAAAACTCAATCTCCCTCTCAGGAGGGACACCTGGAAGCTCATCTGGGAATACGTCTGGAAACTCTCTAACGACCAGATCGGTGAAGGTCGGTACCTCGACCTCGATGTCGAATACCGAACCATATGGTAGATATACCCTTTCGCACCATCTTCCAGCCTTGAGGTAAGAAATAAACTTACCACCGGCGGCTGTATTCCTTCCACTCGATAACCGGCTCGCCGGGAAACTGGAACCGAACTAGTCTCTCCCTACAGTCCACATTGGCGTAGCAAGATGCTAGCCAATCCATACCCATAATCACGTCAAAGTCTGTCATATCCAACTCTATCAAGTCGGCTAGGGTATGACGACTATCTATAGTCACGGGGCAAGCCTTATACACTCGCTCAGCTACCACTGAATCGCCTACTGGCGTAGCCACCTCAAAAGGTCTTATGGACTCGGGCTCTATCCCTATTCTACTGGCAATATGAGGAGATATGTAGGACAAGGTAGAACCTGGATCTATCAAAGCATATACATCACAGCAAGAAACCAATAATGTACCTGTGACGACATCTGGGGACGCCTCCTGGTCCTGTCGACTGGACATAGCATAAATGCGGTTCTGAGGACCGCTAGAACTGGAACCCCTGCCACGACCTCTGCCGCGGCCTGCTGGCCCATAAGTACCCTGCCCTCCGGGGCGTCTAGCCATAGAAGATGAAGACCCGAATGAGACCCGTCGGTGAACCGTAATGCTCCATTGCTGGGGCGGGCAATCCTTCTTTAGATGGCCTGCGCCACAAGAGTAACACGCCTAGAACCCATACGCACTCGCCGGATGAGATCTACCACATCGAGCGCACGAGAGGTAGGTGGTCTCGATTGGTGTTGGTCTCGCCTCGAAGCTTTGAAGTCACGAGCCACGACTGCTCTGAATAACCTGGCGATCGGATCTCTGGGAAGCGAGAAGGAGCACTCTGTCTTGGGTGGAATGTGGACCTATTCTGCTGCGAAATTTGCCGCCTCGAGATCATACGAGTCCATGCTGTCTCGGCCTCTTGGGCTGACCCATATCTAGGCGATCCTGCTCTCTCTATCCTCGATCCACTGCGTATGCTGCGTCTGAAATATCCATCCCGGTGAAGAGCCACCCCAAGCATCACGATAGTCGTGACGGTCTAACCCATCACATATCGATGAACCACATGCGCCATGTCACTACTATGGTGTGCGCATATCGGCCAAGGAGTCAAACTCAGTGTACTCACGATAGTCCTCCGTCTTGTCTCGAGTCAAGAACCTATCTACACGGGCCTCCTCACCTCGAGGGGCAAGAAGTGGTCTAAGGCGCCTCGTGAACTCCTCGATCAGTGGAAGAGCATCCTCACCTCGACAATACCCATGACTCAAACCAGTTCAGCAATATCGCGTAACGGTAAAAGCTAGTATAACAGACTCGATCTACGAGGCCCTAAGAACTGCATGGTCATTGAATCGCCGGACAAACTCTTGCGGATCTCATCAAATCTTGAACCATAGAACTCGGGTGGGTGACAACCCGAAATCCCGAATCAGTAATCGGCTCTAGGGTTAGCCACACGCTCTGTCGTGCCGCCACGCTATCTTTGGTCGATGGCCGAATCATTCCGTAATCTCTGTACTCGGGCCTGGCTGTGGGGTGGAGGCTCGTCTGCGCGGTCTCGATGGCGCGTCCATTGCCTCGAACTCTCTTGGCATTTGGCGGCGACGTGGAACTTCGCCGCTCTAAACATCATCTCTGGTAAGGGGCTCGGGCACGTGCCTCGTGACTCTCCGCGTCCCTAGCGGCACCTCTTTGCCTTGCCGCCGGGCGCGGTTGCCTTGCGTGGAGGCATAAGCGATACAAAAAGGGAAACATCGGAGGAGGCTCAACCTATAACTCTTTCGGCTATTGCACGATCTTAGAGTGAAAGAATGAAACCAATCCTAAATATCCTGCGACCTCACGATTATAGATGTGGTGCACGACACACCGATAATCAAGACTCTACTGAACACGATGCGTGGACACTTTCCGAGGACTAACTGCTCTGATACCACTTTTGTCACGACCCGACCCCGGGGCCGCGACTAGTACCCTACTGGGGTACCCTGTCAGGTATATGTCAGAGAATAGCAGCGGAACATAGCACAACACATAACTTCATAAAAAGGGTAAAACATATCTGGCGGTAGATAAGTTCGCTTCCATAAACATACTTAAACAAAGTATTTATAATACAACTGGTTCTTATAGCCCAAAATACATATGTGACCACAGACCTCTAAAGATAACAACTGTGGCGGGACAGGGCCCCGCCATACCCCCTGAATGTATAAAATACCTATAGCATCAGGGAAAATCCGTACCAAAACAACAAGCGTCCGGAGGAATGGAGCTTCTGACACCGGAATAGTGATCCAGAGCGAGGATCCTCAATCGCTTACCCACCTGCGGCATGAACGGCCCAGGAAGGGTCGATACCTGATATGTACCAGTATGTAAAGTGGAAAATGCGTAATAATGATATCAAGTCTAAAAGTAGTTTGAGTCATGGAAGACAATTAAAATACCTTTTATTGTGCCTTACTATGATAGAGTGACAAGTATATATATATACATATAATCTTGCATAAAATAGGGGCCTTAGGATCAAGACAGGTACCTCGCTGCGGTATCCATAAGCACCCCTACTCACGGGACTATTTCACGCGTAGGTCCTCGTGGACCGCGTGAGGTACTCGCCGCATCGGTTGTACCAGCCGGCATGGGACTATTTCACCCGCATAAGCCCCTAAGGACTCGCGTGAGGTATTCCTCGCGTCATGGGTAGCAAATCCACGGAACGGGTGGTATAACGATCTTGGGGACTTACCGCCGGATATACTCTTACCAGGCGGTGGTATAACGATCTTGGGTGGCCTCGGATATACTCTCTTGCTGGCGGATGGTATGGCGATCTTGGTGGCCGCCGGACATACTCTTACAGAAGGAGGTGGTATGGCGATCTTGGGGCTTGCCCGCCGGACATACTCTTACCCTATCTCAAATCATCATATCATAATAATAAATAAGTTAAGAAAACTTATAACTTCTTACTAATCTTGCTCATATACCTCTCATTTTAGTTTACTTAAGGCACTTAACCATATCTTTAATAAAAAGCAAAACCGGAATTTAACCCAGTACTACATGCTTGACTCTTTTAAAAGTGACTCTTCTTTATACATAAAAGCCTTTGGGCAATTGATGTCTTTAAATCAATTTGCCTCTTCATATACTTATCTTACTTAGAGTAAAATCTCTTCTCATTAACCTTTTATGAAGCTAATAAACCAACTTCCCATAAAGTTGTTATATTAACTCTATACTTTAGTAAAATCATACTTTTCCCTTAATCGAGGACTTATACATTTTTAAAGAACAAGTCATTTTATAATCAAAACAAGTAAGAACACCAAATCTTGTCGTCTACCGTACTACATAGTTTCATCTATTCATGCTCGAGAGATAGGAAAGCTTCACATACCTCTTTGGTCAATCCACTTGCTAAGCTCAACTACCATGAGTAATATCTCAACCTATAATAATCATGATACGCTTGTTAACCTCTAATCTCAAAGTAGAACAATCCAAGTTCTAAGTCACTAAATTCTATGGGAAATTGGGCAGCATTTCCTTTGTTTCTACTCACTTTGCCACCTTTCTCAAGGTCGAATTTATCATCCAAACGCCACATTTAAGGCTCAATCAAACCAACAATTCAAAGGGGATTACATACCCAAAATTCTGTCCCATAAGTCTACAACAATTTACTTAACAATTCTAAGGTAGTTTTTAGGCTACAACATGCTCATAATCTCTTCTTAACCCATTCTTCATATCCAAACCACATTTCTAGCATGCAATGATTCTAAGAGCATTATCTACTATCACAAGTTCCTTCTTCTAAACATGCAACACTAGAACCAATTCTAAAGGAAGAAATGTTACCTTAAAGTTTTAGCCAAACTTATTCCAAATATTGCTAGCTTCCTTGCCAAGAACACCACCACAACAATGCCAACAAGCTAGCCACAAGCTTCCTTTTCTTGCTCTTATCTTTCAGATTTTTCTTAGGCTTAGAATTTCTCTTGGGGTTCTAGAGAGAGGACTGGAAGTTTAGAGAGAAGGGGGAGCAATTTGAGAGAGAGAGAGTGAAGATGAAAGATAGAAAATGACCAAGCCTTGGTCAATATATTGCATGCAACAGAAAATCAGATGGGGGGGACACTTGTCACCTTCCCATGGCCTTTTTTCTTTTCATAGATCATAGTGTTAAACACTTAACAACGTAATCTCCTTTTTAAAACAATTTGAGTAACATATGCCTTATGTGTGAGTAGGTTATTCTTGTTTATAACAATCTTATTAAAGCAGCCATGATCTAGGAAATGTAATACAATTTTGTCTTATCTTAGCTTCTATGCAGATGGAGGTTTCTACTGGTTTTAATAATACTTAATTAGTCAATACATTTTCCTTTATTAGCGCTGCAATGATTTGTTCGATACTTATTCTCATTTCCGAAATCAATATAAGGCTTTCATAACAATTAAGTAAACCGTTCCTTTTATCTCTCTTAAGTCGTTATACCTAACTTCCCATAAAGCTAGTATAACATTTAAGCTTTTAAAACCAAGTATTACTCTTCTTTCAAAAACGATTCTTAATTCTTTTGAAATACTTCAAGATTCTTATTATTTAAAACTCAAGTCTAAAGACATCGAAGTAAAACCACGTTCAGTCAACACACGTACGTCTACCGTACTATATATATATTCTTTTAAAATATCATGCTCAAGAGGATAGGAAGAATCACATACCTCCTCGGCGAAATCCACCTGCCAAGTCGAATATGTCGGGCGCAGAGTATCAACCTATAATAGTCAAATACGTCTATCAACGTCTAGACTACTCTGTAGAATATTTTAAGCAGAAGGTTCTTTCTTCTACGGAAAATTGGTGTTGACAGTCAATTTTGACCCGTTTTTTGTATATTTGTTGCAATTTTAAGTATTTTAGCACACCGCATTTTAATCGTTATTTTGCATATTTTTACATAATATTCTATGTTTATTTCTTCACAAAATGGCATTGCATCTTTTATTTTTAAATTAAGCATTATGTCGTTGTTAATATTATGTTTTTATTATTGTTATACAAATCGTTTTTATTTTAATAATATTCGCATCTTTTTAAATAATTAATCGGCACCGCATTTTTACTTTTAATCAGGCATTAAACGTGTCTTAAATATTGCATTGTAATATTATTGCGTCGGCATTTGCATTTTTATAATCTGCATCTTTTTAAATAATTTTGTTTTAAATAATTAACTCGTCTTGCATTTTTGTCAAACGGTCGATCGAAGACACAATTTGAATCAGTCCAACCTAACACCATTTTAATTTCATCCAAACACTCTTTTATTTTCCCCCCTAAATTTCAAACCCCCACTTTTCATTTCCCCCCCAAATACCAAACCCTAATTCTACCCTATAAAATAAAACGTTCCCCCCCCATTTTAAAAAAAAGCCCGTGCGCACCTACTTCCATCAGCCTACTTGCGCTGCCCTTTCCTCACCCGCACACCTCATTCCCAGTCCTGCCGCTGCGCCGAGCTCGAACTCCGGCGAACCCCACCAACACCCCGTCGACCTCATCCCACACCTTTAGCCAGTTGAACACCAACCAGTCACCACCACAACGTAGACTATACTACGCTCGTTGTCTTCACCCGACAAACTACCACCGCGGTGTTGCTCCGGCGTACCCACCGTGGAAGTGACACCGTTGCTTTTGCTTGTTATGAAACCTAGGCATCTGTTGTTCGTTTAGTCTAATAGACTGATTTTTTTTTTTGTTTAGTTGGTCGGAGTTTTATATCAAACTCCGGCGACGTTGGTTGACGTTTATTTTTCGGTATTTTGTTGGACGTGTTGATTGGGTGATTTACGGTTTTCCGTGACGCTCGTAATTTTAGGGATTACTTTTCCGGTGAACTATGTTGGCTACTGCTTTTGTTACTATTTGTTGTTTGTCAGACTAATTTTCTAATTTTTTTTGGTATCTGTCGGAATTTGAAAAACTCCGGTGACGTTCTGAAATTTCCGGCGATGCTCTAAAATTGCTGGTGTGTTCGTTGTGTCGTTGGTTACTGATTCTACTATCTTTTGGTACTGATACTGATTTTGCCCATGTTTGTTGGCTGATTTCGGCCATGTTCTGGACTGATGTTTTGGGCTATTTTGCTACTTATTTTTGGGCTATTTTGGTACTTATTTTTTTGCCATGTTGACACTGATTTTCGGTCATTTTGCTACTGATTTTTGCCATTTTATCGGGTTGATTTTGGCCCTGTTGCTACTGATTTTGACATATATTTTTGCTGGTTTACTGATTTGAACTAATACTACACTTGATTGGCCGATGAAAAGTTATCCGTCGATTTTGAGGCCTCCACAGTTGCAAAGACGGAAAATAAAATAAATGAAGCTTTCTGGGCAGGGATGATTTCTTCCACTTACACCGGATAACTAACATGCTACCGTGGGCGAATTCTCGCAGCCGCACTTGTTTAGGCTGTCCCACTTTATATATTTTTCATATCTGAGCCCTCCGTGTTTAAAACTATTATTGTTTTTGGCGCGGATATGAAGGTTTTATTTATTTTATTGCTTTTAATAATATTGGCCGATGAAGGAATCTCCGTCTGATTTCCAAGGCCTCCTCTGTGCAAAAGACGGATTTATTTATTTTTTGCTTTACTTATTAAATTCATGTCATTACTTTAAAATTATTTATTCTGATACTAACACTTTTACTAAGTGTTTATGCAGGTAGCCGGAGATCATTTTGTGCAGAAAGCCTAAAAAGGGCTAAAAGATGTCCCGGAATGTTATTTTATATCGCATTTAATTTAGTTTTATTATTGTGTAGTGCACTTTATTTTAATTATAAATGCTTAGAATAGGTAGAATAAAAAGAGCAATAAATAATTAACCTAGGTTTGAACGAACAACCGCAAGTTAGCGGATCTTGAAGGATGCCTAGCCCCTTCCCTTTAGGATAATAAAGAACCCTGATCCAGAATCTCACTAATTTCGCAGACCATTAAATGGAAGTCAATTGCGATTTTTATTGCAATAAACTAAGTGTCCTAATTCACTATAATAATTAGGTGGCGACTCCTTAAAATACATTTAGGAATCAACCATACGTGGTACTCCCGTTTCGACTCCGGTTAAAATGGGGTGTTACAGCATGGCGACTCCACTGGGGATATCAGGTTCTTGATCATAACATACTCAGGTTAATTAAATATTGCACTTTATTTTGCTTTTATATTTGTTGTAAATATTTTATATTGTTTGCTTTTATTTTGTAATTAACTACTTTAATTGCTACATTATTTTATTGCTTTCCTTAAATTGACATTCCGCTCATATTTCCTCCATTCTGGAAAATTAACACTATCACACACTACACGCGAGGTGCGCTTGGTGCATCAGCAAAATTCTTTCTTCAAAACCCAAATTTAGGAGAGTTGGTAATAGACGCGGAGAATCCGGTCCAACCGGTGGCCGCGTAGCCTTCTCACTCGAGTAGTCCGCTTGGGAACCATTGTGTCTAGTAAGCCAAATCTTAGAAAACTTAAGATAGAGTTATACCACTTTTATTAAGTCATGCATGCATAAACCTTAGGTGGGTTAATCTTTGGTATTAACGCCACAATTAGAAATCCACCAAACTTGTCGACGGGTTTCACAACCCAACGACCCATTAGCATACTATGTGTAGCGTGATGATGATAGACGGATCCAAGCCTGGTCATGACACGCCAAAATTGGAAAAAGTGCACCGTCATTTGGTCGCCATTTCCAACAAAATATTGCAGTTTAACGGCTTGGACCTATTTATCATAATCCCGCATATTTGGCGTTTAGGCTCACCTCTGGCATAAGAGAGGTCCCAAGCATATTAGGGCACGCGCTTGATTTGCATGTTTTTTGTTTATTATTGTTTGTCACTAGCAACTCTGTACATATTGTTTAATTCAATAATTGCTCTTTTGTGATTCCGGGCTCGAGCATTTGTATTTTTGCACTTTTTGCTTTCACATTGCAATCAGGACTTCTACTGCGTAAATCACTCTTGAATAGCGCGACTTGGACTTTGTGAAGCATCAACCACCAGTCCGGTCGAACCAATCAGGGGAGTCTTTGACTATATTGTCACACTTTTGCATTTTTATTATTTTGGTCATTTTCCTACTCACCTATTTCTTATATTTTTTGCAGGAAGGTCGTCCTCGCAAACAACCGAGGGCGGGCGAAAAAAGAAAAAAAATGAGCGTTAGTTATGTTGATTAAAAGAAGTTAGTCTATACCAGATTCAACGATACATCGCTCTCAATTCTTCTTTACTTTGTATTTTTATTCATATTTGCAAATTCAAATAATATGTTTAGCGTTGATGACATAGTTCTTACATATCATGCATTTTACAGCATAGTCATTCTGAACTACGCGTGTCTGATTCTCACCACACGGTGTGATACGTAGGCAACTCATTTTGAGTTCGACACCACAAAAATAAAAACCACAAAAAATAATAATAATAATAAAGAGTGCATGTCTCACTCATGCATCCCATTCATCATGTTTTCAGGCATTCATTTTACCATTCGTCCACAGTGGACAATCATTTCTTCTGCACAGCTTTACATTGCTATTTTTTTTTATATATGTTTTCAAGCATACATTTTATAACATATTTGAATGAACTACGCGCACCTGATTCCCTCGGCGGGATACGTAGGCAGCCCTATTCGGGTTCGGTACCCTTTATTCAAAAAAATATTAATTAATTAAAAAAAAATGTGTTGTTCAAAAAAATACAAAAACATTTTTTAAATATTATTGTTTAACTTTGTTGATACCAATACAGTTAGAGTTGTGCATAAAAAATAAAAAAAAATAAAAAAAAGTGATAATCAGTATGGGTTGACTTTGTGGTAAACCATAGATTCTTTTGGTACCTCTTATTCATACCCGCAGATAACATTGTCTTGCATGTTTCCAAGATAAGAATGAAGCCGACCTCATCGTTTCATATGAATTGTGTGGTGAGTTATTTGAATAAGTTCAATTGCATTGCATTATGATCTAGAACTTGGCCTAAATGTTTGTTGAGGCGAAATCTTGAGTAACACTCTGTGTAGGAAATGATCGTAGGCTTTCTTTGACCCGTTTGAGCCTTTTCAGCCTATCAAATAACATTATCTCTAGTACACCCCTTTGAGCCTAAAACCTATTTTTGACAACCGCATATTACACCTATACCCTTTCTGAGTGCGTACGCACTATCCCTCTCTTGGCCCGACCTCCTCGAGTGCTTTAGAAATGTGCAAGTGGCTGACAAAATTCTAGCTGAAGTTTGCAAAGACAAAAATTGTCAAAGTCTCAAAAAATGAAAGCAGAGACGACTTCACATAAAGAGGAAATCAAAAGCCCCGATAAAAATAAAAATAAAAAGGGGGAATACATAACCCCGAGAAAAAAAAGGGGCTCCAAATGAAAGATTCAAAAGAAGTCAGTACAGAAAAACTGGGACAAAACGAAAGCAAATCAGCATTAAATCGCACAAATATCAAGCACGGACGTAGTCCAACTCTCGAGGAATGATTAGTCACTTTTACCCAAATGATATCCATTCTTTTCCCCAAGCCTACATTACAAGCCCGTGACAAGCCCTACATGATCTTATACTGAGGGTTCTCACATTAGTGGATACTCACATGACGGCCAAGCCTATGGTATCACAATTGCATGCATTGAACATCTTTTTGAGTGTGAGCGTACTTCTCAACGTCCCAAAATTCAAAATACTGGAATATATGTGTGAGATGGGACCTTCTTTCAGTGAGGCATTTGAAACGTGAGATTACGTTTAGTTCGAAACATTGGATGCAAGCAGGTGTGTCGACACTCAGGTATGTCTGAGTCTTATCTCAAGTGTGAATTACAGGAGTCAATCTCGTTTATACTGAAAGCAATAAAAGAACATCCTTATGCACAATACTAATTGTTGGTATCAACTGGAGTCAGAACGTAATGTCGTCTTCCATTTTTTCAGAAAAAAACAACAAAATGCATATTACATAAAAATTATTTTGCATCACGAACTACGTCTTGACCTGATTCCCTCGGCGGGATACGTGGCGCCACATCGGCCGGTCCGCATCATTTTAAAATCATAAAAATTCTTATTTTTGCGGCATGAACTACGTCTTGACGACTCCTCGGCGGGATCGTGGCGACCACATCGGCTTGTCACCGTTAGAAATATTTCTTCCTTGTTTCTGCACATGACTCGATTTTGTCCATTGGAGAGTTTAGCATCCTCATATATTTTGCATCCATTACTACCTACATATTTTCGGGGGGTTGCATTCTCATCTACTCAATTGTACATTGTCCATATTCTCGCATTAGCTTTTCATTCATTATAAAAAATAAAAAAAAATGCTTACCTGATCGCCTTGATAGCGTCAAGATGCAACCTTACCCAGTTCAACATCTTCATTACCAGAAACTGGGACATTTTAAGGAATTCAGTGCAAGAAAATGGCAATAGACAGGAAAAAGCAGGCCAACTAGGTCTTCAGTGCAAACCAAGAATGCAAGCGTCAAGAGCCAAAGCTACAGAGTCGACGCTAATCAACCACTCATTTCCTAAAAAACTCACAAGTTTTCTTTGAGTGCAGGATCTTCATATCAGCAAAGGCAGGAACACAACAATAGGCCCATGCGGGTTACAAACGCACAACGTCTATGCAATGACGTTATCTCAACCCAGGCAAGTCACAAAGCAGGTACGCTCATAAACCAATGCATTTCATTTAAGCCTATGCAACGGCTTCATTCATGTTTCGTCCATGCAACGACGAGCATCTGCATCGCGTCTATGCAACAACGTCATTTCATTTAAGCCTATGCAACGGCTTCATTCATGTTTCGTCCATGCAACGACAAGCATCTGCATCGCGTCTATGCAACGACGCCATTTTCATTTAAGCCTATGCAACGGCTTCATTCATGTTTCGTCCATGCAACGACGAGCATCTGCATCGCGTCTATGCAATGACGTCATTTCATTAAAAGCCCATGCAACGGCTTCATTCATGTTTCGTCTATGCAACGACGAGCATCTGCATCGCGTCTATGCAACGACGTCATTTCATTTAAGCCTATGCAACGACTTCATTCATGTTTCGTCTATGCAACGACGAGCATTTGCATTGCGTTCGAAAACGACGTCATTTCATAAAAGTCTATGCAACGGCTTCATTCATGTTTCGTCTATGCAACGACGAGCATCTGCATCGCGTCTATGCAACGACGCCATTTCATTTTAAGCCTATGCAACGGCTTCATTCATGTTTCGTCTATGCAACGACGAACATCTGCATCGCGTATATGCAACGACGTCATTTCATTTTAAGTCTATGCAACGGCTTCATTCATGTTTCGTCTATGCAACGACGAGCATCTGCATCGCGTCTATGCAACGACGCCATTTCATTTTAAGCCTATGCAACGGCTTCATCCGTGTTTCGTCTATGCAACGACGAGTATCTGCATCGCGTCTATGCAACGACGCCATTTCATTTTAAGCCTATGCAACGGCTTCATCCGTGTTTCGTCTATGCAACGACGAGCATCTGCATTGCGTCCGAAAATGACGTCATTTCATTTAAGCCTATGCAACGGCTTCATTCAAGTTTCGTCTATGCAACGACGAGCATCTGCATTGCGTCCGAAAACGACGTCATTTCATTTAAGCCTATGCAACGGCTTCATTCAGGTTTCGTCTATGCAACGATGAGCATCTGCATTGCGTCCGAAAACGACGCCATTTTATAAAAGCCTATGCAACGGCTTCATTTATGTTTCGTCTATGCAACGACGAACATCTGCATCGCATCTATGTTTCGTCCATGCAACGACGAACATCTGCATCGCGTCTATGCAATGACGCCATCAACATCTACAATAACCTTGTCTTTTTCAGCACCACATCACCAGCAACCCAGTGTCAATCATACTTCGACACTGAGACATTTTTAATCAGCGTCAGCTTTGCTTTTTAATTTTTGCATCACAACGATCCAGTGCCATCATGATTTGACACTGGGACATTTTGGATCTGCATCATCCCTATTTTTGAGTTCCAGTTTATAAAACAGGACAAAATTGGCTACAAGTCAACATCTTTGTCCGAAGACTCTTCCATCATCTCCGTACAAAGAGGGACATGCTGTTGACAGTCAATTTTGATCCGTTTTTTGTATATTTGTTGTAATTTTAAGTATTTTAGCACACCACATTTTAATCGTTATTTTGCATATTTTTACATAATATTCTATGTTTATTTCTTCACAAAATGGCATTGCATCTTTTATTTTTAAATTAAGCATTATGTCGTTGTTAATATTATGTTTTTATTATTGTTATACCGTCGTTTTTATTTTAATAATATTCGCATCTTTTTAAATAATTAATCGGCACCGCATTTTTACTTTTAATCAGGCATTAAACGTGTCTTAAATATTGCATTGTAATATTATTGCATCGGCATTTGCATTTTTATAATCTGCATCTTTTTAAATAATTTTGTTTTAAATAATTAACTCGTCTTGCATTTTTGTCAAACCAGTCCAGTCCAAGACACAATTTGAATCAGTCCAACCTAACACCATTTTAATTTCATCCAAACACTCTTTTATTTTCCCCCCTAAATTTCAAACCCCCACTTTTCATTTCCCCCCCAAATACCAAACCCTAATTCTACCCTATAAAATAAAACGTTCCCCCCCCCCCATTTTTAAAAAAAAAAAAACCTGGCCGCACACCCTACTTCCATCGCCACTCACCATCGCTTCTTTCCTCACCCGCACACCTCATTCCAGTCCCTTCACGCCGAGCCCGAACTCGGCGAACCCCACCAACACCGTCGACCTCATCCCACACCTTTAGCGCTGAACACCAACCACCACCAGCGTAGACTATACTACGCTCGTTGTCTTCACCCGACAAACTACCACCGCGGTGTTGCTCCGGCGTACCCGCCGTGGAAGTGACACCGTTGCTTTTGCTTGTTAAGAAACCTAGGCATCTGTTGTTCGTTTAGTCTAATAGACTGATTTTTTTTTTTGTTTAGTTGGTCGGAGTTTTATATCAAACTCCGGCGACGTTGGTTGACGTTTATTTTTCGGTATTTTGTTGGACGTGTTGATTGGGTGATTTACGGTTTCCGACGTCGTAATTTTCCGGTGATTACTTTTCCGGTGAACTATGTTGGCTACTGCTTTTGTTACTATTTGTTGTTTGTCAGACTAATTTTCTAATTTTTTTTGGTATCTGTCGGAATTTGAAAAACTCCGGTGACGTTCTGAAATTTCCGGCGATGTTCTAAAATTGCTGGTGTGTTCGTTGTGTCGTTGGTTACTGATTCTACTATCTTTTGGTACTGATACTGATTTTGCCCATGTTTGTTGGCTGATTTCGGCCATGTTCTGGACTGATGTTTTGGGCTATTTTGCTACTTATTTTTGGGCTATTTTGGTACTTATTTTTGGCCATGTTGACACTGATTTTCGGCCATTTTGCTACTGATTTTTGCCATTTTGTCGGGTTGATTTTGGCCCTGTTGCTACTGATTTTGACATATATTTTTGCTGGTTTACTGATTTGAACTAATACTACACTTGATTGGCCGATGAAAAGTTATTCGTCGATTTTTTAGGCCTCCACAGTTGCAAAGACGGAAAATAAAATAAATGAAGCTTTCTGGGCAAGGATGATTTCTTCCACTTACACCGGATAACTAACATGCGCTGGCAGGGCGAATTCTCGCAGCCGCACTTGTTTAGGCTGTCCCACTTTATATATTTTTCATATCTGAGCCCTCCGTGTTTAAAACTATTATTGTTTTTGGCGCGGATATGAAGGTTTTATTTATTTTATTGCTTTTAATAATATTGGCCGATGAAGGAATCTCCGTCTGATTTTCAAGGCCTCCTATGTGCAAAAGACGGATTTATTTATTTTTTGCTTTACTTATTAAATTCCTGTCATTACTTTAAAATTATTTATTCTGATACTAACACTTTTACTAAGTGTTTATGCATGTAGCCGGAGATCATCTTGTGCAGAAAGCCTAAAAAGGGCTAAAAGATGTCCTGGAATGTTATTTTATATCGCATTTAATTTAGTTTTATTATTGTGTAGTGCACTTTATTTTAATTATAAATGCTTAGAATAGGTAGAATAAAAAGAGCAATAAATAATTAACCTAGGTTTGAACGAACAACCGCAAGTTAGCGGATCTTGAAGGATGCCTAGCCCCTTCCCTTTAGGATAATAAAGAACCCTGATCCATAATCTCACTAATTTCGCAGACCATTAAATGGAAGTCAATTGCAGTATTTTTATTGCAATAAACTAAGTGTCCTAATTCACTATAATAATTAGGTGGCGACTCCTTAAAATACATTTAGGAATCAACCATACGTGGTACTCCCGTTTCGACTCCGGTTAAAATGGGGTGTTACAATTGGCAAAGACTTCCTACCGTCAAACTACACAAGTCATCAGAAATACGATCCCATGTAAATCTGATTCAATTCTCTTCTTTTATACCATCCTTCTATATATGTAATTACAGTTCAATTCTCTTCTATAATATCCTTCTATAAATCTTATACTTAATTCTAAACTTCTACAATATGTAATCTCCAATTACAATAGAAGGATAAGATATTTACCTCGATAAGCCCAAAATTATCCAAGTTTAAATGTCGATCCTGAACAACGTTTAGCTCCTAATTAGCACGCTCCGATAGCTCCAAGAAACCCTTAGAAGTTTCCACCCAACTTCTACTTACTACTTCAACCAACTATGAAGTTTCTCCTAGGGTTTTGTTTGGTGACTATAAGGATATAAGGTAGTATTTCCGGGCTCTACGTATAGAGGTAACTTTGGAATACTACAAGGTATATGGCTAAGGTATTTTGGAATAGTAACAATATTTGGAGAGTATTTTTCTACCAAGGGAGGGGGTGTTTCGGCTAGAACACTCAAGGGGGGGGGGGGAGAGTGTTTGGACGAGAGCCTTGCTAAGGGGGAGGGAGTTTTGAGACTTGGAAAAATGTTTAAGGGATGAAGAATAAGTCTTGAACTTAAGGGGTATTTATAGGCCAATCAATGGCCAAGATCAAAGCAAGTGGAGGGTGAAGATTTGGACAAGTGTTGTGTGGGTCCCACCTTATCTATCTACCACACAAATATCTACAAAACATTGACCAAATGTTTTAGGGCTTTAAAATGAAAAAAATGTGCCATCTATTTTCGTCCACCAATCCGCCCACTTGAGGGTGACACTTGTCGCCCTCTCGTTGGTCCAAAATATTTCATCTCTCGGAAAAATCCGCAAAAAATTAAATTATTGAACACGCAAAATTCCCTTACAAGGTTCGGAAAATTTTCCGTCGGAAAAACAATTCTTTCTCGTGGATGTGCACAATTTCGTCCTTAACAATAATTCGTCTTACAAAAATTGTACGTACGTCCTCACATACACACTCTGGAAATACGGGGTATAACAGCCAAGGTATCATATTCGCCTTTAGGAAGGCCAACAATCAATTGTAACACCAGTTTGGTGTCAGTAACAGACTCGTCGACAGCAGCAAGTTGATCTGTCAGTAGCTTTAACTGTTTGCAGTACTCAGTCACATTGGAAAAGTTTTCAAGACGTGTATTGTTAAATTGCTCCTCTAAATACACAACACGGGTGTGATTATTGTCCTAAAAAAATCTTCCAAACGATTTTATAACTCAAGGGTTGTGGCACCAGATTTCATAAAGTAAGAAGAATGTCCTGAGAAATACTACCATAAATCCACTGTTTGACGACGGCGTCTAGACGACGCCAAGTAGACTCATCAACCTCCGGAGGGCGCGGAATTGTGTCATCGATGTGATCAAGCACGTTATAGAGACATGCATGATTACAAAACAGTTGACCAGGAGAATCTCGATTTTCTTGATCTAGAAGAATGGGAATAGAGTTCTTGATGTTTGTAACAGTTAGGGCTGGATGAAAAGAGGATGACAACGTGGTGGTGGGATTTTGGAGGTAGAAGATTCAGAAAGTGTGGAAGATTCAGGGATAGCCATTTAGAGAAGAGATGAATGAAAAAGAAAACCTAGAATTTGTAGGAGGGGCCGCGCCGAGTTCCGAGGGGGGTAGGGGGGGGGGGTTCTCGGCGGCGGTAAGAAGAAAGAGTTCTAGGGTTTTGGGTGTTTAAGTCTTGATACCTTGTAAGATGATATTAATCTCCCCTGGGGAGTCTTTCATTAATATCAAGGTATATATAGAGTACAATATTCATCCCTTATACAATAGGAATCCTAAGCCTATACAAAAGAGGAATCCTAGTCTTACCATAATTATATTTACACAATATATGAAAATATTCTAATTATGGATAGGGAATATATTGTTTTCTAGATTTATACATTTACATGAACTACAATTACACATTGATTCATCTCATACCTCAATCGAATCCTCCTATATGCTACTAGTCCCACCCCCAAACATAACTAATGACGATTCGTTAAGCGTTTCATCACCACTGGCATCGGCACTCCTAGTCCGAGAACTAGAATCATCTTGGGAATCATCCCTCTGAAAAGGAAGAGGAAGGGGAAGAAGTGTATAAATGGAAGAAATTAACAATGGGGTGGCGATATGGCATGCCAGCCACATCAGACATGGAGTCCACATTGGACGCTTTTAATGGAGCAATGGTATGTTTGGACCCAAAGTATAACATGGAATATTTGAATCAAAAGTATAACGAATGTATATTTGGCCCTTTTTGATAGTACGAGGGTATATTTGACCCTTTTCCATTTTTAAATTGAGAGTTTAAGCAATTAATTACACAATTATCTTTACTTTAATTTTGAAAATTGCAGTTAATGATAAAAATAATGTTAAAATAAGATATGATATACAATAAGTATATTAGATGATATTTTATCAAATTAAATGACAAAATACTTTTGGAATAATTTTGTACAATTAATTTTGTCTTGTGAAAAGTATATTTCACTCCGTATGTGATTTGGGAATAGTGAATAATTAGATAACATTATTAGAGAGTAAACATTAGGTGTCAATAACTGCCCTTTCGTTGTTCGGGGATGGCATAACCATCCTTGGGCAGCGAAATTTGATAAACATGGTTTTTAGCAGACTAATTGAAAAGTACTTCTCGCTTTTATGCAATTTTGAAAAATTATGGTTGGATCCTGGTCTCTGTGATTCCTATATATTTCATGATGTATGAGAATTCACGCCACTTGTAGTTCGACTTGATTATACTGCTAGAAAAGCGATAAAATAAAATAATTTCCAAAAAGTCCCAAAATGATTTTATTGAAATGTGATAGATCTTTGGGCATTGAGTTCACCTACGTATATCTAGTTTTCGGGAATCATGTCACTTGTAGTTTGACTCAATAGGTTGAAAATGGTATCCCTTATGCAAGAATGTCTTTGTCGATTTTGAAAAACCTTTTCGGGATATGTCTAACCAGTCGCGGGGTTTTAATAGGTAAATATTTCTCTTACTATTTGTGATTGAGTGTGGTATGGAGTGATCTTCAAGCCTAAGTCCAGAGAGCTTGACTCTCATTGGCACAGTGTTTTGACCGACTTCCCAAAAAATGTTCCACGTTTGCTTCGCATGCATCTGGATCTGGTTTGCTTGCTTTCCTCCTTCGATAGCTTCAGACATATTTCCATTTGCTAGTATATTTACGTGTTTGATTTTTTTATTCAGCCACACATGTGCGACTTTGTTTGCTATGCCCTATTAGACAAATATTTTGAGCGGGTGACACCTCCTAGGTCATACGACTTCATGATTGAACTTGTTTGAGTAGATGCCTCCTCGGACACTATTTTGGTTTTATGACTTCTTGGTTGATTTTGAGAGGATGTCCCCTCTGATACCGTCTGGCTCGTATGACTTTCTCTATTTGAATAAATGGCCTTCACTACATATTTGTTTGTATGAATGACCCTCTTGGTAGTGTTTGAATGAATGATCCTCTCGACATGTTTGTTTGTATGAATGGCTCTCTCAACAGTGCTTGTATTAATGGCCCTCTCGGTGTGTTTGTATGAATGGTCATCTCGGCATGTTTGTTTATATGAATGATCTCTCGATAGTGTTTGTATGAATATTTGTCTCGTCATATTTCTATGAATGGTCCTTTCTACATGTTTGTATGGATGGCCCTCTCGGCATGCAATTTATATGAATGACCCATTCGGTAGTGTTTGAATAAATGGCCTTCTCAGTTTGTTTGTATGAATGACCCTCTCTGTAGCATTTGTATGAATGACCCTCTCGGCATATTTGTATGAATAGCCCTCTCGACATATTGTTTGTATGAATATCCCTATAGGCATGCTATTTGTATGAATGACCCTCTCAATATGCTTATTTGAATTAATGACCTTCTCGACAGTATTAAATGACAGATATAGCCCTTGAGGCTGGATTATCTTTCTTTCGTCCTTTTGTCGGTTATGACCCTGGTTAGATGGCCATTTTGTCCCTTATATAGCTCTTATGGATAAATTGTGCTGCACCTGTGGCACTTTGGCCTTTATGTGGCCCTCGTGGCAGGATTGAACCATCTTCCCGGTGACAGATTTCCTCTTTTGTGCTTTACCTGTTTCATCATGAACAAACGGGTTAAGTAAATAAATCGTCGTCCTTTTGACGTGTTTGGAACCTTCATTCACAAAAACAATTGTTAGTTTTCATGAGGTCGACTCGTGCCATCAACTCTTGTTATGTCGTTCCTCTATTTCCTGGTGTCGACTCTCTAAGGCTCGGTAATATGAGAGATGAAATTATACTTATGAATGAGAACATATTTTTCAAAAATGTTGATCGTAAATTTAAATACTATTTGACTAAGAAGGTATTTTCATTTATTAAATATTATTATCTCATTGTCATGACATATACGTTTTGAGCGAAGTTTTCGAGCGTTCTTTGCACTCCGGGGCGCGCTCCCTATTTGTTTGTTGAAATTTTTGAGACCCCCTAAAAATGTCCCAGTTGAAGATTGACTTGCAACGAACTCTCGTACTGAATTGCGGTGAATAAATTTTTGAGACTCTAAACTTTTTTGCCCTTGTTGAAAGTTTAAAGTCGTCGATCCTTATGCCTAATCTAGTAGTTGAATTTTTGAAAATTCTGCCCTAGTTAAAAGTTTGGGTCGTGGGGACTTTTGTGAGGAGATTATATCATCTTCGTGTCTCAGTGGCTTCCTATGTTTTTTTTGGTTTTGTGTTTGGTGAGACCGGGCTTAAAGAGCGCCTACTATTCCTATCAAAGCAGGAATCAGGTCGAACGTAGTTCGAAACAAATGGTTGATTTTTATAATAATTATGTGACTGAGCCCTAAGTGGACTGTCTATGTATCTCACCTTGGGAAATTAGGTTATCGCATAGTTCATATTACAAGAAATGTCATTTGGTTTTCCTATTAAAGAAGAAGAAGATAAAATCTGATAAGGATGTTTCAACGTATCTCTGTTGTAAAGGATATGTGTAGTAATTACAAATAAAAAGTACGATTACAAATTGAAAAGTGTGCCTTCCTGCGTGAACATGAGCTTGAGTACTAGTTGTCCTATCTGAAAAAGTCAGGATCTGACCCGCTTGTTGAAAGTGCGAGCCATTATTTGCTGGTATAGTTAATCGTGGAACACAATTACCATTTTTTTTCATCGATTAGAGCCAATTTCTCATATATTTTCTGGACCCAATCTGCGTTGTCCAGTTTTACTTCTTATATGATTATGAGTGATGGTACCTCGGCTGGTATCATTGCTTCAGTACTGTAGACAGGTAAGTATGGAGTTGCTCCTATCGAGTTCCGAGTTATTATTCGGTATCCTAGCAACGTGTAGGGCAATATTTCATGCAACGCTTGTGTCTGTTATTTTTTCAGTATCCTCTTGATGTTCTTATTGGTTGTCTTCATGGCTCCATTCATTTGTGTCCTATATGCGGTATAATCTCGATGAGTTATGCGAAATTGTTCACAAATATACTTTATCAGATGACTGGTTGTATTTTCTCCATTGTTAGTTATGATCAACTTTAGAATGTCGAATTGGCATATGATGTTGTTCGTACAAAGTTAATTACCACCTTCTTCGTTACTGACTTGTGAGAAGTAGCTTCAACCCACTTGGTGAAGTAGTCTATGATGACTAGGATGAAGTGATGTCTGTTGGATGCGGCTGGCTCTATGGACCCAATAACGTTCATGCCCAAGAGACAAATGGGCATGGTGAGCTCATAACATTGAGTTCACGTGGTGAGACTCTGATTAGATCCTTGTGAATCTAGCACTGATGGCTTCTCTGCACAAATCTACTAGAGTCGGTTTCTACGGTCATCCAATAATAACTTGCTCTTAAGATCTTCTTGGCTAAGACGAACCCATTCATATGAGGACGACAAGTCTCGGCGTGTACCTCTTCTACAAATTTTGTGGCCTCTGTAGCGTCGATATATCTGAGTAGCCCTAGATCGAGCGTTCTCCTATAGAGAACTCCTTTGTTCAAAAAGAACCCGTTAGTCATTCTCCTGATGGTTCTTTTCTAGTTACTTGTAATATTCTTGGGACACTCTCCCTTTTCCGAATATATGCTTATGTCAGCGTACCAAGGTTTATCGTCTGTTTCTGCTTTCACGTGTGAATAGTAAGCATAATTTTTCCTGAGGCTAATTTCAAGAGGATCAATGTGACTGCTTTTGGGATGATGTGTCATGGATGTTATGGTTGCAAGAGCATCAACGAATTCATTTTGGGATCTCAGTGTATGCCTGAAGTCGATCTTTTTAAACCTTTTTCATAACCTTTGTGTGAGGTTTACATATGGCAGGATCTTTTCGTTCTTCGTAGCACACTTTCCCTGGACTTGCTGAATTAATAGATATGAGCCTCATATTACCAATAACTCCTAAATATCTATATTGAGATCCATGTAGAGACCTAGGATGGAGGCTTCGTACTCTTCCATATTGTTGGTATAAGAACATGAGCTTTGCGGCCATTGGGTAATGTTAGCCCATTTCTGAGACGAGAACCACTCTGATTCCTGATCCTATGTGATTAACTGCGCCATAGAAAAACATTCTCCAGCCTGAGTGGGTTTCGACTAGGTCTCCCTCTTTTGTTAATACTTTCTCATTCAAAAAGTATGTCCTAAGTAGTTCCAAATCTTTGTTGACCAACTCTCTGCGAGTAAATCGGATAGTGCTTGCCCCTCGATGGCTTTCTGAACCACATATGTGGTGTCAAATTTGCTCAAAAACATTGGCCACTTAGCCAATTTCCATATGGGCATAGGCTGGCAAAAGATGTATTTTAAAGGATTCATTTTGGAGATGAGGTGGGTAGTGTAGGATGACAAGTAGTGTCTCAACTTCTGGGCCACCCATGTAAAAGCACAGCATGTTACTCGACTCGCAAGTGGTGAATTTCTTATTGAGATAGTAGATGGCTTATTCTTTTTGGCCAGTTTCATCATGTTGTGCTAACATGCATCCAAAAGTATTATCTGAAAACTAATAGATATAGCAACAATGGACTTCCCGGTCTAGAAGGGACCAAGACTGGTGGATTGGAAAGATACTTCTTGATAGGGTCGAAAGCTTTCTGATATTTGTCTATTTAGTAGGTGCGTTCTTCTTTAGCAACTTGAGAATGGGTTCCACGATTATCGTGGATTGCACTTTGAAGCGTCTGATGTAATTCAACCTTCCAAGAAAACTCATGACTTCCTTTTTAGTCTCTAACTGTGGTAATTCTTGGATGATGTTGATCTTCAAGAGATCTAGCTATATGCCTCTGCGACTGACTATGAACCCTAATAACTTTCTGGAGGGCACCTCAAATATGCACTTGGTTGTGTTTAACTTCAAATTGAATTTTTGAAGCCTATCAAAGAACTTTCGCAAGTGCGTAATATGATCTGAACTTTCCCTCGACTTGATTATGACATCAGCCACGTAGACCTCTATCTCTTTATGCATCATATCATGGAAGATGGTGGTCATTTCTCTCATATAAGTGGCACCAACATTCTTGAGGTCGAAGGACATTACACGATAGTGGTATACTCCTCATGAAGTGATGAAGGTTGTGGTATGTGCGTCTTATTTGCTCATCATGATCTGATGGTAACCGGTGAAGCAATCTATGAACGACTGTAGCTCGTGCTTTGCACAATTATCGATGAGTATGAGAATGTTCGAAAGTGGAAAATTATCTTTAGGACTATCTCTGTTGAGGTCAAAGTTATCCACACAGAATCGAATCTAATCGTCTTTCTTAGGCACGGGCACAATGTTATCCAACCATGCCGGATACGAAGTTACTCTGCCACACTAGACTTGATTTATTTCTAGACTTCGTCTTTGATTCGGATGCTCAAATCCGGTTTGAACTGTCATAATTTCTACTTAACCAGGGTGAAACCCTCATAGATGGACAGCTTATGGGTCACTATATTTGTGCTTAACCCAGGTATGTCTGTGTATGACCATGCGAAAATGTCAACATATTCTCTTAGCAAATTTATCAGTTCCACTTTCTGGGGAGCTTCCAAATGCACACTTATCTTAGTTTCTTTGATTGTTTCTTCATTCCAAAAGTTGATTAGTTCGGTCTCATCCAGATTAGGTTTTTGGTTATTTTTATATTGCTTTACCTCCTCGATAAGATCCTCAAGTAACATGGTTTCTTCGTCGTATTCCTCGTATTCTCCTCCTTCTATGTCACTCGACTCACTCGTCTCGAAATATGTCATGAAATTATGAGTTGTTTTATTATTATTACTAAAAAAATAAGGCAAAGCACAGTTAGTGTATAAAAATGTATAATTAAAAGAGAAAATTGTTTTCACATAAATTGAGGCTTTCATTAATTTGATAAAATAAGTACAAATTGTAGTCCTGACTCGGATCAACATCGAATCATTTCCATTTTTTCAAACATCACGAGGAAAATAAAAGTGCAAATGATGAATGTTTAGGCCTCAACTGACTTTCACCAATTTTCTTTAGAAATAAATTAAATTCATCATCTCTACCGAGAAGCCAAGAGTGGGGTAGAAGTCTAGTTGGACAATTGCTCACGCGGATCAGTATCACGGATGGTGGGCGCTTCGTTGCACTATTCCAGTATCACGGTGCAATATTCCTCTTGGAATAACATCCCTAACCCTTATTCCACATCTCTGCCATTGTGCATCAGCATTCAGACTGGAAATGACTAGTACAAGTTCAGAATTAACTTGCGTAACTCTGGAGGACGCTCTTCTTTTGATCTACTTCGACGGCTTCTCAGAGTCCATGACATACCCAAGGCCAATATGAAAATCATTTTCTAAAATAAACAACGGTTCTGTTAGGCCCTGCAGCTCTTCCCAAACCTTTACCAGGTTCGAACTTGCTCTGGAGAATGGTAGAGGCGATCATTTTGTAAACCGACAGCATAAGGGATTATTTGTCATCTTCGTTATGGGCGGCTCCCACTAGTTCTACCTCATAGAAGTATGTGTCCCTGGGGACTTCCTCGATCACCGACACAGAATTGTTGGGGAAGTTATGGATGCTACCTTCTTCGTGAATTATGACCTCATGGTTCTCCCACACAAAATTCAAGAACTGGTATAGGGAATATGATACTGCTCTGGCCATGTGAATCCAAGGTCTTCCCAATAGTAAATTATAGTTGGCAGTGATTGCCATGACTTGAAATTCTATAGTAAATTCGGCAGGCCCCATTTGTATGTTGAGGTCCACCTCTCCAACAGGATCACGTTGAGCCCCATCAAAAGCTCTCAGATTTGTACGACTCTAGCGTATCTTTTTAATGGCGTAACCCAATTGACTGAGTGTAGACTCAGAACATATATTGAGACCGACTCTATTGTCTACCAATACTCGGGCTACAACCTTGCTTCTACACTTGACATTGATATAGAGAGCTTTGTTGTGCGTCATTCCTTCTTTTGGAACTTGTCTGGAGTTAACGAGATTTGATGGGCCTTGATGACGCGACCTATCATGTCTGCCAGAGTTTCACTACTTATACCCGCAGGGATGTGTGCTTCTTCTAACACTCTCATCAAAGCATGTCGGTGCTGTGAAGAACTCAGTAGTAATGACATCATGATATATGGGCTGACGTTTTCTTCAGATGCTCGACAATAATATATTTTTTAGGTTGCGTTCTCCGCCAAAAGTCTTTGGCTACTCCTTCAGTAATAGTCTTTCTTTGATTCCCTTTTTTAGGTGCTCCTTGTGCCAATTCTTTAGGGGTATAGCACCTCTCTAACCATGTTATTATGTGAGCCACTATTGCTTGGATAACAAATTCCTTTCTGGGGTCTCAGACTATCTTTTGCAATACTTGGGCCACAACCGGTGCTGGGATAAGCACCTTGAATTGAGGACTTCCTGAAGGGTGAGAGAGGTTATTGTTTGCTCTAAGCTCTCGGCAGATCCTTAGATTAGCAGCTTGTAGATGGCTCAGTTTTCCTCCCGTTCAATCATAATGATGTGATTAGTGCGAGATTGGGTAAAGGATTAGTGTTCACGTTTTGTGTTGTTTTCTACAGTATGATCTCTCATTTGTCAATTAAATTATGTATCTTGTGTTTATATTGATACATGTCCTCCATGCTGTCTCCACTTCCACTAGAGTGGCACAGGTCTGGTCAGCTCGGTAGAAGCGACTTCCAGGATTGACGGATTTGGGTGGAACAACTTGAACGATTCCAGCGGTGCTCAATCGTTCGAACAACTTGGTTCGGTTTCAAGTAGTGGGGTAAATATCTGTGGTGATTTCCTCTTAATGTTTAAATGTGGAAAATCGTATATAGCCGGAGGCGGTTGATTTTTGTGATTTTGAGAGGCTTGGTAGGCAGGTGCAGGCATTTGGTAATTTGATTGTGTAGCTTAGTAATTGGGTGTCAGTGTTTGGCTATGGAGCTTGGTAAGGGGGGACAAGTATTTGGTAGTTAGGTCGTGCGTAGAAAACTGGAACAGGGTTATATAGCATGGGTATGTAACTTCTCGGAGGTGGCAATTGATATATGTCGAAGGATGATTGTGATTCCTCCTTCTTTTGAGTTTTTGGGCTAGGTGTATGGGAGATGTTTGCCACATCTTCTTTCCCATAACCCTGACGATGCTTTGTTAATCGTTTTTGTTAGCTATGCTAATATTTCTACCGGACGTGAGGCTGTCTTCTATGGCGTTTCCCATCTTATCCAACTAAAAAATGGCCTCCGATCATAGACATCATACGATCATAAAAGTCTGACTCTTGCAATCGGATGAATACTAAAACCATTTCTTTTTCCTTCATCGACAGTTGCACTCTGGCGACTTCGGCCATTCATCTACTTGTATATTCACGGTATTTTTTATGGATTTTTGTTTGACCTTTTCTAGGTAGTATCGATCAGGCACAATATTCACGTTAAACTTGAATCTTTCTGTAAAGGATTTTGCCATGTCTTCACAAGTATCCCAACAACGTATGGCTTGCACGGTGAACCATTCGGAAGCTTGTCCAATTAGGTTTCAGCTGGATAGCCTCATGATTAAAGTTTGATTCCTCCTTACCCCGACCAGTTGGTTGCAGTATGCTCTTAAATGGGCTTTGGGATTTCCTATCCCGTTGAACATATCTAACTTAGGCACTTTGAAGCCTTCGGGTAGGTCCAAGTCTGGATGCATACAGAGATCACCTTTCGAGTGTAACTATTAGATTTCTCGAGCAAGTCTATTATTTTCTGTTCTATTTCCTTTTCTCATATTTCCTGTTCGGCTCTCCACGCTCTTTCCATCTGCTCATATTGGTCAAGTTTTGTTGAGGAGTCAATTGGAGTGATAAGGGTATGAAAGGATATTATAGTATATGTTTGGCGATTTCTGGAAATGCTGGTAGTTTTGGGTGTAGGGTGAGTAGTAACATTTGGATGTATGTTAGAGTTTGTGTGAGTAGGTGGTGGTGCTTGGTATGAAGGCACCGAATGGAAAGTCCTGGGTATTTGGGTGGCATTGGTCGGTAGTGGGGTTTGGTATGAAGTACCAATGTGGGGAGTTCCATTGTCAGCTCAAGTAGGTAGTACAGTTCCAGTCGGGTAAGCTGGAAAGTGATAGGGTAGTGGCAAACTAAGAGATAGAACCGACGATGAATGTCTATTTTTTTCATCAGTTGCTTCTCTGGCGGCATTATCTATCTCGGCTCTCGCGCCCTGTTCCTGAAGGTCTGCGACTCTCTGAAATAACATGTTGATCACATCATCATGGTGTGATGCTTCCTTGGGGTTTGAGGGCTTGGGGTCCCCTATGACGAATGAGTCCTTATTACGTTCTTTGTTTGAAGTACTAGTCATATTCTCTTGATTCTATACAGAAAGAGATGTTATTAAAGCTTTTTGATCTTGTGAAGTATGCCAACGTGATACGACAAGGATGGACCCCTATTTAAAATAAGAAAAATTCAAAGGCAGATGACATTAGTTATGTTAGTGATAAAATAATGATACAAGATATTGCAGACAAGTTGCATATAAAATCACATAGACTCATGCGTTTGATCCGAACACTTAATTGACCTTTCATTTCGAGGGTATTTTGGTTATTTCTCTATATCTCTACCAAGTTAGCCCGAGGACCTAAAGGGGATAATAAATAGGGAAGAAATTGATATATAAGGGATTGAATAATTAATAGATAATAGAAATATGCAGAAAGTAAAGCAAGATTAATTTACAAATTAAGGTTCTTGTAGAGGAAACCATAATTCAATCAAAATAGGTATTTAAATCAAGTAGGCGGTTGAACCGACCATGTATTTAATTAGGAATTTAAAGAATTTAAAAGTAAGAATTTAAAGACCATGAATTTATAAAAGATTAGGAGATAGTGTCATCCATAATCATATTTATTCAAATCTTAAAAACTTACAAAGTTTCAACGAGGTATTGAAGGTCATATGAACTGAATCATATGAGGGGTATTGATGTTCATATGAACTGAATCATATGAGTATTTGATTAGTGTAGTATACGTTTGTTAGATTGGGTAAATCTGACGTAGAATGTCCAGGTTTTCTTTTGTAAGGGGTATTTATTACCGAAGAAATTTGTGACTCTTCCTAAATTTAGGGTATCTTCGGAACTTGTATCTTCGTATCTATTACTCATAGATCTTCGAAGAAATGATAGATTGACTCTACCATCCTGGTATTGAGTTATTTCCTTTAGATGGATATTTGGTTGGTCAGACTCTAAGGGTTCAGGTTTAACTACACCTTCCATGATCCATTCTTCTGATAGGGTAATATCCTTCCACCTAATAGGTCTTGGTATTACTGTGTTAGATCTGGAAAGATCTGTTTGTAAAAGTAGGGTTTCACCTTTTTTACTATGATATCTGACTTTTGTGGCAAAAGCAGATGTCATGGCTTTATAATGGATTCGAAAAATTATTACTACAGGAATAGATCCTTCAAGCATTTGATAATTGTGTGTCTTTATTTGTAAGACAATGGATTATCTTTACTAGAATTTAAATTTAAAATCTCATAGATCTCAATTTACTTAATTTATTGACACCTAACTCATATCCTTAGGTGCCTTTTTTCATCTTATCACCACACAAGGTCAAATGTAACCTTTATGTGTTCAGCGGAATTTAATAATTTTGATCTAAATATTATATGCACATATTTGGTTCGCGGATAAAATTATCCCGAAATTATAATTCTGGGATTAAATAATCCCTGAATTATTTAGTACTAATTCTTTATTTGATTCATTGGATTAAAAGTGAAATATACGAGGTATAATTCAAAACATGTGTTTGGTTTAAAAGTGAGATATACTAGGTATAATTCAAAACATGTGTTTGATTTGAAATTTAGATAAAATAAGATAAATTTCTTATTTCCAATTTTAACCTTGATATTTCAATGACAGTTATAATTTAATCAATGAAAAGGTGCAGGGGTAAGATGATCGTTTTATAATATTATCTCAGGACAACTAATCCTTGTATTATTTATCCCACATGCGGATGGAATAATTTAATTCCATAGATTGATATAATTTTATACTGAGTTTAATTTATACTTCAAATCAAACATGGGATAATCCAATTCCAAATTTTTATCCCACCTTATATCTTGTACCAAACGAATTTAAATTTTGTATCTATCTTTGTAGACGTCGACAAAAGGAATACCCCCCCCCCCATAGCCCCCTTCATATGCTAACGCGACTCTTCTTTTATCATACATTATCGTCAAAGAAATAATCCATTATTTTCATTAATGAAATAGTATATATACAATTTACATTTTTAATTTCGTGTGCTTCTTAAAAATTAATAAATTAATTAATATTTTACCATAATATTCATATTAATTTGCGTCTGATTTCAATAGACTTAAAAAATAATTTAAAAATAAAAAATTAATGTTAAGGATAAAACAAAAAATAAAAAGTTTGTTCTTCTCTTCATATGCTAACGTGGACAAGTAAAATTGAACGGAAGGATTAAGTTCTATGTATATCATTCATTTCATTTGATATGTCTGATCGCGGAGTTGGAAAAAATAAAAAAGATTGTTGAATCTTGTGATTTTACAAGTCTCTAAAACCAGTGCTATTTCCGCAGCAATGAACTGAAAAGGGTGTCGCGCCTCTCGAGAGGCTAAGTCCCAATAGCAAGGTCAACCATGTTCTATTTTTTAGATTGCTAGGATGCTGATGGTAAAGTTGGAATTTTGATTGAAACTATTCATAAAAAAAAAAGCCGCCTTAAGCCCCACCAGCTTCCGTACTCTAACAAGTAAGCAAGCCCATTTTGGGAACGTCCAGTGCCAAAGTCACTAGAAATGTATATAATGTACTAAAATTTTATTTGAATCTTGTAATCTTAAACACGTCATACCATAACTACAAATTAATTCTTTCTTAAATAAACTTTAAAAGATAAAATAAGAAAAATTAATTTGAAAAGTAATAGTTTAAGTCACTTGTATGTTACAGTCTTGTTTTTTTCTTTATATTTTTACAGAAAACAAGTACATAACTCTGTCTGCTCATATCTCAATGATATCTCCATCTTTATGAATTGTTAACAGCACAGGAGACTTGTTTCAAAACTGTTTATTAACCAATGGTCCTTTGTAATAGCATTAATGTACTACTATATGCTATTTGTGCATTGTGCAAGTGTTCATGTATAGAAATGTGGTACATATATACATACATGAATTCCAAATTACACGAGGCTCACTCTGAATGGTGTTCATCATTTCTCTATAAATTAAACAATCTCTAAGACTGTACATATCTATCGGGCGGGACAAAGAGAGTATAAATGATCCTCATGACCTGTGCTGCAGTGGATGGGGCTACTCCTCTGTTAACCAAAAGTTTCGGGTTCGAGTCTGGATATGGAGAAAATTATAGTCAACAGAAAATTGTTTGGCTCCCAAATAGTAACACATTCACATAAATCGGGACAGATGAAATATAAATGATCCACACCAAAGGTACATGGCCATGCTGTTCCAAACCATTTAATCAATGAAACAAACTACCTTTCAATCGCAAATTAGTTAGGGATTGTCATTTTGAGTCTGCCGCTATTACAGAGAAAAGATAAGTTGGTAATTTTTTGTTCTTAGGTTTTTGAGTTTCTTTAGTACTCTTAGATTGGAATGTAAGTGTTTCATAATTGATTCGCCTAGAAATATCTTGTAGAAAATATTACCTCAAAATCTATTTTACTTCGATTAATCCACTCTTTTGAGAAGCAACTCGAGGTTGATTACTCTGGTATTGGGTGGTATGGACTGACAAAAGGACATTGTTTAGGTTCCTAATAGGAAAGCAATTTCATTTATTTGAGACAAGTGCAATGCTTATTGTCATCTTTTCCACTCAAGATTTTACCACTTCATTTACACCTTATTTTGTTTGCATAATTTGCAAGATCGGTTTGAAATTAACAGTACGATACTGCTTTGATGTGTTTAAGAACAACTCTTAGGGGAGGTTTAACTAGTCTTTTTTCACATCATATTATCCTTCCCATTATTCCCTTACTTCTCCAGAACTACTCATGACAAATCTGGAATTTATACGTGCAACAGCTCTAAGCCATTGAATTCGCTTCCAGCATCCAATTTAGTTCTAGCCCCTCCTGTTAGGGTGGACGATGCAGCGATAAATGCTGTTAAGGATGATGACTGTTTTGGCATTTTCACCATTGACCAAATCAAAGAAGCAACAAAAGGAGCTAAGGTGTAAGAGATTTACATTTAAAAGAAAAATGTTATATATCTTGTAACAACAATTATTAATTTATATACATGTATATCCTGTCATACAATCTGACTTATGTTATCCAGAGCAGTGTAAAGTATGGTGCAGACATAGGACCTTGGATGCCAAAATAACAGTGAAGACAATTAATATTACCCTACTTTTGTCCCGTATTGCACCTACTTTTCCTGTGTTCTAGTCCGTAAGAGGAGCAAAGGATACTCCCATCTTGCAAAACACCATGTGTTGAGAGATTGAAACTCCAGCGAATTTGAATATTAGGCTACTTAAATAAGGAGATTTCAAATGATTTGAGAGAGAAATAAGGAAAACAAAATTATAGCACAACACCCGATGTGTAGGTTAGGCGCACGGCACGAGTTCGAATCTTGTGGCTTACCAAAAGTATGGTACGTAAGTGAAGGTAGAGCAGCGGGTCTATATAACAAAAAATAAGTAAATATATGACAATGCTTCATCTTTGCGTTGTGCTTGATTGAGATGCAATTTGAACCCAAGCAAACTCCTCCTTGTAAGCTACATGTCCATCACACGAGGATTCACAGGTGTACACAGCAATAGTAGCCCAGTCAAGAGAATGCACATCATTTTCCACACCAAAATAATACAATATTTGTGGTAAAACCTGGAAGCAGCAGACAAAAAGAGCATGAATCGAAAGTTAATTGAAAACGGCAACCAACAACTTTGGCCACAATTCTTACAAGACAACCAGAGGCATACAGCTAAATTTAATCATTTTGCAAAACCACTAGCTAGACTTGTAAGCAGAGCAAAAGCATATCATTATACCTGAAACTCAAAAGCCCTACGGCCGCCACAATAGGTGCACTTAGGGATGTCAGCCTTTGATGGCTGGCCACTTGATGTTGGCCATAATGGTTTCGCTCCAGCATCTCTGTAATACCTATTATCCAAGATAGTGATTGAATCTCAATGACAAGTCACGTGATCGTAATTCTTAGGGGGATAGCAAGGTAGGATTTATCTACGCATGCATACAGTGTTTAGAATTAATATAGCCAAAAAAAAGTGCAAGTACATCAATCACCTTAATACTTGCTCAGGAGTACGAGATACCCTCTCCTGAAAAGATGCCCAACTCTTCTTGTCATCTTCACCCTGTTGTAGAAACAATTATGTGAATTCGAAAACTATAATCGATATATCCATAATCCGCCAATCACTAGAAATATGTACTAATGTACCACTGTACCTTATGAAAAATAGATAGTAATGAGAGTAAAATGTACTTTTTTAAAATATGCCTTTTTAAAAGGTACCATTTCATCATATGAAATCAACCGTACCATTTTAAAATATGAAAGTCATGCCAAAATCAGGGACACCTGCCCTCAGAATCATTATGCATATCCTATCATGGGACTCGAACCCGCATCATGGAGAGCTAGTCCATGGAATAATATAATATCACGGGACTCGAACCCGCATCATGGAAAGCTAGTCCATGGAATAATATAATATCATGGGACTCGAACCCGCATCATGGAAAGCTAGTCCATGGAATAATATAATATCATGGGACTCGAACCAGCATCATGAAAACATGTCCATGGAACCCTACACATATATAAAGTTGTCGGCCCTCTAGTGAGAGACGCGGTGATGTGAAAATAGAACACTTGCACGAATAGCTATCATGAGCAACCATATGCAAGTTAAATAATCTCCGACTCTCATTAGCACAGATAGAATGAACTATCATTTTAGAAAAACCCATGACATTATCATGTCATGTAAAATATTACTATGCATGTCCACCGTACAATCATTTTATAAAAAGAGGCATATCATGTATCATTAGGGACTTGAACCCAATAGTACTATGTACGTCAGCCGTACATTCATTTTATAAAAAAGATCATCTCATGTATTATTAGGGACTTGAACCCAAAAATACTATCAATGGCATAGATCCAATAAGACTTGCATACCTCAAAGCTGTCTATAAGTGACTCAATTGATTCATCCAGTCGACTTGAAGAAATCAATGAGTTCACTTGTCCATTATCATCAGAAATCGTATCCTCACATTCATCAGCAATTGCAATCTCATATTCCGGCCAGAGACTCTTGCTTGCAACTGCTCGAAGATTTAAATCTCCATGAATTTCTCATGCAGTGATATTCTAAATATATAACATTCTAACCGTTTTTATCATATCAGCTACGTACGATTTATGAACAACACATCTACTACCCTTACCTTCTTGCACCTCCGAAACAGTCCTATTATTACTAGGTTCAGATGCATCCTGAGAAATGCTCGAGGGTAAGCAGCATCTTTTGTGACCTGATTTCCAATGAACAGCCTGCGAATTGGATTCATTTAGGAATATTCCCATCCTAACAGAAAGGGGCAAAGCAAGAACGGTACACCTTGCTGACCTGGTGTTTCTCAGAGCAGTAATGTGCTCTTCGGCAACCACCACAAACTTTATCTCCTTTCCAGGTACCACACCAGCCACAAAGAACAGCTGAAAATGCAAGAGAAGATGTATTACAAAGTATCCAGGACAACGTGTAAATATATTTGGGTGATAAATTAGTATGGAGTTGAAAGAATATAATAACAAATACTTAATAGAAACCAATTGTAATCTTGAGTCATTGACCAATGAAAAAGTAAATCTTTCCAAGGAATTACCTCCAGCACTAGAAGGTTTATCTTTCCCATTATTTCTCGGGGGCTCACTGGAGTAAAAAGAGTTATAACAGGGCAATTGGCAACGGAAGACCTTGACACTAGAAAAATAGATTCAAGTGATCAGAGTTGGATGAAAGGATACATAAGCAGGGCAGTTTATAGTCATAACACAAAATTCAATTGCGAAGAAATACCTCCTGGATGCCTTGTCTTGGTTCCTTTTCCACTGCTCATGTTGATCTTTAAGGAGACAGGCCATTGATGTACACATGAAGAGAAATAAAGTGCGGTGAAAAGTCGAATCCTTCTGAGTGAGTGGTGCGTAAACCTTTACAATAAGTGAAATTAACAAAACAAAAAAACACAAATTCAGTTTCCTCTTTCCAATCTTTTCTGCCACAACAAAAAAAAACAAAAGGACAAATGGTAGAAATGAGAGCCTGTACATAAGTAGATGGAGGGCCCATATGATGCAGAAATAACTAATACACAATTGAAAAATAGGCAGCAAAGGAACTATTAAATTGAAGCGCATGACAAATTAATGAGAGACTTTCTTTGGCAAGGAAATAAGCAAGCAAATCCAGTGTGGCTTATAAATTGGAAAACAATGACCAGAGACAAAAGGAATGGGGGACTAGGAATCAAGAACCTAAAGTCATAGTTAGTTAATGAATGCTTCTTGATGAAATGGCATTGGAGATTCAACACTAGGAAACTGCACTTTGGAGGAGAACTTTGGTGGACACAAGTCACACATCATTTTTTGTGTGTGTGTGTGGGGGTGGGGATTTACTGAAAATAAAAGGCTAAGGTGGTATCTTATGTATTTATTAGTAGTTAGTTAAAATCCTAAACCTACAGGAAGAAAAAGTACCATTTGACCAACTTCAAAAGGTAAATGAGAAAAAAGAACCGCATCTCTCAAGTTAGATTTTTAATATTGTCTTTTGTAAATTAGATTGTAACTTTTAACTTGAGTAATATTAAACTTTTTCTTTTTCTTTGGTAATTACTTTTTAGTGTTTAAGCATATTATGACATGAATTAATGAAATATATTTAGACCTTCATGTGATTTGCTTCTTGCTCCATTTTGTATCAGACAATGTTTTCCTATCCATGACACCAATTTTTAGGCTAAATGATAGATAAGATACAACATACAGCAAAATATGTAACTTTCGCAAGAACATAAAGATATATACCTGAAGCACGAACTGCAAAGGCTCGCCACAAAAATCGCAAAGACACAATCTCCCTGTTGGCAAGTTAATTGGGTCTAACCAAGCCTACATTAAAAGAAACAAAAACTCTCTCTCAATCAACACTTGAAGTGCCTTTCCACCCTAATAATATGGGAAATAGTGCAAATGAATCAACAAAAAAGCTTTTCTAAACATACAGGAGTACCCCCAGCTTTGCTTGGAAATAACTCCCGTAGCAACGACCATGAATTCTCAGGCTTTTCAAGAACCCCCAACCCCACAGGTTCTTTGACTTCATCCTCATCATCATCATCATCATCATCATCATCATATGAATCAACATCTCCATTGTCATCAATTTGAGCCTCTTCTTGGTGTTCCTCATCAAGGAGTGTAATTTTCACCTTTGAAGAGCCTCTGCTCCTTTCAGCATAAATTTCTTCATCCATTGTTTTCACTAAACTATCGACAGTGATGATTGTAAAAAAATAATTACATCTCAGAAAAATCTCACAGCCGCACAGAAAATTGCAACAAAACAAGAGAAATTGACATAAATAGCTGCCCACCAAAATAATAACCAGCAAACTATTGAGCCTTACAATAAGTTAAGAGAGACTTTTGGGTCTTACAATCTGGCCAATTTTTTTATTTTTAAGCTAATAACACTTTGAAAATAATTAATTTATAAACGGAGATAGAATTTCCAGATTATGAAATTAAAGACATAAAAATGAGGATTTTCTGATTCGAGATTTCGGACACGGATTCTGGCCCGACCCGAATGCCAAAAACAAACCCGGCTTTGTTACCTGAAATTTGACCCGAATTTTGATTTTCTCTGACCCGAATGTTGGACCCGATCCGAAAACCAAAAAAATGTGAAGAAACACAAAAATTCCCAGAATTTCGACTTGTATTGTCGGATTTCTTAAGATGAAGAACACATGCAAAACCAAGAACAAATAATCTTTAAGAAAATCAGATTTTGGGGATATGCGTTGCGGATTTTTGGGATAGGGTTGACGTGACCGGCGATGGCAGAGGTGGTGGGTGGTGTCGGCGGGTTTGGGGGTATGGGGCAGTGGGGTTGCGGCGACTTAGGGCAGTGGGGTAGGGTTTTTGATTTTTGTTTTAGGTTTTAGTTTGTTTGGTGGATTGGGTATAGGGCTTGGGCTGGCCGAATGAGGTTGGGCTGGGGGGTTGGATTGGTTGGGCCTAAATGGAGGGGGTGGCCGATTGGGCCTGAAAAAATGGGGGGTTTGGGCTGCCCCCTTTTAAGTGGGTTGATATTATTTTGGGTTTAAAGAAAAAATGGGTTTTGGCTTAAAATATAATAAAGGGGTTTATTATATTATAAATAGATGATTTGCAAAAAGATATAAAATTATGTAAAATACTAATACAACGATGTGATGATAATAAAAACATAATATTTGTGAAATGCTTAAATACTTAATTTAAATAAAAATGCGGTGTCATTTTGCGGAAATAAAATACATAGAATATTAGCGTAAAAATTTATGATTAGGAAATTAAGATGCAAATGATAGTAAAAAAAATGTGGATAACGATAAAAGTAATGATATTGAGAATTAGATGACGCAATTAAAGCTTTATTATATATATATATAATTGTATTTGGGGTCCAAAATGTCTAAAATTTCAAAATAATCGTAAAATAAGGATAAAATTGAGTGTCAATAATTTTGTTTGATAAACTATTTGCAATGCTTTAGCGATCATGTTATGGGTTACTCTAACTTTACCTACTATATAAAGAATTGGGTTTTGAGATATTTGCTCCTTGAGTTAAGTTTTGAACACATAAGTTGGCTCATGTTTTGAATGATTATTGTTGACAGTCAATTTTGACCCGTTTTTGTATATTTTTCGTACAATTTTAAGTATTTTAGCACACCTCATTTTTATCGTTATTTTGCATATTTTTACATAATATTCTATGTTTATTTCTTCACAAAAATGGCATTGCATCTTTTATTTGTAAATTAAGCATTATGTCATTGTTAATATTATGTTTTTATTATTGTTATAGCGTCATTTTTATTTTAATAATATTCGCATCTTTTTAAATAATTAATCGGCACCGCATTTTTACTTTTAATCAGACATTAAACGTGTCTTAAATATTGCATTTGCATTTTAATAATTTTGCATCTTTTAAATAATTTTTTTTTTCTTTAAATAATTAACCAGCCTCGCATTTTGTCAAACCACCCACCCAAGACGCAATTTGAATCAGCCCAAGCCAACACTATTTTTAATATCACCCAAAAAACACTCTTTTATTTTCCCCCCTAAATTTTAAACTCCACTTTTCATTTTCCCCCCCAAAAACAATACCCCACTTTTCATTTTCCCCCCAATACCTAACCCTAATCCTACCCTATAAAACAAAACATTTTCCCCCCATTTCATTAACCCCACCATGATCACAAGATCACTCCTCACCCTCACTCGCCGCTTTACCGTCGCGCCGCCGGAGTCGCCTTCACGAGTTCTATCTCGGCGAACTACCCATAAGCCCTCCACAAAACCCGCCCCACCGACACACCCACCGCCACCCTCACTCTCTCTCCTTTCGCGCCACGGAGTTCTAAAACTCCGTGAACTCTCAAACCACCACAACGCCGACGAACCCCCCTGTTAACCCTACCCACTGTTCACCCACACATACACCATCGCCGCCGCCAGCCCGCGAGCCTCGTTAACCCTAGCCGGCGAACACTTTCTACCTCAGCACCACCGCCTCACCATCATTTCGTCGCCGCTTTCCTCGAACCACCGTCAACCCATCGCCTGCCGCGAACCGGCGAACCCCTAGAACACCTCAAGCACTCACCGCCTCACCATCATTTCGTCGAATCCTCATCCTCTCACCAACACCATCATTGCGTGGCGTCGCTTCCGGCGACCTCGCGGTGTCGACGCCACGCTTTTCGTGTTGTTAACTCGGCAATATCATTGTTTGTATCTCTTTTGTTGGTGATTTATTATTTTGAATCGTCGGAGTTTTAACAAAACTCCGCGAACGCGTTACGTTATTCTTGTTGTTGGACCGATTTCGATTTTGTGGCTATTATATTATCGATCGTTGGACTGTTTTACTCCTCGAGTTTTGGTATCGCCGGAGTTTTAAGACTCGGCGACGCTGGAACGGAGTGATTTTCTCGATTTTTCTATATTTGTTGGTCGTTCTTGTTGGTGCGTCAAATTGATTTGTTGGCCGGGTTGTGTTGCTATTGTTTGGCCATTTATCGGGTGATTCGGGCCACGTGTTGCTTTCACCGATTTTGGCCGTTTCGGACCGATTTGGAACAATTTGGCTCTTTGATTCATTTTAAATCGGTTAAGGACAAATGCTACCGATTTTTACTATTTTGCCCTTTTATCTTTTATTAAACCGGTGAACAAGATACTACATCGTGGTATTGATCGATTTGAACATGATACTACATCGATGAAAAAGTTATCCGTCGATTTTGAGGCCTCCACTTGAAAGACGGAAAATAAAATAAATGAAGCTTTTCGGGCAAGGATGATTTCTTCCACTTACATCGGATAACCAACATGCGCTTAAGGCGAATTCGCACCGCACTTGTTTAGTCATACTTTATATTTTGCATATCCGAGCCCTCCGTGTTTAAAACTATTATCGCTTTGGCGCGGATCTGAAGGTTTTATTTATTTTATTATTTTTAGCAATATTGGTAGATGAAGGAATCCGTCGATTTCCAAGGCCTCACGCATACAAAACGGATTTATTTGCTTTGTTTGTTAATTTTGCTATTTTTTAAAATTTATGTATTCTATTACTAATACTTTTACTAAGTGTTTATGCAGTATCCTGAGATGCATTTCAAAAGAATGCCCCGGAGTTTATTTTATGTCGTATTTAATTTCATGTTTTATTATTTTGCATTGTATTTTATTTTAATTGTAAATTAGGTAAAATGCTTAGAATAGGTAGAATAAAAAGAGCAATAAATAATTAACCTAGGTTTGAACGAACAACCGCAAGTTAGCGGATCTTAAAGGATGCCTAACCCCTTCCCTTTAGGATAGTAAAGAACCCTGATCCAGAATCTCACTAATTTCGCAGACCATTAAATGGAAGTCAATTGCAGTATTTTTATTGCAATAAACTAAGTGTCCTAATTCACTATAATAATTAGGTGGCGACTCCTTAAATACATTTAGGAATCAACCATATGTAGCAGTAATCCCGTTTCCGACTCCGGTTAAAATGGGGGTGTTACAATTATCATGAGGTGCAACTCTATTTCTTTTGTAAAGTAAATAACTCTGTAACTTTCTTAACAATTTGTGTTGTCACTTTCCCCAGATTTGAAGTTTGTGGGGCTTTTGGCATTATGGCGGATGCACTAGCAACAGGGTGGTGCAGTTGCACCACCAGATTTTTTAAAAAAATTTGTCTTCTAGGCATAAAAAAAAAAAATCTTCTAGGCATAAAAAATTAAAAAAAAAATTTGCACCACCAAATATAGTCTCCTGGATCCGCCACTGTTCTTGATACCACGTAAAATTATATTAATCTCCTTTAGAGAGTGTTTCTCTTTAATACAAATATATATAGTGTATATAATATTAAATTCTAATAGAAAAAAATTCCTATATTTACGATAATTATATGATAAATATATTATAATATTCACTAATACATTTCTTCCCATATCATATTCATATGTACACAAATATGGGGAGCAGTAAAGACATGCTAGGCAATAGTTCTTTTCATGATCTTCTGAAAGAGACTACTCTTTGGTAAAAAGCTAGCGATCTGTCCACCTTGTTTTGGTTTTTGGACATACTCAAATAAGAATTTTCTTATATATAAGTTGAGGAAAGGAAGAGCCTGGAGTACTAAATAAAAGAGAAGAAGAATAGCCTTTATTAGTGAGGGGAATAAAGGCGAAATCTCTCGTCCACGGGACTCTCATTTCCGATCCGACAGAAATTGATGAAGAAGATAAATTATAGTGATTCAAAGCACACTAGACAGTGGATAGTGGACCTTAATATGAAATTCTATTAGAGTATCAAGAATGATTTAATCATTCCAAAGTTAAAGAAAAAGGAAACCAACTTTCCATAACTTTGTTCTGCACTGCATTGCATTGAATTCTCACGTCCATTAAAAAGATAGAATAAAATATACTTTTCTCTCTGTTGCAACAATGTGGACGCTCCCATTTACATTTTGAATCATATAAATGTTCCCTTTGCATGTCAGTGGACCTTAATATGAAATCCTTATTTTCTACTAGGGCTATTTCAATTTTGTTTTGCCTTTCTCAAAAGAATTCTACATGTTAGAAATTTTCACTATTTGGTCAACTTATAAGTTTTTAACTTCTTCATCTATGAGAAGTGAGCTCTTCAAAGCACACATGCATAGAAATTTTCGAACAAAGAGAAGACAGTATAATTCTAATATTTAGTTTTTAATTAGATTTAGTGTAATTTATAAGTGGTAGCGGACCTAGTTCTTAATTGGTTACGTGTTAGGTCAAATTCAATAACTTTAATTTAAACTTTGTTGTTATATTAAAATTCTTATCAATATGTATAAATTATTAAGGCGGAATGATTGGCAAGAGACCCTTTAATTTGTACTTGTTTTGGTTGTCATCTCGGCCCTGTACTTCACCGAGTTTCATCTAAACACTCGATGTTATTCAAATTTGATATTTTAAACCCCTCTAACGATGTATGTTTCTCAATCACGTTAATATAAGATTCTACATCAAATAAAAATATATCAAATTATTTCTACGTAAAACTAAAATTTTGAATACATAAATTTTAAATTCTAATTCTATCTTTGAATAGTAAAATTTTAAATAGTGCTAGTGCTACATGGATAAAATAAGGCAGGCATCCTTTGCATGTCCAAACCCTAAATAGTCCAATGGTAAAATATGGACGCTATAAGACGTTCTGGCATGAATAGCGTGGGTTAGATTTCCCGCAGGCGTGAAGAAATTCTGCATGTTGAAAAATTTGACCTTGTTTCATTGATCAGTTATACGCTTCCAAAAACTAGTCACTAAAGCACATTCTACGATTTACTGATGATGTTGTTGAAGGACCGGTATCATCACCGGTCTCGATAATCACCCTAAATATTCCATTCCTTTCTACTTGTATTACACTACTTATTATTTCCTCTTTGTTTTTGTGTTACCCCACTTGCCATCATTACCTCAACCTCATCATTCCAATCCCCTTTTCTTTTTAGGACGTGGGGGTGAGGGTGGTGGTGGGGAGGTATGGGGGTTTACTTAAACTTTAATATGATCATGACTTTTATATAGCTGGCTCTTTAATTTCTACAATTCTTTTGCATGACTACCTGCAAACTTTCTTACTTCTGATAATTATTTACAAATATTTATTTACTAGTGATCATTTGTCTTACTATGTTTTTTACTTGACACCCTAAATATGATCATTTGTCTTTTTAAGAGTTAATTTAACTAATTTTTGAAGTTAAATTAAATTAAATTATTTTAATATTTTAAAATTAAAATTAGATGTTCAAAAATATATTAAAAATACTATAAGTTGCAATTTTTTTCATATTAGTATGATGAAAAATAAATCTTAAAATGTCGGTCAAAATCTACATAAATTGGTTCTCAAGAAGCAAAATGTGACAAGTAAAAATAAACGGAGGGAATATTGGCACAGTCTTTCTTTGTTGGTATTTGATCGACGTGGCGTTTTAATTTCATTTAGAAATAATGACATATTTTTCTCAATTTAAAAGCTAGCCTGAAATTAAATATGCGCACGTTAATTAGTTGTCATTATTGAAGTTAATTCGTGCGTTCCATCTTAACATATTGTATGATAATACTCCTAATATATTTCAATTACCATCATGAACTATTGAAAGGAATATATAAAATTCATGATGTCTTTGTTTCCACGTTTATGTTTCTTCTATGTGCTTGGTCTTTCAAATTTTTGCACATATTTTCAAGCAATAATTAGTACTAGTAATTAGCTCATTATGCGTCACTACCTAGTATGTTTCTCATTTTTTTTTTGTTGAAAGAAGGAAAAACTTGAGACATTAATATTTTAATGGGATTTTTCAAAGTTTAATATAAGTTCAATATGGGAAAGCTAAAACACTATCTATGTAATTACTATTATTATTATTATTATTATTATTGTTTGTAAGAAATATTTTTCCTTCCTTATTTCATTAATGATTTACACTATATATAATTGTACAAAAATATTTACCTTGCTACAAATTAGGTAACTACCAAATTACAATAAAAATATAATTCTACCTAATATAGGAGATATACAATTTTAAATAAATCTAATTCTATTACACTCCGCAATTGAAGCGGGAGGTCGGCGTATGATGGGACTGTCCTGAAAGTCTTCAAATAAAATCAGCGGAAGACATTTTGTAAAGATGTCGGTAATTTGATAATGTGACGGAACATATAAGACATGTACTTGTCCACGAGTAACATTTTCGCCAACAAAGTGAATATCCAGCTCAATATGTTTAGTGTGTTGGTGGTGAACCAATTCCTTGAGAGATAAATAGAACTAACATCATCACAATTCAGACAGTGGAGCTCTAAAAGAATGTTCCGTAGCCAACAAGATTAAAACACCACATTGGCAACTCCTCGATATTGTTCTTTCGCACTAGATATGGACAATGTTGCTTGCCGTTTTGAGAACCACGAGATCAAATTATCACCAAGAAATACACAATAATCAGATGTGAAACGTCTAGTATCCGGACAACTACTCCAATCGACATCTGTATATGAAATAAGAATGGTTATCGAGAGTACCCTGATATAATGCAATGCGCGCGAGAACACGACGTGATCCTCCATCAGTTATCGTGAATAGACAAAAATATTGTACAACATAAGAGATGTCTGGCCTCGTGAAGGTGAGATATTGTAAGACCCTTACAAGGCTGAAGTGATGTGATGGATCAACATATGGCGTGCTGGAAGAAGCACTCAACTTCGGTTTAGTGTCAACCGGAGTGGTAGACGACCTCCACGATGACATGTCAACTCGTTCAACAATCTCGATTGCATATTTCTTTTGGGATAAAAATAAGTCACGTGCATGACGTGTCACAACTATCACTAAGAAGTAACTCAGTGGCCCTAGATCTTTCATTGCAAACTCAGAGCCAAGCAGTGACATGATAGACTTGTAAAGAGCATCACATGAGGCAATTAAGATAATATCATCCACATACAAAAGAATGTAAGAAATATCATTACCTTGACGGTAGATGAATATAGAATGATTAGACCTGATGTTAGAAAACTCATTATGTGAAATATAATCTACAAACCTTTTGTACCAGGCCTCGTGAGCTTGTTTGAGTCCATATAATGATATCTTTAGCAGGCACACATGATTAGGATAAGTAGGGTTTGTACCCCATGAGCTGATACATGTATATTGTTTCATTGAGTTCTCCATGCATGAAGGTATTTTTTACATCAAGTTGATGAAACATTCATGCCCTCGAAAGAACCAGACTGAGGACCGTCCTGATAGTTACCGATTTGACCACCAGACTGAAAGTCTTACCACAATCCACACCAATTCGTTGAGTCTTCCCATCACCTACAAGACGGGATTTGTGCCTCTCAAATGTACCGTCCGTTTTTCTTTATGACTAAAAATCCACATAGATCAAATCACATTAAAATCAGGGGGACGGGATACCAAATCACACGTCATATTATTAATAGGAGCATTAAATTCATCATCCATATCCATTTTCTAATTCGGGTCATTAAGGGCAGACACATGATTATGAGGCAACGGTGACTTGAAAACATAAGTGTGAAGACCATATTTTTTATTTGGCTTGAAAATTTTGTGTTTACTACGAGTTACAAGTCATTAGGCCGAAATTGGAGTTGGTCCAGGCGAGAAGGACAATTTGTCACCGATGAGTGGTAGTGACTGGACTATCGGGCGGGTCGCTCGGCGGATAGTTGGCCGAGACCAGTGATCGCCACCACCAGGCCTCGCAGTATGGGTGCGAAGAAGACTCGGTGGCTAGCGGTGATGGGCTCGGTGATTGGGCCGAGACACTGAGAAAAATTGGGCCTATTTAGGAGGCTAATTTATGGATCAAATACGGGGGTATGCTATCGTCAAGAAATTCATAGGTAGGGGCCCAGAACAATGTAATTTGGTAAAAGGAAAATTGATTTCATAAAACATTATGTGACAACTTATGATGATTTTATTAGAGGATAAGTGTTATACCCCGTAGTTCCAGAGTATGTGTGTGAGGACGTACGTACAATTGTATAAGCCCTAATTAGGTTAAGGATGAAATTGTGAACTTCCAACGGAAAAGATTCCGAACCTTGTGAAGGAAATTTTATGTTTTTAATATTTTAACCTATTGCGGATTTTTCCGAGAGATGAAATATTTTGGACCAATAGGAGGGCGACATGTGTCACCCTTAGGTGGCATGTTGGACGAAAACTAGTGGCCAAGTGGCCAAGTCTTGGAAGATATTTTTGTGGTGCAAGTGGAAGGAGGGTGGACGGTTTTTTTGGAGCAAGTGGCTAGCCACATGTCTCATTGTTGTGGTGGACATATGTCCCAAAGTTGTGGTGGACATATGTCCCAAAGTTGTGGTGGACACTTGGTTGGAAGACTCCACTCACACAAACAACCAAATCTACACCTTACACATGTTTTAATCTTGACTCTTGAATGTCCTATACATACCCCCCTTAAGTTGCAAGACTTCTTCATCCACTTAACAATTTTCAAGTCTCAAAAATCCTCCCCCCCCCCCCCCCTGTAGTAATCTCATCCAAAAAACCCTCCCCCCTTTCTAGTTGCTTTCGTCAGAAGACCAAACACCCCCTTGGTAGAAAAATTGTCTTCAAGTATTGTTACTATCCCAAATACCTTAGCCAAAAATCCCTTGTTGTATTTCAAAGTTACCTCTATACTAAGAGCCCGGAAATACTACTTTATTTCCTTTAGTCACAAAACGAAACCCTAGGAAAATCTTCATAGTTGGTTGAAGTAGTGGAGAAGTTGTTTAGAAACTTCTAAGGGTTTCTTGGAGCGTGCGGAATAGGAGCTAAACGTTGTTCAGGATCGACTTATAATCTTGGATAATTTTGAGCTTATCGAGGTAATAATCTTTATCCTTCTATTGTAATTGGAGATTACATATTGTAGTAATTTAGAATTAAGTATAAGATATATAGAAGGATGGTATAAAAGAAGAGAATTGAACTGTACTTACATTGGGATGTATTTACAGTAGACTTGTGTAGTTTGACGGGTAGGGAAATGCTGCCCAATTTTCCGTAGAATAGAGAACCTTCTGCTTAGAATATTCTACGAAGTAGTCTAGACATTGATAGACGTATTTGACTATTATAGGTTGATACTCTGCGCGCGACATATTCGACTTGGCAGGTGGATTGAGCCGAGGAGGTATGTGATTCTTCCTATCCTCTTGAGCATGATATTTTTGAAATATATATAGTACGGTAGACGTATGTGTGTTAACTAAATTTGGTTTTACTTTGATGTCTTTTGACTTGAGTTTTAAATAATAAAAATCTTGAAGTATTTCAAAAGAGTAATGAATCATTTTTGAAAGAAAAGCAATACTTGGTTTTTCAAAAAGCTTAAGTGTTATACTAGCTTTATGGAAAGTTAGGTATAACGACTTAAGAAAGATAAGAGGAAACGATTTACTTATTTGTTATAAAAGCCTTATAAATGATTTCTGAAGGTGTGGTAAGTTGGTTTGATAAGTAGACATATTATGATGCTACGTGTGTTAGTGTCTTGTAAACGTTTGTGTAAAAGGGGGTTTCCTTGTTGTGCTTATGTTGTTTAACGATAAGCAGTTGTGCTGATATTATATCACTTACCCCCCTGACTTGTTAAGAGCCGAGGCTAGCACCCCGCGGCGAATAATACCTCACGCGGTCCGTGTGACCTATGCGAGTGCGGGAGTTCGGATGATCACTCCGGGTGTGTTACGCCGATGCGAGAATACCACGCGGTCGTGTGACTATGCGACTGCGCGGAGTCCAGTTGACGCCGAGGGTTAGCTACCCCCGATGCGAGAATACCTCACGCGGACTGGGTGGTCCATGCGATCGCGGAAGTTCGAGAATAGGCTCGCATAATGATACTATGGGCGATTGGCTTTGCTTCGATCATTAGCGGCCTAGAAAAGACCAGTTACATTATATCTATTTTGCTCTTGTTTATGCTGTGGCATTATGTGCGGTTGAATTAATTGTATTTGTAAGTGGTTTTAAAATGCTTTGATTTCATTTGATTTTACGATTTCACATACTTGGTACTGTTCAGATCGACCTCCTTCGGGCTGCGGTCATGCCGCAGGTAGAGGTACTCCTGTCGTTGATCCCCGCTCCTAGGATCGCCGCTGGGAAAGCCAGTTTCTCGAGGCTTATCTTTTGGGTATGATCTCCACTGTCATTGTAGCTTTATGTACATTCGGGGTATGGCGGGCCTCCGCCATAGTTGTTTACTTTCTAGAGGTCCGTAGTCTTGTTGTAAATGTTGGGATGTAACTGTCAGACTTGATATGTATATACATGCCGAAAGACAACTTTTTCTGGGATAAACTGTTTCTTATTTTACTCTTTATCTCATGTCTTTGTTTTTATATTCCGCTGGTTACTCGATGTATATCTACTGGGTGCCGGGTAAGGCACGATCACGGCCCGGATCGGTCGTGACAAAAGTGGTATCGAGCGATTAATCCTCGGAAAGTGTCTATGCACCGTATCTAGTAGAATCTTGATTATCGGTGTGTTGTGCACCACACCAATAATCGTGAGGTTGCAGGATATTTAGGATTGGTTTCCATTCTTCTCACTCGAGATCGTGCCTTAGAGCTATGTTATAAGTTGGACTCTTTCTAACACATTCTTATGTACCACTATGCTTCCACGCAACCCGGCCGTATGGCAAGACACCGAGGAGGCGCTAGTAGGACACAGAGGACCACGAGGAAGAGGCTCGATCTACTAGGTGGTGCCACGGCGAAGTTCCACGACGCCACCCAGAGAGTTTAGAGCCGCAGAGGCTCACGAGACCACAATACTGCGCCCACCCCACACCGGAAGCAGAGAGATGGGTTCTGAGGAGATGGCCCGATTACTAGCCGTGATCGTGCCTGCATACGTGAGGATAGGCCGACGCAGCAGCCGAGAGCACCGTGGTTCACCTCGATCGGATAGCGAGGCTACGGATTTTTACGAGTTGCGCCACCCGAGTTCTACGGGTCGAGGCACGAGGATGATCCGCAGGAGTTCATCCAAGGTTACAGCCGATCGAGAGTGATCAAGGCTTCGGAGACCGAGTCGGTGGTCTTAGGTTCGCGGCCGCGCGTGATACCGCAAGCCGATCGTTTGATTTGGGAGCTGTCCCGGGAGAGCATGCGCTCCACCAGTATGGACGAGTTCTCCGAGGCATTCTTTGGCCATTTCTTGCCGCGCGATGAGAGAGCACGCCGGCATGATTTTTGACGCCGAGAGCAGGCGCACGCCGAGTACAACGCCGTTGAGTTCGATTCGTTGGCTCGATATGTCCCTGCGTTAGTAGCAGATATGGAGGATCGATCGCACCGCTACGCCACCGGGCTAGATGATTATTTGGCGTAGTCTTGCTCGGTGTAGCTCTTCACCGCATGGACATTGCCCGCACGCAGCTCACGACTGCGCGTGTGAGCGTAGAGGCCGACGGCCGGCAGATATCGCAGCAGGCGGGGCCGTGACGGCAGGATCTTTTGGTAGCTCGGGGTGTGGACGGTCTCGGCCAGACTAGATTTGCACCACAACCGGCTCGAGCACTCCTACACCGCCTTCGGCCCGGGTATTCGGGGCGGTCGAGGCCCCGGACTTGACTTCCGGGTAGCAGAGGTGTTAACCGTCGAGACCACCCCGCCGGTGGCCGTGCCGGTAGATCCCATTACGGAGTTGTGGTCCTACTTCAGGAGTTTGTTATGCTTGCGGTCGAAGGGTCACTGCGAGAGATCGTCCAGGAGGCATCGCAGATGGTAGAGTCACCACGAGGTCCTTCGCTGGGTCTTCATCTCCTACAGTTACTCGCCCCGGAGGGCAGGGTACTCATGGACCAGCAGGTCGCGGCAGAGTCGTGGCACGGTCCCAGCCCAGCCGTCCTCGAATCGCATTTATGCCATCGGCCACCGCCAGACCGTGAGGCATCACCGGATGTCGTCACAGGTACTTTATCAGTTTCTTGTTGTGACGTGTATGCCTTGATAGATCCGGGTTCTACCTTGTCATATATATCTCCCCTTATTTCTAGTAGGATAGGGATAGAGCCTGAGTCCATAGACCCTTTTGAGGTAGCTACGCCAGTGGGTGATTCGGTGGTAGTGGCGGGTATATAGGGCTTGCCCGGTGACTATATGCGATCGTCGGACCACTGGCGACTTGATAGAGTTGGATATGACAGACTTCGACGTGATTATGGGTATGGATTGGTTAGCTTCTTGCTACGCCAATGTAGACTGTAGGGAGAGAGTGGTACGGTTCCAGTTTCCAGGGGAGCCGGTTATTGAGTGGGAGGGGAACACTGTGTCGCCGAGGGGTAGGTTTATTTCTTACCTCAAGGCCAGGAAGATGATGCAGAAGGGGTATATCTACCATCTCATTCGGGTATTTGATACTGAGGCCGAGATACCAGACCTTCATTCGGTGAGTCGAGAGAGTTCTCAGATGTGTTTCCAGACGACCTCCCGGGTATCCCTCCTGAGAGGGAGATAGAGTTTTGCATTGATATTCTGCCTGATACCCGACCTATATCCATTCCGCCATACAGAATGACACCTGCAGAGTTGAAGGACCAGCTGAGAGATTTGCTGGAAAAGGGCTTCATCAGGCCTAGTGTTTCTCCATGAGGAGCGCCGGTATTGTTCGTGAAGAAGAAGGATGGGATGCTGCGCATGTGTATTGATTACAGGCAGCTGAACAAGGTGACTATTAAGAACAGATACCCCCTCCCCAGGATTGATGATTTGTTCGACCAGTTGCAGGGTGTGAGATGCTTCTCCAAGATTGACCTGCAATCTGGTTACCATCAGGTGCGAGTTAGGGAGACGGATGTCCCTAGATCGCATTCGGACGTCAGACGCATTATGAGTTCGTGGTCATGTCTTTCGGCTTGACGATGCTCGGCAGATTTATGGATTTGATGAACCGAGTGTTCAAACCACTTTTGGATACGTTTGTGATAGTATTCATTGATGACATCTTGGTTTATTCTCGCTCGAGGCGAGCACGCGGAGCATTTGGCGACGGTCTTGAGTTCTCGGGACCGGCCATTGTATGCCAAGTTTTGAAGTGTGAGTTTTGGTTGACTTGGTGGCGTTCTTAGGGCACATTGTGGGGCCGATGGTATTCGGTGGATACGGCAAAGATCGAGCGATCAAGACTTGGCCTAGACCTACTACACCGGCAGTACGCAGGCTTTACGGGCCTTGCAGGTATTATCGGAGGTTCGTAGAGAAGTTTGCTTCTATTTCGGCACCTTTGACTAAGCTGACTCAGAAGGCAGCTAAGTTTCAGTGGACGGATGCTTGTTAGGAGGGCTTCCAGTTACTGAAGGAGAGATTGAAGACCGCCCCAGTTCTTACTCTTCCAGAGGGTCCAGACGGTTATGTGGTTTATTGTGATGCGTCGGGCATCGGGCTTGGATGTGTGTTGATGCAGCAGGGCAAGGTTATAGCTTATGCATCTCGACAGCTCAAGAAGCATGAGAAGAACTACCCCACACATGACTTAGAGTTGGCGGTGATTCACGCCTGAAGATCTGGAGACATTATTTGTATGGAGTTCATGTGGATATTTACACGCACCACAAGAGCCTCCAAAGATATCTTCACGGAGGAGTGAACTTACGGCGAGGCGGTGGTTAGAGCTACTCAAGGATTACGATGTCGATATCCTATACCACCCGGGGAAGGCGATGTAGTGGCATATTCCTTAGTCGTAGTCGATGGGTAGTCTATCGAGGTGCGACAGAGGAGGGGCATGGTCCGCGAGTTACATCAGCTAGCGAGCCTTGGAGTCCGATTGATTAATTCTAATAGTAGTGGAGTTCGAGTTCGAGAGGTTGCCGAGTCTTCCATCGTTGATGAGGTGAAGAGGCGACAGTTTGAGGATCCGAGTATGACCCGGTATCGTGATACGACTCTTCATGAGGGGAAGGGTCCATTTGAGGTAGCACCTGATGGGGTGCTAAGATTTGAGGGCAGGTTGTGTGTTCCAGATATTGCAGGACTTCGGCAGCAGGTTCTAGGGGAATCACACAACGCGCGTTACTCTATCCATCCGGGGCGAAAACGATGTACCACGACCTCAGATCTGTGTATTGGTGGGATGGCCTGAAGAGGGACGTTGCAGAGTTTGTTGCTCAGTGCCCGAGTTGTCAGCAGGTCAAGGCGGAGCACCAGAGGCCTGGTGGGTTGTTGCAGGCTATAGAGATTCCGATGTGGAAGTGGGAGGTGATCAACATGGACTTTATTACGGTTACCTCGCACTCGGAAGCATGATTCTATCCGGTTATCGTCGACAGCCGATTTAAATCCGCCCACTTTTTTCCCGCCAGACGACTTTTGGTGAGGATTATGCTAGACTTTACATCCGAGAGATCGTGAGATCGCATGGGTCCCTATTTCTATCATATCGAGAGAGCCCGCCACGCTAACTTCCTGAGGTCTTTCCGAAGGATTAGGGGACGCAGTGAGCCTCGATCGCATTCCATCCTCGCATGCACGGACAGCAGAGCGTACTATCCGAACTCTTGAGGATATGTTGCGAGCCCGTGTTATTGATTTCGTGGTATGGGAGGATCATTTGCCGCTAGTGCGCCATTGCGTATAATAACAACTACCATTCCAGTATCGGATGGCGCGCATGAGGCCTTATATGGGAGGAAGTGCAGTCACCGATAGGCTGGTTCGATGTGGGCGAGTGCGATTAGTCGGGCCGACTTGATACAGCAGCCGATAAGGTGAAGCTTATCCAGAGCGGTTGTTGACATTTCGAGTCGAGCGAAGTCGACGCGGATCATCGTCGTTGGCATCGAGTTTGAGGTTGATGATTGGGTTTTCTGAAGGTGTCACCCATGGCGGTGTGATGAGGTTTGGGAAGAAAGGGAAGCTCACCAAGGTACATTGGGCCTTATCGATTGTCCGTAGGGTAGGCGAGGTTGCTATGAGTTGATCTGCCGTCCGATCCGAGGCGTGCATCCGGTTTTTCATGTTTCTATATCGAGGAGATGTATCGGATCCATAGAGTGCACCCGATTGATGATGTCCAGGTGACAGAGGGGTTGTCGTATGAGGAGATTCCCATAGCGATAATCGATCGTCAGGTTAGGCGACTACGGACCAAGGATGTGGCTTCCGTCAAGGTCTTATGGCGGAACGAGAACAGAGAGGAGATGACGTGGGAAGCAGAGGAGGACATGAGGCAGATGTATCCTCACTTATTCCCCACACCTACAGGTAACTCACTTTCCTACTTGCTGGTTTTAATTATCATATATGCTTAAGTGTTGTATTGTGGCCATGTGTGGCATTTGCAAATTGTTTAAGTTATGAGGAACTATGTCGTTATCTGTTTTAATTGAATCTAGAAGGAACATTCGGGACGAATGTTTCTAAGGAGGGGAGAATGTTATACCCCGTAGTTCCAGAGTATGTGTGTGAGGACGTACGTACAATTGTATAAGCCCTAATTAGGTTAAGGATGAAATTGTGACTTCCAACGGAAAAGATTTCGAACCTTGTGAAGGAAATTTTACGTTTTTAATATTTTAACCTATTGCGGATTTTTCCGAGAGATGAAATATTTTGGACCAATAGGAGGGCGACATGTGTAACCCTTAGGTGGCATGTTGGACGAAAACTAGTGGGCAAGTGGCCAAGTCAAGAAGTCAAGTCTTGGAAGATATTTTTGTGGTGCAAGTGGAAGGAGGGTGGATGGTTTTTTTGGAGCAAGTGGCTAGCCACATGTCTCATTGTTGTGGTGGACATATGTACCAAAGTTGTGGTGGACATATGTCCCAAAGTCAGGTGACACTTGGTTGGAAGACTCCACTCACACAAGCAACCAAATCTACACCTTACACATGTTTTAATCTTGACCCTTAAATGTCCTATAAATACCCCCCTTAAGTTGCAAGACTTATTCATCCACTTAACAATTTCCAAGTCTCAAAATCTCACACTTGTAGTAATCTCGTCCAAAAAACTCTCCCCCCTTTCTAGTTGCTTTCGTCCGAAACACCCCCCCCCCCCCTTGGTAGAAAAATTGTCTTCAAGTATTGTTACTATCCCAAATACCTTAGCCAAAAACCCCTTGTTGTATTCCAAAGTTACCTCTATACTAAGAGCCCGGAAATACTACTTTATTTCCTTTAGTCACAAAACGAAACCCTAGGAAACTCTTCATAGTTGGTTGAAGTAGTGGAGAAGTTGTTTAGAAACTTCTAAGGGTTTCTTGGAGCTTGCGGAATAGGAGCTAAACGTTGTTCAGGATCGACTTATAATCTTGGATAATTTTGGGCTTATCGAGGTAATAATCTTTATCCTTCTATTGTAATTGGAGATTACATATTGTAGTAGTTTAGAATTAAGTATAAGATATATAGAAGGATGGTATAAAAGAAGAGAATTGAACTGTACTTACATTGAGCTGTATTTACAGTAGACTTGTGTAGTTTGACGGGTAGGGAAATGTTGCCCAATTTTTCGTAGAATAGAGAACCTTCTGCTTAGAATATTCTACGAAGTAGTCTAGACGTTGATAGACGTATTTGACTATTATAGGTTGATACTCTGCGCGCGACATATTCAACTTGGCAGGTGGATTGAGCCGAGGAGGTATGTGATTCTTCCTATCCTCTTGAGCATGATATTTTTGAAATATATATAGTACGGTAGACGTACGTGTGTTAACTAAATTTGGTTTTACTCTGATGTCTTTTGACTTGAGTTTTAAATAATAAGAATCTTGAAGTATTTCAAAAGAGTTATGAATCATTTTTGAAAGAAAAGCAATACTTGGTTTTTCAAAAAGCTTAAGTGTTATACTAGCTTTATGAAAAGTTAGGTATAACGACTTAAGAAAGATAAGAGGAAACGGTTTACTTATTTGTTATAAAAGCCTTATAAATGATTTCTGAAGGTGTGGTAAGTTGGTTTGATAAGTAGACATATTATGATGCTACGTGTGTTAGTGTCTTGTAAACGTTTGTGTAAAAGGGGGTTTCCTTGTTGTGCTTATGTTGTTTAACGATAAGCAGTTGTGCTGATATTATATCACTTACCCCCTGACTTATTACGAGCCGAGGGCTAGCCACCCCCGATGCGAGGAATACCTCATGCGGGTCTGTGTGACCTATGCGGAGTTGCGGGAGTTCCAGGATGATCACTCCGGGTGTGTTACGCCGATGCGAAGAATACCTCATGCGGTCTGTGTGATTATGCGGACTGCGGGAGTTCAGGTTAATGTCGAGGGTTAGCTACCCCCGATGCGAGGAATACCTCATGCGGACTGGGTGGTCATGCGATCGCGGAAGTTCGAGAATAGGCTCGCATAATGATACTATGGGCGATCGCCTTGCTTCGATCATTAGCGCCTAGAAAAGACCGATTACATTATATCTATTTTGCTCTTGTTTATCTTTGTGCACTATGCGGTTGAATTAATTGTATTTGTAAGTGGTTTTAAAATGCTTTGATTTCATTTCGATTTTTACGATTCACATACTTGGTACTGTCAGATCGACTCTTCGGGCTGCGTTCACGCCGCAGTAGAGGTATTCTGTTGTTGATCCCCGCTCCTAGGATCGCCAAGCTGCTGGGAAAGCCTCGTTTCTCCGGAGGCTTATCTTTTGGGTATGATCTCCCTGTCATTGTAGCTTTATGTACATTCAGGGTATGGCGGGGCCCTGTCCCGCCATAGTTGTTTACTTTCTTAGAGGTCTGTAGTCCTGTTGTAAATGTTGGGATGTAACTGTCAGACTTGATATGTATATACATGCCGAAAGACAACTTTTTCTGGGATAAACTGTTTCTTATTTTACTCTTTATCTCATGTCTTTGTTTTTATATTCCGCTGGTTACTCTGATGTATATCTACTTGGGTGCCCGGGTAAAGCACCAGTCACGGGCCCGGGATCGGGTCGTGACAATAAGGCGAAATATTTATAACCATGCTGATTTGACGGATATCTCAAAAAAATACATGGAGTTGACTGGGGTTGAAGTTTATTAATGATAGTAGTAGGAAAGAGAGGATATCATAAGCACCCAAAAAACCGTAAATGGGAATATGACGGGTCCCTTAGGTATAAAATTTTGAATGGGAATTGATATGCTACTTGTTTGTTCAGAAGTATGTTTAACAGATAATTTGCCATTTGTAACGAATGATGCCAAAAAAATGGTGGTAGAGAGGCATGACCAAGTAAGGTTATAACAATATTGTTAATGGTTTGAGTTTTCCTTTTTGCTTTTCCATTTTGAGATGATGTATGTGGACACGAGAGACGAAACGACAAATTATTAGTTTTGCAAAAATCCTCAAAAGGCCCATTATCAAATTCTCTACCATTATCACACTGAATATTTTTAATGTCCCGTTCAAATTGAGTGCGGATGTATGCTCTAAATGATAGAAACGTGGAAAAACTTGTGACATTTTAGACAAAGTAAACGTCCAAAAAAAATAGAGTAATCATCCAACAACAGAAGATAATATCGGTGGTCCGAAGAGCTCTAAACGGGAGATGTCCAAATATCACTATGAATAATATCAAATGACATAACAGTACGAGAGTTCAAAGCAACAAAATGCAACTTAACATGTATTTCCAAGAGAACAAGAGTGACAAACATGAGAACTGTGAGGTCTAGTACACTTAATAAATTTATTTTGTTCAAGGAAAGCAAAATAGGTACTCCCGGAAGACCCAAACATTCATGCCATAAATAATGAGCTAAAGATGTAAAAATGGATGGTAATTTGGCTTGATGTCTGTTTGTAATGATTGGATAAAGTTCGCCTCGACTATCATATCTCATTAGACGTATCCCCATCTAAAATTCTTCACGGAAAACTCAAAAAGATCAAATTCAATAGAAACTCAATTATCAGTGGTAAATTTTCTAACATAAATTAAGTTTTTAATTAATTTAGGTACGTGAAGGACATTTTCAAAATTAACGGTGGGTTTGGGGGAGACAAATTTTTAGTACCATAACCACAAAATGTAATTGAATGACCACTTACGACAATTATATCACAATTATTGCTCAAATTAAAATAGGATGAGAGATTACCTTGTGAAGACGTCATATGAGACATTGCATCAGTGTCAATGAACCAATTTACGTAGGGCGAAGTAAGCCCAAAAGTGTGCATCACGGCCTCGATATCTATTGGGGTCGCTACTGCCGAGTGGGCCTGCTGCCACTGGCTCGATAGTGGCCCAAGAATTAATGGGTTACTGCCTGTTGGACCGGCTCTTTGGAGCTGGATTTGACACAGGCTGGCGATTCTGCCGTCGGATAGGGGTAGAGAGGTCGTCCACCGCGAAAACCATAGTGTCGGCCCACTGCTCTAGGGTGTCTTCGGCTGCTACTATGCTTGCGGTTGCTGCTGACCGCCACCTCCTCCCCGGCGATTGTCGTCGCCTTCACCACCACCACGATTTTTGCTCCCATTATCGTAGTTTCGACCTTCTGACCATGATTTGGCGTTAAATTTTCAAATTGTGATGAACTCTCATCGGATATAGCGTGAACCAAGGCATAATTTGACACGGTGGTTGTCTTCTTAGAAAAACTCGCTTCTTTGAGAATGAGCATAGAGCGGGCTTGGTAAACAGTGGAAAAGGATTGCTTTGGAGGATGAGCGTACCCAATTCACTATACGTGTCGGTGAGGCCAACCACTAGTTGTAAAAAAAACCAATTGTTAGTGACTGGCGCGCTACGTTCTTGAGTTGGTCCGACAACACCTTGAGTCGTTGACAATATGCGGAAATAGTGGGAAAGTCCGCCATGTTGGTGGTGGAGAATTCATGTTCAAGAGTAACGACCCGAGAATTTTTGTAGTCTTGGAATATGTCGTATAAGCGATCCCAAGCCTCCATCGTCGTGGAGTCTTGGAGTATGTCGTATAACCATATTCTCTTTCGCTGTCAGTTTTCGGCACCTTCTCCTTGTTTTTTTCTTGCAGAATTATGTGATGAATGACCCGATATGAGCGACAGTGAATCTTGAAACTCATGCGTTGCATAATGAGCGTTTTCCATCTCAAGCGATTGAAGCGTGAGATTTGATGTTGGAAACTTTGAGAAATTTGAATGAAAAGAAGATTTTGAGTCGGACATGGTAGCGAGAGAATGGTGGACGGCGCCAAAAAGAAGAGGGAGGGGATCACTCTTGGATCGCGATTCGGCGTTTTGGGAAGCTCCGTTTCTCGGAGGCTTATCGATGGTATAGTCCCTGTCGTTGTAGGTATTTACATTCGAGGTATGGCGGGCCCTGTCCATGTTGTTATCATATCATTCTTAAGTGCAGTAATCTTGTTGTGGCGAGTTGTGATGGGATGTAACTGTTCGGTTTTAAGTTGATTTATATATATGCCGTAGGGCAAGTTTTCTCAGATTACTGTTTTACACTTGTTATTCCATGACTTGTTTTATTTTCCGCTGATTACTCTGATGTATGTATCACTAGGGTGCCCGGGGTAAGGCACCAGTCACGGGCCCGGATTCGGATCGTGACAGAAAATTATGAAAACAATTTTTAGGAGTTTTTGAAACTCCTAAAAAATATAACAATTAAGAATAAAATTCCAAAAATAAGTGAAAACTATTCACGGTCAAACAGACACTTAAAATAGATTTGTAGTTAATACTTTGAAGCATTAATAAAATTTTATGTGATTGTATATTTTAATTGTTTAGTAAGTACAAACAGTGAAATTATTTTCATCGAACATAGTTGTGCTTTTATTAATGTCAATCTGTCATCATTGCTTTCTTTTACCAGTAATCGTGACATTAATCATAGTCCTTTTTAGTGCCTATCAATTAATTATACGTATTCCAACTTAGCACTACCTAGCAGACTTTGAAGTGATCAAAATTAATGATTCTATGCATGAAATTCTTTGTGCTTCGTGGGCTGCTCTTCATCAGCTGCAATATTTCAACCTTTTTAAGCTTCAAACTCTAATTGAGTTGTTGCAGTTAATTATGCTGGAATTAATGCTAATATTATTTTTTATCGATGGTTTGATTTGTTGTATTAAATGAGCTAGACTTGTTTGGTTGTATGCATTTTGCATTGAAGACTCCTTAATTATATGCATATAATCCGTCCAAACTCCCTTGTTCATATCTAGCCATGTCAAATGAGTGGATTGCCTAACTTCGGTGTATAAATTTATTAAAATAGTAATAAATAGTCGATATGAATCCATAACTTTAGAAATATAACTGTTCAATGCTAAAAAATATAAAAGGTTGAATCCTAACGTTTAAATTCTAGATCCGCCTCTAAGTACAATCCGCCCTATTCAAAATCATTTTAATGACTTGTTTGTATTTTCATAATTTGTTCAGTTACCAAATAAAACCAATAAAAGAATTAGATTTAATTTATCATAACTATATGAAAAAGTCCAAACAAAATATATTTTTTCTAATATCTGGACAAGTTTTGTTAAGGGTCAATTTGCGCCACATGCGCAGCCCAGATTGTCCCAAGCTTTTAAATGGGTTAGGATATGCCCCAAAAAAGCCCACCAATGTTCAAGTCTAGGGAGAATGGGCAGGTTATAATTATGGGCCAAATTTAACACTACTGGTCAAACAACAATCCAAGGACAGACGAATTTATAGGCAGATAGCAAATTGATTTCTCAGTCGACATATACACAAGGAGTCTTATTAAATTCCAGCTCAACTGAAACTATTATAAAGGTAGAGTATAGGAATCAAATTCTGCAGGATCCACTAATTTTGATTCAAAATTGTATTCATCTTAAGAAATTTATTTAATATGTATAATTTATTACTTTAGAACAAATAACTAAAACGGAGTAAAACTGTGAACTCATAAATTTCAAATTATGACTCCGCCTATGTTCAACCGGATGGTACATAAGCTTCATGCTAATGCACAACAAGACACAACATAGTTAAGAGTAATATCTCCTACAAAATTATGTGAGAATGTTGTAGTTGGATTGTCAATTCCATTTTATATCATGATTACAATGATATGAAATATAGTCCCTATCAGCAAGTAAACAACTGCTTTCATCCAACTAGAAAATTCTCATTAGTAAATGACAGTATGATTAGTATGTGAATCAAGGATGAGTAAAAACTTTCTACCAGACACATCAATTTTGGGTATTACAAAATGGATTGGCAACACAAACCAAAGATGGCCCGCCAATCCCCACCCTCCCATGTAGTGGGAAATCTGGATTTTCGTTAAAGATGTTCAAAATGTAATATATATGTACAAACAGTGACTTTTGACCGATATATATAGTATATTTTTCCGGCAAGAGTGTTCAATTGACTACACTTCAATCTCTGTAATTTCAACTATGTATTCCGTGATTACCTATATAAATATTATAATGTGGATGTTATTATGTGATTTTTTTTGATATCCAGGTTTCTGACTTGCGCCAGACTAGTCCTGGAGGTAGTAGTACCGGTCCCTCAACACTAGTACCAGTAAATCACGGGATGTGCTCCAATAACCAGAGTTGAGAACGAACAACTGATAGCACCTACAAGGATCAACCCCAGAACTGGGAATCAATCTCACGCTGCAAGTGTCCAGAGCGCCTTAAGCCCCCCTCCTTTGCCATTGGACTGTGCCCCGGGAGACTACTTATGTGATATTTAAACTTAGGAGATGCTTAACTCTGTATTCGGTGGTCTTGGAGGGTAAACTAGAGTACATTCAGCATCAATGGAATATAAACTACCAGTTTAATAGTCACTATGTACTAAATTGATGGCAATCTACCAAGAAATTTCCATAGTTGGGCTTTAAAAATTTACACAAGAACAGTCTATGTACTTGGAAGGATATATATTTATGAGGGCCAATACGAGCTAATTCGTCATGAATCATGACTAGACTTTGTAATTTTCTTAGATAAGTGGCCAGGGGGGAGAAATTTAGTCACTTGATAGATAGATGAATAGCTGTATAGAACAACATATGCCATTTTATGAAGCTAAAAGGTTATGCACGGTACAGAAAGGATGCAAAATTATACCTGTGAACTTAGCTTAGCAATTCTTCCATGATGGCTATTAACAATGTTACTAATACCATCTCTGTTGTTTTCCGTATGAAAGGTGTTGGGTCCCGGGTATGCTATGCAACAGTAAAGACAAATTAAAAGTAAAATAAATCGAATCTTGTCTGGTTTGCAAATGTCGTGATCGTAAATGCATCGTAGTAATGACTTCGATAAAACAGAAAATCTTTAAGAGTAAATGAACCGAAAAAATAAAGAACACAAATGTTTAATATCTACATAGGTTATATAATTTATATAACTTATGACAGTCAGTGACCGAAAGTACTGTATATATTTATATGCAATTGAATAAATTCTTTCTTTTACAATATTACAAAATAATACAAAAGAAATTAAAAAGTTGAAGTCGCAGATAACTCCTGTCTGAAAAATCTACCTAAATAGACATAGACAACATCTCATTACAATTGTTTCAATAAAGAACAAATCTAGAATATGAGCAGCAATATAATGTTGGACAAAATGTTGTCGACACGCTCAGACAACACTTGTGATCCAGTTTTCTGACGAATATATCGGAGAGCTCTTTTGATATTTTTTCTAACTTTTTCTGGATATCGATTCACTCTTCTTCGCTTTCTATTTATAGTAGAGAGTCTTCCTTGAAAAGCTCATTGATTGGTTGTAGAGGTTGAGGAAAAGGTGGGTAGCCGATAAGGTTTGTTGGAGAAGATCATGGAGCAAAATTCTCTAACTTCTTGGACTTGTTCCCCAAGCTTAGCAACAATTTCGACTTGTTCTTCCCACGTTTTTCATCAGCTCCTAATCACCTTGTCAAGTCACTTTTCCATAGTGGTAAAAATCTCACGAGATTTGCTTCAGTTCCGTGAAGTAAGACAAAATTGTTTCACAGAATGTTGGTCCGAATGTCGTGACATTTGTTCCAACATTTTTGAATTTTAACTTAGTACTAAAGATGATATGTTGGGCAAAATATCACAACACCAAACTCAACATTAACAAAAGAATTTATCAATCCCTCCAAGAAATGAAACGTTTTTTCAAGTATCATAAAAGCAAAGGGAATACTAATAAATGTCTCGGTGAAGAATTATTATCAGATTGATACCCTATTGTAAGTAAGACACAAATCAGGGACAATTTAGTTTAGACCGTGTCTGATAATTTTATATTGATCACCAGATGCATGTCCTTGAAAATGTCGTAGCACAGCATTACCTAAGACAAAAATTGAAGTTGAAAGAATTCTTTTACCTATAAGAATTCAATAGGTTTAATGCATATGCGGACTCTTAAACTTGTCCGATTTTTTTATTTTGACACCCTAATTAAGTCTTGTTTCTATTGAACCTCTGAACCCGTTCTCAAGTGTGTCTATTAACACAATCCGACTGACATGTCATAAATCAGGAGTTTTTTTTTTAATCTTACTTCATGTTGTGCTTTGATTCTTGGTTTGAATTAGTATATATAAGAGTTGAGCTTAAGATCTGTGTGAATATAGGAAGTGGACTGTTTTAATTGGTAAAAAAATTCACGTAGTATGCGCTTGACATTCACGAGCAAGACTAAAAAAAATGAAATTCCGATTTATGGCATGTCAGTCGAACTGTATTTAATAGATACACTTGAGGACGATTTTAAGGGTTCAATAGGAACACGGCTTAGTTGAGGTGCCAAAATGAAAAAAACGGACAAATTTAAAGATCCATATATGCATCAAGCTAATTTAATATGATAACTTTAAATGTTGTTGTAAGATGATATTAATCTCCTTTGAGAGTCTTTCTCATTAATATCAATGTATATAGTGTACAATATACATCCATATTACAATAGGAATCCTAGTCCTATTTACAAGAGGAATCTTAATTTACCATAATTATATATCACTAAATATTAACACAATATATGAGATATATTCTAATTATGGGTAGAAATTTGTATTATACACGTTTACACACCCCCTCAGTCGGAGCGGGAGGAGGCTGGACGCTGAGACTGGATCTGAAGTAAAAAAATAAATATCGGAGAAGTCTTTTGGTAAATATATCTGCGTACTGATATGATGAGGGCACATGTAACACTCTGACATGTCCAAGTGCAACTTTCTCACGAACGAAATGTATGTCCATCTCAATGTGCTTGGTTCGCTGATGTTGAACCGGGTTGTGAGAAAGATAAATCGCAGATATGTTATCACGATACCTGATAGATGTCGGCGCAAAGGACACGGAGTTCTAACGAGAAATTTACGAGCGGCAAATCTCAGCTACCACATTTGCAACGCTCCTGTACTTAGTCTCGGCACTGGAACGAGATAGGGTGACCCGTCGCTTGGCAGACCATGAAACCAGATTATCCCCTAAAAACATAAAAGTCGGAGATGAATTGTCGCGTGTCCGGACACCCTGCCCAATCTGCATCCGTATAAGAGAGCAACCTATTTGGTGCACGTTTACCATTGTAAAAGAACCTACTAACTTTCATTTTTAAAATCTAAAATTCATAAAGTCAAAATTCTAGCTACATCTCTCCCCACAAATGGAATAGGCGTCAATAAGGGATGTGCTTAGTGGATTAGAGTCATGCCCAATCTTATAAATGGACGTGATAATGCTCCAACAAATCTCTGTCCGATCCATAAGACGCGAGCATTTTGAGATTGTAGTGAATACGATCGGATGGCTTAATTTTATGTCCACTTTTACTTATCACGTTTTACGTCAAATTGTATAAACTTTGACCAACATTTTAATATATATTTTCTCATTATATTAATATGAGAGAGATTGTTATTTATAGTATTTTTCGTGTATTTTCTTAATATCTAAATTTTAGTTTTAAAATATTAAATTAATCTAATTTAATTTAGCTCCGAAGATTAAACAAATTGACTCTCAATAAGCGAAATATGACAAGTAAAAATGGACGGAGAAGTAGTAGAAAAATAGCAATTAAAGAAAAAATAGCAATTTATGTCAATATATTTTAGTGTTTTGGTGTGATTTGTTAGCACGAAGAGGCCTACATATAAGTAAAACAAGTGAAATTAAAATAAAATGCCGTAGCAAAACATGATGGGGTGAGAGAGGCTCAAACTCTCGACCTCAGGATAACTCAGAAGCTATGAGACCTACGCGCTAGCCAACCGCGCCACCACCCCTGTTGTCTTGCTTAGCTAATTAAATTTATAATGTAGGTTGACACAAAATATGCAATAATGTTTGACCCATTTGCAATAACAATCCTCAAAATTAAATAGTATTGTTTTCATTTATGTTAAACACAAAAACGTAGATATTTTACAAAAATTACCTTTGTTTGTAGTAACTAGAAAGTACGTTTGATAAATAGGATGGATGCCTATAATTTTCAATTGCACATATTAATATATTTTTAGAATTTGGGAGTAGTCTAATTCTAACTTCTAATGATTGTACTATTATAAAATTTATAAATGCATTGAACATGGATGAGGGTCGATTCGTCTCGTCGAGCCCGCCATTTCTATACCAACCACGACCCTCGATTCGTCCTACAACGACGCCAATTTCAGATCGAAATTTACAAGGTTTTTCGATCAAGTTTTTCGATTTGCCGGTGGATTCCGATATAGTCGACGGGTGAGGGTGGTACGGTTAGAACCACCGTGTCCTGGTCATCATTTTCTATACCACCCCCGTTGTTCGAATCATCCACGATCCGTCGCGGATCGGCGCCAGCTGACCTACGCGCAACTTTCGATTTTCCGGCCACCACCGATAACGACGAGCTTCGTGGGTGGTCTCTTTGTGTTCGTCTGGGTCTGAGCTTCAATTTGCACCCACCCCCGTTCATCGATTTATCTCTTTTTGTAATCTATCATTGTTGGTTACTTGAAGAAGCTTGATGTCGGTTTCCATGGCTGCAACGCCTACTGGGCTACCTCCCGTTGAGGTCGTCCAGTCCCTTCCATCTGATTTTCCGTCATTAATTCATCCAAGCAGCAAAACGCAATGAATTCTACTCAATTGGATCATAATGGAATTTTCCGGCGAACAACCTGGATTCACTGTTCACGCGTAAAAAAACGGATCGATCCGACCCGAAAAAAATATGATTCTGGAATTAATTTTGATAGTAAATCTATGTGGCAATACACGTGGCAGCGCACGTGACAAGATGATAGTAAAATGTAAATTAATTTTGAAAGAAAAATATTTTAGGAATTACTTTTTAAAATAGGAGTATTTTGGCAATTTGCTCGTTAAATAAGGACTCTAAAAAGTTGTTACCTGAATGGACCACTAGTATAAACTAGACACGCTATAAAAAGTGGTTGTTGCAAAACTTATTCATTAGCGCTATAATGAGACATAATTGATAATAGGAGTACTACTATAAACTAGAAAAGGAAAAAAACCATAATACTAATGATAAAGTTGAAAAAAATGTACTATGTTAACATTAATAAATCCTTTACTTACACGGTTCGAATGCGATCTTATTCTTGTCCCTTTCGAAACTGCAAGTCCCAACCACTATCGCTAAACTAATCCTCAATACTAAAAACGTGTATTTTGACTGTCCTTATTATGACTAGAGTATTTTATTTTTTTAGAGTAAAATCATATAAATTTTAATTAATAAATTATTTCATCATATTGATATTAAAAAAATGTAAGGTGACACCATGTTCTGCAGCCTGCAAAGAATTAGAGACTTGTTGTCCGCATGGACGTAGCTCAGTTGGTTTTAGGGTGGTAGATTGCCTCCAAGTAGGCATGTTCTAGTCCTGGCAGCCGCAGTGTGGGAGTTTCATTCCTTCTTTGTAGGGATGACTCCTTGTGGGCACCAGACGATGTGTCTCCCACCTAATGGGCAATTGAGTCACCATGATTACCTCCTCCACCAATCTCTGTCGGGCCGGAGGGTGGGGGCTCTGTGATCGAGGAATTTCGCATTTTGCCCTAAAAAATTAGAAACTTGTTGTCACACTATGAGTCATTTTCGAGTCAAGAGTCTGTAAAAAGACTATTATATAAGTTTATTTATAATAGCCCTAAGATTATTATACAGATCAAGAACACCATAAGAAAGAGAGATTAAGATGCGTACCTATTAAGCCGTCTTATTAAATTAATGTGAAAGCATGTTCCAGACGTATGAAACGATTGATTAAGTCTTCCTCTCATTACTCCTCCTACTCCTACGAGTGGCAGTAGAATGAAATGGTCGTCTTAAGGTTGAAGAAATGAGAGGGGATCTGGTCATATATTTATAGGCATCAAGCCTTGACCTAATGGGTCTCCCCATAATAGACTTTTTAGGTCTTCCCCATATAATGAATAGTTAAGCATGAGAGGAATGTAGTAAAACATTCACATATGATTTTGAAAAGAAAAATATCATACATGGTAGGTAATTCTTATAAGCTACATGATGTTAATTCTTTTTGTTAGCAGATATAATTGTCCTTTTCAGCATGGTCAAAATTAATGATTACGAAGTTAATTCATATTTAACCATTAAAGAGAAGATCAAAGATATCATATGAGTTCAACAAATATTATCTCAACGAGAAATAGTTAACAAAATATATATATTTCTCCCATCAATATAAATCTTTCAAAACAAGTAGATTTTCAAAGGGTTGTCTAACATTGCACATTTGATATCACTAAATTTCAGTGCTGAGTCAAGACGAAGTTCCATCTCTGAATAGTCAAAAATCTTTATTGGTGAAACTTGTCCGATGAGACACAAGGCAACTGGACCAAAACAACAAGACGATATGATTAAGTGCCCGTTTGGTTGAGTTTATAGAAAGCCCATAAATGCTTATTTTTTAAAATACACTTATGAATTTTTTTTGAAGTGTTTGGGTTGAAAGAGCACTAGAGCTTTGGCCTAAGCATAAGCTATTTTACTACTTCTCCAAAAGCCCAAAATTTGGGTTTTTGGAAGAAGAAGTAAAATGGCTTATGCATTTTTTTGTCATAGCATAAATATCCTTATAGATTTTTAATAATTCCAACATATCTTCTTATTTTAAATAAATCAAGATAATATTTAGGTAGAAAAAGATAATTATGAATCATTATCCATGGTCACTCGTTAATGAGCCAAATCATTCAAGTCAAATTCAAAATTTTAAATATGATTTATCCCGTATTATTTTATTTCTTTTCGTTTGAGAATTCAAAGATTAATTTAACATGCTTATTTTAAGCTCAAATTCAAATTTTTATCTCTCTAATTAAAATCAAATTTATATCTCAATTCCGAGAACTTTTGAATATTCTCAAAATATATATTTCTTGAGATGTATAATCTAATTTGGATATTGTTTGCAGTTTATTATAATTTTATTGTTATAAAGTTAATTTTTATATCTATTCTTTTTGGTAATTTTGATAAAACAAAAGCACTTTTAGAATTGTAAACCAAACAATCTAATGTACAAAAGTATTTTTTTGATTGACAACCTTGGAAATTATGGGCGACTAATAACTTTGGAAAAAATAATGATGAAGGCGATATAAGAAAATTATGGATCCGAGAAAATATTACCCTATTTGGGCAGGTAACGAGAAAATATTTAAGTATTAGAAAACCCGGATGAATTTGATATATAATATTTTCTTGTCAGGCTTCACACTCCTATCATCAAATTAAAACACACAGTAAACCCCCTTTGGGCAGACTGTTGTATGAAGTAATTCAATAAAATCACATAATGAATCGAATAAGTCTTGAAAATCAAAGCAAACATGGCACTTTGGTGCACACTATTCACATTAATTCACAAAACTAATTCAGTCCTGAGAAAGATAAAGAATTTGCCCAGGTGTACCAAATGTGTAGGCTAAAGAACTACAACAAATCGGTTCAAATACAGTCGTCCTCTTGGGTTGGAACATCGCCCCCTTAGATCAAAGGGGACGATTTTTAGTCGCATTATTACGTCCGTTGTCTTAGATAAAATAGATCGATTTTTCAAGTCGCTCCTTTGGTAAGGACCGAAGAGGGCGACTAGAGTTGCCCTTTTTGAGATTCATCAAAAAGAGTGATTGTAGTCGCCCTATTTGGGATGGTTCAAAAAAGAAAAAAAATTAAATGCACCAACTGAGATTCGAACTCTGATCTGAACTGTGATACTATACTATTCTACCACTAAACCACTAGTTATGCAACATTAATCACCACAAATACAACCCCCTGCCAAGAATCGAATTCAGACATTCTCTGTGGAATAGTGTCATTCTACCACTAAACCAGTCATCAATACTTGTTATATTTATACTCCTCATAATCATAAATCCCTTGGATTCGGATCCGAATATTTTGGATATCCAAAAAAAAGGATATTCGTAATTTTTGGATCGGATTCGGATCCGAATATTTCGGATATCCAAAAAAACGGATATTCGTAATTTTCAGATATTTACATATCGGATTTGGATTCGAATATTTCGGATCGGATTCGGATCCGAATATTTCGGATATCTAAAAAATCGGATATTCGTAATTTTTGGATAATTTAGGATCGGATTCGGATCCGAATATTTCGGATATCCAAAAAATCGAATATTCGTAATTTTTGAATATTTCCGAATCGGATTCAAATTCAAATATTTCAGATATTCATAATTTCGGATAATTTCAGATCGGATTCGGATCCGAATATTTTGGATATCCAAAAAATCGAATATTCGTAATTTTTGAATAATTTAGGATCGAATTCGGATCCGAAAATCTCAGACATCCAAAAAATCGGATATTCGTAATTTTCGGATCAGAATATTTCTGATATCCAAAAAATTGGATATTCGTAATTTTCGGATAATTTCAGATCGGATTCGGATATCCAAAAAATCGAATATTCGTAATTTTCGGATAATTTCAGACCGGGTTCGGATTCGAATATTTCAGATATCTAAAAAATCAGATATTTTCGAATCGGATTCGAATATTTTGGATATTCGTAATTTTTGGATAATTTCGGATTGGATTCGGATCCGAATATTTCGGATATCCAAAAAATTGGATATTCATAATTTTTGGATAATTTCAGATCAGATTCGGATCCGAATATTTCGGATATCCAAAAAATCGAATATTCGTAATTTTTGGATAATTTAGGATCAGATTCGGATCCAAATAGTTCGGATATCCAAAAAATCGAATATTCGTAATTTTTGGATAATTTTGGATCGGATTCAGATCCGAATATTTTGGATATCCAAAAAATCGACTATCCAAAATTTTCGGATCGGATTTCGAGACTTTGAGTTAAAAAGAGAATTAATCACGTTTGAAATTTTTAATCTTTAAAGTATAAAATTGAACAAAAATTATAATTCTTATATCAACAATGACGATTTTTTCAAGTCGCCCCCTTTGCTAAGGCCAAATAGGGCTAATTTGGTCGCCCTATTTGGCCTTACAAAGGGGGCGACTTGATAAAATCGCCCTTCTTGATCTAAGAATTATAATTTTTGTTCAATTTGAAATCTATTTTTAAAGAATAAGAATATCAATTAATATTAATAGTTTATCAAATAATATATACAACACATGATGTTCTTACAAATATGTGCTTTTAATTTTCATAATTATTTAAATTAAAACATATCTAATTTGAAAATATACTATTATTTTTACAATATTATTTACAATTATGTTATTATTAATTAATAATAACGTATTAAAATGTTATATATATTATCAACACTACAACAAATCGGTTCAAATATATATATATTATATATTTATATTTTGTAGTAATTTGATTTTTTTAACAAAATATGATAGATAAATTTAAACATCAAAACATTTATGGGCAGTGGAATAAAACTTTAGAAATAAATTAAAATTTCAAAAGTAAGAAAAATACATATTTATTTATACAACATAGATGAAATTCGCCCTCTTTTGTTAAATAAACTTAAATAGAAATATAAAATCGATCGTCACTATTTTATAAGACATTAATGAAATTCTTATAACGTTGATATGAGTCAAAGCATGTGATAGTTAAGAAATACATTTAAAGAATTTGTAGGACTCGTTTGGTGTGAGAGATAAGAAATAGTTAATTCTGGATTAATCTCTAAATAAATTTATCTCAAATTTGGTCTATAATATTTGTCACTTTGGAAAATAAAAAACCATTAATTTCATATTTCAATTCAACTTTTACTACTCTAAGAAGACATGTAATTATTAATCACTAGTTGAAGTAACAAATAAAAGTTATTTAATCCCATGTTTTGTTGTACACAAAGAGGGCAACATACCAAAGTCGCCCTATTTGATTTACATAAAAAAGGGTGACTGTAGTCGCCTTTTTTGATCGATATCCAACAAGAATTTGATTTTTTTAATAAAATATGATAGATAAATTTAAACATCGAAACATTTATGAGCAGTGCAATAAAACTTTAGAAATAAATTAAAATTTCAAAAGTAAGAAAAATACATATTTATTTATACAACATAGATGAAATTCGCCCTCTTTTGTTAAATAAACTTAAATAGAAATACAAAATCGATCGTCACTATTTTATAAGACATTAATGAAATTCTTATAACATTGATATGAGTCAAAGAATGTGATAGTTAAGAAAGACATTTAAAGAATTTGTAGGACTTGTTTGGCGTGAGAGATAAGAAATAGTTAATTCCGGATTAATCTCTAAATAAATTTATCTCAAATTTGGTCTATAATATTTGTCACTTTGGAAAATAAATAACCATTAATTTCATATTTCAATTCAACTCTTAATACTCTAAGAAGACATGTAATTATTAATCACTAGTTGAAGTACAAATAAAAATTATTTAATCCCATTTTTTGTTGTACTCAAAGAGGGCGACATACCAAAGTCGCCCTTTTTGATAGATATCTAATAAGAATTTGATTTTTTTAATAAAATATGATAGATAAATTTAAACATCGAAACATTTATGGGCAGTCGAATAAAAGTTTAGAAATAAATTAAAATTTCAAAAGTAAGAAAAATACATATTTATTTATACAACATAGATGAAATTCGCCCTCTTTTGTTAAATAAACTTAAATAGAAATACAAAATCGATCGTCACTATTTTATAAGACATAATGAAATTCTTATAACGTTGATATGAGTCAAAGAATGTGATAGTTAAGAAAGACATTTAAAAAATTTGTAGGACTCATTTGGTGTGAGAGATAAGAAATAGTTAATTCCGGATTAATCTCTAAATAAATTTATCTCAAATTTGGTGTTATATCCCGTATTTCCAGAGTATGTATGTGGGGGACGTACGTAGAAATTTTCGAACTTCATTAGGCTTGGCCGAATTCTTTTTGTGCACAACACCCGGTTAGAGTCGTTTTTCGACGAAACGTTTCCACAGCTTTCGTAGGGGAATTTCCGGCTATGTCATTTATATTTTTTGCGGATTTTTCCGAGAGACGAAACATTTTGGACCAACAAGAGGGCGACACTTGTCACCCTCTAATTGGTGGGAGTGGGCGGTAATGTGATGGACGATTTGGCCTTGTTGGTCAAGGGGAGTTGGTAGGATATTTTGTGTTAGTTGGTCAAGGACACTTGGTTGAATCTTGCCCTACACTTGCCTTGCACTTGGCAAGATCTTGCCATTGATTGACCTTCACTTGACCTATAAATACCCTCTCCCTTTGATGAATTCTTCATCCTTTCCACAAATCTCTAAGTGTTAAAACTCTCCCCTCCCTTGTTGTGTTTCGCCCCCTGTGAGGCTTAGCGAGAGCACCCTCCCCTCGGCGAGAGTACCCACAGTGGGGTAGGCCGAGGTATACACCCACTCTTGAGTGGTTGTCTCGTATAATACCCTCTCTCTTGGTAGAAATACTCTCCAAGTATTGTTATAATGCCCAAATTACCTTAGTCGTATACCTTGTAGTATTCTAAGGTGATACCTATACGAAAAGCCCAGAAATACTATATTACTTTCCGTCAGTCACAAACCGAAACCCTAAGGAAATCTCCATAGTTAGTTGGAGTAATAAGTAGAAGTTGGTTAGAACTTCTAAGGGTTGTTTGGAGCGGCCTGAGCGCAGTAGGAGCTAAACCTTGCTCAGGATCGACATTTTAACTTGGATAATTATGGGCTTATCGAGGTAAATATTTTGTCCCTCTATTGTAATTGGAAATTACATGGTTGTTAGACTATATAGTTGAAGTATACTATATATAGAACTGAACGTTGTTATCGGCAATGTCTTTTGACTTAAGCCTGAATAATAAGAAACCTTTTCGAAGAAGAATCGAATCAGTATTTACATGGGCGTATTACGAGACTTGCGGCTTTTACGTGAGTAGAATTGTACCGTTCGGGTTAGATGTATAACCCCTCGGTTGGCTTGGTAGCGGCCTCGATAAATGAGAGATTTACGTTGCGGGGAGGTCTGCCGAATTTTCGGTAGAATGTTCTACGATGAGGTCTAAATGTTAATAAGCGTCTTGTGGCCTTATAGGTTGAAGTACTACGTGTGGCGCGATCTACTTGGCTTAAGGAGTAGCCGACGGTTGTAAGTACTTGGAGCGTTTTGCTATTAGTCGATACTCGTCGCGAGGTATGTGAACCTCTTCCTATCTCTTCTAGCATGATATGTGTGTAACTATGTAGTACGGTAGACGTACATGTGTTAAGTGTATTTGATTGATCTAAAACATAAAGTGTTATAACGACTTTATGGGAAGTTGGTTATAACAACTTTATGTTGGTAAGAAAATACTTTGTGGTTTTTAAAAGGTAAATGATTTGTTTATAACTGGCTTGATGTGTGATAATAAAGAACTGGAAGTATTTCAAAAGATTTCTAAATCGTTTTGAAAGAAGAGTGATACTTGGTTTCTTTTGAAAACTTAAGAGTTATACTAGCTTTATGGGAAGTTAGGTATAACGGCTTAAGAATGTTTCTTGGTTTTGGAAATCGGGATGTGTATCGACAAACCAACTGCGTTAATAAAAGGAAATGTTTTGAATAATTAAGTATTATTAAAACCAGTAGAAACTTCCATCTGCAGAAGCTAAGATGAGACAAAATGATATTTCCTAGATCATGGTCTTTGTAATAAGATTGTTATAAACAAGAATATCCTACTCACATAAGACTTATGTTTCTCAGTTGTTTAAAAGAGAATTATATTCTTAAATGAATAAGACTATGAACTACTGAAACCTTTCTAATATAAGAAACGTGAACATTTGAAATTAGGCAAACTTGGGCGTTTGGAAAATAATGTTGTTACTTGATTTTACAAAGGTAAGTATTTTGGTTTACTTAAAAGATAGTCACTCTATTTTTATATACTACGTATTGTGTGACTTTTGACGTACCTTTTAAAAGAGTTATTGTATAAAGTACTTTGGGATTAATTCGAACTTGTTAACTTAAAGTAGAAAGTACCTTGTGTGAATAACTTGATTGTATTGAATTGTGATAGCACAGTAATACTTTCGTTGCTTTGATAAGTAATCATGTTAGGACGCTACGTGTGATAGTATCTTGTGATGTTTGTGTAAAGGGTTTTCCTTGATTGTGCTTCTTAACTATCGATCGTTATGATAGTATTGTGCCACTCATTGTGACATATTCGGAGGTTAAGCCGCCTCCACGCGGTAGACTTCGGCGGTCGATGGACTATGATTCGAGAATACCTTATGCGGGTGCAGAGGGCTATGCGGAAGCTGCGGGAGTTCCGTGTTAGTATGCGGCCGCTTGTGGTCATGCGGTCCTGTGGGCTACGCGGACGACGAGTCGAGACGCCGGCGGGAGTAGCTACCCTCGATGCGGGTTATACCTCATGCGGGCCTAGGAGTTTGGCCTATGCGGAGCTGCGGAGTTCGAGGTTAGACGCAGACATCGAATCTGCGCAAGTGGCGGCTTTGATCATGTGACGCAAGACAGATCTTATAATCTGATTCATGACCTTGTTGGTGCGTGGGTTTTTAGTAGTCGGCTATGCCTTCGTACTTACCGTCTGATTTTATTATGACACAGTGGGACACGTGTTCATGTGTGTTCCTTGGTGTTTTATTATCATAGATCGCCGGTGAAGGTATTCCACGCATGATTGATGTTGTGGGCACGAGACCCATTGTTATACTTGAGTGATGACTTGAGGCGTGAGTCCACGACTTGACATATTGCTTTGTCAGAATCGTAGTTTGGTTATCATACATGTCTCTGCTTTATATGACCGCTATGATTTCATTTCTGATTTATTTTGATTTCACATACTGCACTGTTGTTATCGACCTCGGGAAGTGCGTCACGCCGCAGTAAAGGTACACGATCGTTGATCCTCGCTCTTAGGGTCACGATTCGTTGGGAAAGCTCCGTTTCTCGGAGGCTTATCGTGGTATAGTCCTGTTGTTGTAGGTGCTTACATTCGGGGTATGGCGGGCCCCGTCGTCGTTGTTGTCATATCATTCATGTAAGTGCAGTAGTAATGCAGGCGGGGTTTGTAAAAAGGATTAAACTGTTCATATGTAAGAGTGGTTATGTATATATATGCCGAAAGGCAAGTTTTCCTCAGATTACTGTTTCGTACTTCATTGGTTTCATGTATGTGTTTTATGTTCCGCTGATTACTCTGATGATGTATCACTAGGGTGCCCGGGGTAAGGCACCAGTCACGGGCCCGGGTTCGGGTCGTGACATTTGGTCTATAATATTTGTCACTTTGGAAAATAAAAAACCATTAATTTCATATTTCAATTCAACTTTTACTACTCTAAGAAGACATGTAATTATTAATCACTAGTTGAAGTAACAAATAAAAGTTATTTAATCTCATTTTTTGTTGTACTCAAAGAGGGCGACATACCAAAGTCGCCCTATTTGATCGATACCAAACAAGGGCGACTGTAGTCGCCCTTTTTGGTTCAAACCAAATGGGGCTTTTTAAAGTCGCCCTTTTTGTTGAGGACCAAAAAGGGCTACTTTAAAAAGTCGCCCCGTTTGATTCGGACCAAAAGGGGCGACTTCTAGTAGCCTCATTTGGTGTAACCAAAAAGGACGACTTGAAAAAGTCACCCCTTTTTGTTAAATTAAAATTGGTAATAACTAATAGGGCATTAAAAAGTCGCCCTTTTTTATTTAAAAAAATTACCCTCTTTGAGACTATTTGTTGTAGTGAAAATTTACAACATGGGATATGCATCTCTAGGATCAAATAATTTATCGCATTCCTTCTATATTCCTCCCCAAACTATGTTTTATTCAATCCTTAATAATATTTCTGTAAGAATTCTAAGGTAAGTAGAATATTTTTCTCATCTTTTCCATTTACAAATGATAAGAATATATACAAATATGATAGAAGATTGGTAGATTTAATCTTCTCCTCATCTATCTTATTCTTTCCATACAAATATGATTATATATTAATGACTAGCTATCTAGAATATTCTATAGTAATTATTTATTTAAATACAATAAATAATATCCTAAGAATATATTCTAACACTCCCCCGCAGTCGAAGCGGGAGTCCATGTACCAGTTGTTGTCAGGCTGTTGCAGATTGAGGCTGCTGAAGGCCTGACCCAACTCAGTGGGTGTCATGCTGGATGAGGGCTGCTGGAACTGGTCGTGCATGAAGTGGGCTTGCTGCGGGTACTGGACTTGCCGAGGGGCTGGAGCAGGGCCCAACAACCCGTGATGAGAATACTGGTTGAAGGGCTGCTGGTACTGAAATTGCGGCGGCGCCGCGGCGCTGTAATGGTACTGTTGGGGCGCCGCGGCGCTGTACTGGTTCTGCGGGCCCTGTTGTTGTTGCTGCTGATTCTGTTGTCCGCGACCCTTGCCACGACCACAACCTCCTCTGCCGCCGCGACCCTTGCCACCCTTGCCACCGCGTCCCTATTGCGGTTGAGAGTTTTCTGGCGGCGTTGTATCTTGGAGTCACGTTTCGACAGCTAACGCTTTCTGATTGTGCTCATCTTGCTTAGCACGTCGAGTCTCTTTGAGCAACAATTGCGAGCGAGCTTTGTTAAAACTAGGTAAAGGATCTGCCTGTTGAATCATGGTAGCTAACATATCATAGTCGCCTTTGGGAAGGCCTACAATCAATTGCACCACCATTTTAGTATCCGAGACAGGCGTATCGACGTTGGAGAGTTGATCCTCCAGTAGTTTCAACTGTCTGCAGTACTCAGTCATGTTGGAATTTTTTTTAAGATGTGTATTGTTAAATTGTTCCTCCAAATACACAGCACGAGTGTGCTTATTATCTTGAAAGATTTCCTCCAAGCGGTTCCACAAATCACGAGTTGTGGCGTCAGATTTCATGATAGTAAGAAGTAGATCCTGAGAAATACTACCATATATCCACTGTTTGACGCCGGTGTCTAGACGACGCCAAGTAGAATCAAACCTCCGGAGGGTGCGGAATAATGTCATCGATATGATCAAGCACGTTATAGAGACATGCATGATTACAAAACAGTTCAACCCAAGAAGAATACTGTCTGTTTTCTTGATCAAGAAGAATGGGAATATAGTTCTTGACGTTTGTAACAGTTATAGTGAGATGAAAAGAGGATGACAACTTGATGGTGGGATTTGTGGAGGTGGAAGCGTCAGAAGTATTGGATTATTCCTGAGTATCCATTTAGAGAAGAGAGGCGGGGGCTGCTCAAGAAAGAGAGGAAAAAAATTCTAGGGTTTTAGATTTTAGGATCTTGATACCATGTAAGATGATATTAATCTCCCTTGGGGAGTCTTTCTCATTAATATAAATATATATAGTGTACAAGATGTATCCCTAATACAATACGAATCCTAATCCTAATTACAAGAAGAATCCTAGTTTACCATAATTACATATCACTAATATTTACACTATATGAGATATATTCTAATTATGGTGGGATATTGTTGTGTAAACGTTTACACTAATCAATACTAATTAAAAGACTAGTACTCATGTAAACAACTATTGTTACATGATTTTTTATTCGCTAACTACTATGACTAGCAAAAATCAAAACAAACAATGTAATCATATCTAACCATAGAACCATCACCAATCAAGTGATATATCTTTCCTTCAGGATGCTCAAAGAAATATGCTACATCCAAGTGTGTGATGTCAGATTGATTTTCAGAGATAAAATTCACTTCGGGATTTTTCTCTTTCATTTTCATTGATGCTTGATAAACCTCAATCAAGTGCTTTGTCGTACGACAGGTACGTGCCCAATGTCCACTTTCACCACATCGATAACATTTATTTTCTGAGCCACGTGCTTCTGGCACTTCATGCCTCTCATCCTTCTTTTTCCCTCTCTAGTAGTGATTTTTCTTTGATGAATGATTAACACCAAGGAAAGTATTTCTTCCTTGACCATTATCACGATTACTATCATGCCCATGACCGAAGCCACGACCTTTTCCACACCTACACCTAGAGTATTGGGCGTACACCTTATTCACTCCGGGGAGTGGTGCAACGCCAGTAGGTCGATTCTCATGATTTTTCATCAGGAAATCATTATTTTGTTCAGCCACTAGCAGGTGAGCAATCAAATCACAATACTTTGTGAAATTTTCTCTCGATATTACTAATGTAGTAGCACATTCGAGGCATGGAAGTTGGAGAACGTATTTTCTAACATATCAGAATCACTAATTGTTTCTCCATATAGTGTCAATATAGAAGTAATTCTGAACATCACATAATTATACTTCATAACTGACTTGAAATCTTGTAGCCTTAGATTGCTCCATTCTTGTCATGCTTTTGGGAGGAAGACCATCTTCAAGTGGTCATACCTTTCTTTCAAGTTTTTTCATAATACGAGCGTATTCTTAATAGTAAGATATTCAATCTTCAGGGCCTCATTAAGGTGATGACACATGAATATTATTGCCTTCGTGTTTTCTTGGTTGAATGTTTTATTTTTCTTTAATGGTGTCTCCAAGACCCATAGCATCCCGATGGATTTCAGCATCTAGCACCCATGATAGATAGTTCTGGCCCGAAATATCGAGGGCAACTAAGTCAAATTTTGTAAGGTTAGCCATAAAATAGAGAGAGAAAAAATAGTACCTTAACCTCCGATTTTTTTTTTGAGACGGTAGAGTCTCGTAGTGATAATGTGTTATAAAATAATAAACTAAAGCAAGAATATTTATACAGAAAGAGAGAAGAAATCTCTTATTTCTTTTGAGGGATCAAATACAATGAAGGGAACATCTCTATTTATAAGAGAAAATTAAATTGGTCCCAAAGTTATTAACCCTAATATTTCTCCTAAAGATAGAGACATCTACAATATATGATAATATCTATAACATACATAAAATAATACCGAATTTTGTACCGAAAGTATTTTAATGATCTTCATAACCAACGGTCCCTAAGACTTTTCTTCTTGTCTACAAATAAAAATTCAGCAATATACGTAGTCTACATAATATTTTCGTCCAACAATGTTTAAAAGGTAATCCTTTTGGTCCTTTTAATTTGTCATTTAAGATTTTGATTTTAAAAAAGTGTAATTTTTATGTATCGATAGCAGTGGCGGATGCACTAGCAACAGGGTGGTGCAGTTGTACCACCGGATTTTTTTTAAAAATTTGCCTTCTAGACATAAAAAAATAAAATAAAAATTTGCACCACCAAATATAATCTCCTGGATCCGCCACTGTTTGACATATGTCATTGATATTTTATGGGCTCTTCAGACCGTTAAACATGATGTGACGATCTATTTAGTTCCATGATGCATTATTTTAATACATAGAAACTTATTATATCATTATGGAGAAGGTTCTCGAGTAGGACTAGCTTATCAATGATTAAAAGAGACAGAAATTTGGCAAGTATTATTCACCGCTTAAAGGTATTTGAAGTAGATAGATAAGATCTTCTACGCCTTTACAGCATAACATTTTGATTTATCCAATGCGAGAAAAATAAAGAGTAGTCCGTAGTTATTGGTCAAATGACAAGTATTCCACGTTGGTAAATGAAGGAAGAAGTGTGTGAAGTGTAAGATGAAATGAGTCGAAAATCGCCGCGACGCAGCCCCGTCGGAGTCAAGGCGCCGGAGGACCGTGGCTCCTCATCCACAGCAACGCGCCGCTAATACGGCCTTCAGCCACTGGAGTCGCGACTCTAATTCTGAAGAGTCGCGACGCTTCCCAGGCAGTGTTCGACGGGAAAATGGAAATTTCTGACTGTTGGGCTGGTTTTGGAGCATTAAACCTCCATTACTTGACACTTGAATTCAACCATTATTCAACTGATTGTAACCCCTCAATAAGTGGCATTACATGATCATTGAAAGTCATTAGTTGACTAGTTTAGGGGTCATCTTCCTTACAGTATAAATTGAGGCCTTTGACTCAATTGAAAAAGACTTAGAGAAATTTTCTGAAATCTTCTTCTTTCTCTCTAGCATCATTTCTATACTTAAAGTTCTTCAAGACACTTGAATTGTCGTTGCTCATTTGTTAAGTTGTTGTTTTATCTTGAAAGACTATTGCCCGCTAACGTAAAAGGAGATATACAGGGCAATCTTGTCTTAAAGACAGAGTGTCATCATTCGACTCAGCGAATCCAGAAAATTGTTTGTCTTTATTTTATTTCCAGTTTTGTTGTCTTGTGATTCTCATTGTAATCGTTTTTATTTCCAGTTTGTTGTAATCGTTTATCCTTTCTAGTATTTATAATATTTACTTACTTCCCGTTTGCTGCAATTGTTGTACCCATAATTTTAAGACAGGATTGTTGTGAGTTCCTAGAAAGATGACTGGAAAAGATCAATTCGCTCCTGAATATGTTGTTGCTTCTCAAGGAAACCCCTCTGCCTTCCCCACTACTGCTCAAGGCACACCTAATGCCTTTCTGATTGCTAAAGGGAACATTACAGTTCCTCCACCCTCTGGATTCCACCATGAACGCCCAGAAAAGCTCATGGGCTCTAACTTCAAGAGATGACAGCAGAAGATGTTGTTTTATCTGACTGTTATGAGAATGCCTCGTTTGCTAATAGAATATCCTTCACAAGCTGGAGATGAAGTGGACCCTTAGCCTAATGAAACGGTTGAAGGGGGCCAATGTATCCATGTCGTTAATGGCATGGAGATGGTTCTTGATGCATGGAGTCATAGTGACTTCATGTGTAAGAACTATATTTTGAATTGTCTGTCAAACCCGCTCTATACGGTGTATTGCACCGTAGGCACCGCCAAAGAGTTATGGGAAAAACTACAGAAGAAGTACAACGCACAAGATGCTAGAACGAAGAAATTCATCGTTGGAATTTTTTTGAAATTTCAAATGGTGGATAGCAAAACTGTGATGTCTCAAGTCCAGGAATTTCAAATGATTCTACATCACATAGATTTGAAAGGTATGAAACCAAATAAGCGGTTTGTTGTTTCATCACTAATTGAGAAGTTACCTCCCTCGTGGAATGAGTTACTTAAAACTCAAGATAAGGGAAATGACCTTTGAGGAACTTATTATCAAACTCCAGATACAAGAAAATAATAAGAAGGTCTTGCCTAGGGGGAAGCAACTCGCTGAGGCAAAGGCAAATCTGGCTGAGACCAAAGGGAACCCAAGCAAGAAGCATAAGTTTCAGAAATACGGCAAGACCCAGACATCGAAAAGTTCAAGGGAATCTGTCACCACTGTGGGAAACCTGGTCACATGATCAAGGACAGCCACAAGCTCAATACTGAGCAAAAAGATGAGGCCAAAGGCAAGACACATGCTAACGTCGTCAAAGATACGATTCTTGACGACATGATTGAGGAGTTCTCGACAGTGGTATTAAAGCGAACCTTGTTGAGTATCTCATGCAGTGGTGGATGGATACGAGTGCTACCAAACACATATGTTCTAATAGAGATACCTTCTCCACATATACACCAGTTACATAAAATAAGCTGTTCATGAGTAACAATGCTTCTTCTGACGTGTTGGGGGTAGGAAAGGTGGTCCTGAAGATGACTTCTGGAAATTAGCTTACTTTGAATGAGGTGATGCATGTCCCTGAGATTAGAAGGAATTTAATTTCAGGTCCTTTATTGGTTAATGCTGGTTTTAGGCTAGTGTTTGAGTCCAATAAATTTTTAATCACAAAAAATGGAACTTTTGTGGGGAGAGGCTTCGTTTGTGAAAGCCTCTTTAAAGTTAACGACATGTTTGTAATGCGTGCAAGCAATAATATTGAAGTTTCTTCTTACTTGCTTGAGTCTTCTAATTTATGACATCATAAATTAGGACATGTTAATTATAAGTCCATCCAAAGGTTGGTGAAGTTGGAGTTATTGTCGTCTATCGACGTAAACCCTTAACATAAGCATGAGGTGTGCGTAAAGGCAAAACTCACAAAAATTCCCTTTTGATTCGTCGAAAGGAATACCGCTCCTCTAGAACTTGTTCACACAAATATATGTGATCTAAAGTTTTCCCAAACTAGGGGGAACAAATACTTTGTGACCTTCATTGATGATAGCATAAGGTATTGCTACCTTTACTTATTGAAAAGTAAAGATGAAGTCTTTGAAGCATTTAGACGCTACAAAGCTGAAGTTGAAAAGCAACTAAGTATGCAGATTAAATCAATTCGTAGTGATAGAGGGAGAGAATACGTAGCGTCATTTGAGGAATATTGTGTCTAATCGGGCATTGTTCATCAAACGACGACTCCTTACTTACCTCAATCAAATGGTGTCGCTGAACGCAAGAACTGTACGTTGAGGGAGATGATGAATGTCTTGCTCATCAATTTCGGGCTTCCCTAAAACATGTGGGGAAAAGATGTCATTACCGCTAATACTATCCTTAATAGGGTCCCATATAAGGGTAAGGACAAAACTCCATATGAATCATGGAAGGGAAAGAAACCCACCTATAAATACTTGAAGGTGTGGGGTTGTTTGGCAAATGTCGAAGTGCCTAAGCCAAAGCAGGTCAAGATTGGGCCTAAGACTATAGATTGTATTTTCATCAGATATGCAAATAACATTACTCTTTATCGCCTTTTAGTGCATAAGTCAGATATTCCAGATATCCACGGGGGTACAATAATGGAATCAAGAAATTCTCAATTATTTTAGAATACCTTTCCTAGAAAGGAAAGAGACATAACCTCTCATAAACAAAATTATGAACAAAGCTCTCGGGAACCAGGAGTCGATGACTGCCCAAATCTAGATGGTTCTGATCTAGTGGACTCTGAAGTGACTGATTATCCGAAATTTAGTGTTTCAGATTCTCAGAACTTGGAGACTCCAGAGATGAAACTAAGACGAAGAGTAAAAGGGCCAGGAAGGATAAAACATTCGCTTCTGACTTTGTAGCTTATATGGTTGATGATGAACCGAAGATAATTGCTGAAGCGTTGTCATCTCTAGAGGCACCGCTCTGGAAAGAACCTATTGCGAGCGAAATAGACTCCATCCTGCAAAACCACACTTGAGAGTTGGTTGATCTTCTTCCGAAAAACAAATCGTTGGGTTATAAATGGATACTCAAATGAAAGTATAAAGCAGATATGTCTATAGATAAGTACAAAGTTAGGTTGGTATTCAAGGACTATCGACAAAAGGAAGACCTTGACTATTTTGACACATACCTTCTGGTGTCTAGAATGACGTCCATACGAGTATTCATTGCGATAATAACGTTGCGCGACCTTGAGATACATCAAATAGATGTCAAGATAGTCTTCCTAAATGGTAATTTAGAAGAAGAATTTATACGGAATAACCCGATGGGTATGTGGTTTCAGGGCAAGAGAAGAAAGTCTATCGACTTGTCAAGTCTCTGTATGGGCTGAAATAGGCCCCGAAGCAATGACACAAAAAATTTGATAGTACTCTACTATCAAAGGGTTTATCCATTAATGAGTGTGGCAAATATGTCTACATGAAAGGTAACTCTGACTCATTCGTCATAATATGTCTGTATGTAGATGACATGTTGATCACAGGAAGCAATCCTAACTTGATCCAATCGACTAAGAACATGTTGAAACAATGCTTCGACATGAAGGATATGAGTATCACGGATGTCATCTTAGGGATAAATATTTCTAAGACGTCTGACAGACTGGTCTTATCTTAGTCTCACTACATCGAGGATGTGTTGAGAAAGTTTGAGATGTTCGACAGTTCGCCGATGAAGTCACCACTGGATATGAATAAAAAAATTGATAAAATCATGGTGCGCCCATTGCTAGGAGCGATATACTCATATGATTAGGAGTTTGATGTACATAACAAACTTCACTCGTCCTGATATCGCTTAATTATCTTAGGTATTTCAAGATGGATTATCCCAGACTTAGGCTTGGTAGTCAGTCTCAGGGTTTTGAATTGAGCGCAGCTGGACAACCGGATAGAGGCGGGTCCTAGGGTAGTAGAGGTAGTTCTCAATACGGTAGGTGTGGCCCTCAGACAGGTCGAGGTAGTGCTCAATTCAACTGACATGGTTGATGTGGGGGTGCTTAGATATCGGGTGATCGCGGTCATTTCTATGCGTTTCTAATAAGACCCAAGGGAGAGGCCTTCGATGCTACGATCATAAGTACTCTTTCAATTTGTCATTGACCTGCTACAGTTTTGTTTGATCCAGGGTCTACTTATTCTTATGTGTTTGCATACTTTTTTTTGAGTTTGGATTTGACGTATGAGTCTCTATCCATGTCTATTCATGTTTTTACACTTGTTGGGGATTTTGTAGTGGTAGATGAGGCATACTTGGGTTGTGTAGTTACCTTGATGGGGTATAATACTCATGTAGACTTAAAAGTTTTTAGTATGATAGATTTTATTTTATTTTAGGTATGGATTGGTTAGCTCCATATCATGTTATCTTGGATTGTTATGTAAAAGTTGTTACCTTATCCATGTCGGGTATTCCTCAGTTAGTTTGAAAGGGTACAGTGTCCGAAGAAAGTGATTTTGTTCCTCAAAGCTCAGAAGATGGTAGAGAAGGAATATCTTTTTTATTTGGTGTATGTTCGTGATACGAGTGCATAAACTCCCCCATTAGAGTCAGTTCTGGTAGTTCTGATGGGGTATGACCCAATGTTTATCCTTGGGGTGATTTGGTATTGTTCGTGAAGAAGAAGGATAGGCCTATGCGCATGTATATCGATCATCGGCAGTTGAACATGGTGACTATTAAGAACAGGTCTCTGATACCTCGCATTGATGACTTATTTGATCAATTGTAGAGTGCCTCTGTCTTTTCCAAGATTGACTTAAGGCCCGGTTACCATCCGTTGAATATTAGGGCCGGGGATATTCTTAAGATGGCCTTTTGGACTCGATATGGGAATTATGAGTTTTGGTGATGTCCTTTGGGTTGACGAATGCATCTGCAAAATTTATGGAGTGGGTGAATGAGGTGTTCTGATCTTACTTAGATTCTTTTATGGTGGTATTCATTGATGATATCTTGATCTATTCTCGGAGCAAAGGGGAGCACGCGCAACATTTGAGGATCGTGCTTGGTATTCTGAAGGAAAAACAACTCTATGCAAATTTTTTAAAGTGTGAGTTCTGGCTTAGTTTGATAGATTTCTTGGGGCATGTGGTGACCAAATATGGTATTATGGTAGATCTTAAGAAGATTGAGGCAGTGCGGGATTGGGTTTGGTCTGCTTCAGTCATCGAGGTTCGGAGTTTTGTCGGCCTTGTTGGGTATCGGTGATTCATGGAGGGATTTTAGCCATTGCAGCTCCGTTGAATAGATTGACCCAAAAGGATATAGCTTTTCAGTAGTCTAAAGAGTGTGAGACGAGCTTTCAAAAGTTCAAAGCCTTATTGACTACCACTCCGATTTTAACCTTGCTAGTTGAGAGAGGGAGTTTTACTGTGTATTGTGATGCTTTTAGAGTTGGTATTGGGTGTGTGTTGATGTAGAAAGAGAAAGTGATAGCTTATGGTTTGAGGCGATTAAAGGTTCATGAAAACAATTATCCCACCCATCACTTAGATTTGGCGGCGAGTATGTTTGCTTTTAGAGGTATTACCTATATAGGTTACATTGTGAGGTATACATCGACCACCGCAATCTTCAATACTTGTTCAATCAGAAAGATCTTAATTTGAGATAATGTAGGTGGTTGAAGATGCTGAAGGATTTTGACATGACTATCTTGTAATACTCGGGCAACGTAAATGTGGTAGTGGATGCCTTGAGTCACAAGGCGGTGAACATGGGTAGTTTGACTAAGTTGCAATTGGAAGAGTGTCATATGACTATGGATGTTCAGTCTTTGGCAAATCGATTTATTAAACTTGATATTTTGAAGTCTGGTATGGTGTTAGCTTGTGTGGAGGCGCGGTCTTCCTTATTAGAGCAGATTAGATCCCAACAATTTGATGATGTTAAGTTGTTCAAAATTCGTTACAAGATATTGCGGGGAGAGGCGATTATTGATAGTGATGGTGTATTGAGGATCAAAGGTCGAGTTTGTGTTCCTAAGGTGGGTGACTTAACTAGATTTATTATGAAGGAGGCCCATAGATCGATGTATTGCATTTACCCTGGGAATACCAAGATGTACCATGACTTGAGGCAATATTATTAGTGGTGCAGGATGAAGAGGTACATAGTGGAGTTTGTGTCCCGGTATTTCAATTGCCAACAAGTGAAATATGAGCACTAGATGACTGGTGGTGTGCTTCAGAGGATGTCCGAATGGAAGGGGGAGCGGATTGCCATGGACTTTGTTGTAGGATTGCTCTGTACCTTAGGCAAGTTCGATTCTATATGGGTCATTGTGGACAGGTTGACCAAATTTGCTAATTTTATTTCAGTTTAAACTACTTATATTTCAGAGAAGTTATCTAGGATCTATATCCGAGAAATAGTATGATTGCATGGGGTGCCTATTTCTATTATTTCCGAACACAATACGCAATTCACTTCTCACTTTTAGCGGTCAATGCAGAAGGAGTTGGGTACCAAAGTGGAGCTTAATACAACCTTTCACCCTCAGACTGATGTCCAGTCTGAGCGGACTATTTAGGCTCTCGAGGATATGTTGTGATCCTATGTGATTGACTTTGGTGGTCATTGGGACCAGTTTCTACCCTTGACTGAGTCCGCTTACAACAACGGTTACCATTCTAGTATTGAGATGGCACTATATGAGGACTTGTATAGTAGGAGGTGTTGTTCTTCTATTGGATGGTTTGATGCTTTTGAGGTTTGACCTTAGGATATTGATATTTTGAGAGATTCAATGGATAAGGTTAAGTTGATCCATGAGCGGCTTCTTACAGCCCAGAACAAACAGATGAGCTATGCAGACTAGAGAGTTCACCCTTGTGAGTTTATGGTTGGATAGCAAGTGTTGCTGAAGGTTTCACCCATGAAGGGTGTGATGAAGTTTGAGAAGAAGTAAAACCTTAGCCCGAGGTTTATTAGTCCTTCCAAGATCATGGAGAGAGTTGGTAATGTGGCATATAAGTTGACTTTACCTCTTTGATTACCTAGTGTGCATCTTATGTTTCATGTGTTGATGTTGAGGATTTATGTTGCTGATGATTCTCGTATGATTAGATGGGATTCGGTGACGCTGGACCAGAACTTAGCTTATGATGAGGAGCCTGTAGCTATTTTTGATAAGCAGGTTCAAAACTTGATGTCCAATGATATAGTTGTTACACCCCGGAATTTCAGGATATGTTATAAGAACGTACGTAAGAACTCAAAAATGTTAAGACTCGAGACGAGTAAAAATTTATCGGAAATTTTGGAATTTGTCGGAAAACGAAATATTTGATTTAACGGGAGGGCGACACGTGTCACCCCCCCTTAATGGTCTTGGACGAAAATGACATGGGGGAAATGGTCATTTGACCATAATTTAAAAGACCAAGTCTTGCAAAGACAATTAGCTTGACATTGTTGACTAAGTCAAATGCCACTTGGCTTGATCCTTGTGAAATGCATCTAGACCACCCATTTGTTCTAATCTTGACCCTCAATTATGTTATATATGTATACTAGTAGCAAGACTAGTTCCCACACTTAGTCTTATTTCAAGAAACTTGAAGAATGCAAAATGGGGCTCTCGGGTTTGGGGATTAAGGGGCAAGAAAATTTTTCAATTTTTGTCCAATAATCTCCCCACTTTAAACCAAGGTTCCTAAGGGTATTGTAAGGTTATCTCTTTAGAAAGATCCCGGAAAAATGGTGTTTTCGTATTAGTCGCAAGGCGAAAACCTAAGGGGTTATTCAACTTTGAAGATGGAACTTGAAGATGAGTTATTCATAAGCTTCTAAGGGTTGCTTGGAGTGGATTGGAACGTCGAAAGGAGGAGCTAAAGTTGCTAAGGATCGACTTGTGATCTTGGATCATATTTGGGCTAAATGAGGTATAATCTTTGTCTTATTTTTGTAATTGAAGATTACATGTTATTATAAGCTAGAAATGATCATGTGATATGTGCTATGAAGTTTGATAAGTGTTATGGAAATTTGGAAGCTCAAAATCCGAAAATGACATGTTGAGTCATTTGAAATTGAATTACAATTTGGCCGTAACTAGAATTGTCGCATGTTAGCTGCTTGAAGATTATAGTTGTTATAATCAATTGCGGCCTTATAACGTGTTATGCTAACAACTTGGATTGAAATGGAAATTGAATAAGCATTGGTGTTATTGTACTCAATGTGGCCGAATTGGACTAGTAGTTTGTATTAGTTTGATATCTTTTGTGGGGCGGAATTTTACACGTCTAGTAGGCGTGTAATCCCCTATTGTTAATTGCATTGTTGGGCCTTAAATGTGGCGTGTTTGGTTATTGAATTCGGCCTTGAAAAGGTGGCAAAGTATGTAGAAACAAAGGAAGTCTTTGTCAGATTTTCCGTAGAATTTAGGGACTTTGCACTTGGAATATTCTATGTTTGAAACTAGAAGTTAATAGACGTACTATGGTCATTATAGGTTGACATACTACGTACGGCGAATTGGACTTAGCAAGTGGATTAAACCGAAGAGGTATGTGGAACTTTCTTATCTCTTGAGCATGAATAAGTTGTAAATGTATAGTACGGTAGACGTACAAGATTTTGACGATCTAGGCCTATTTGATATCCTTGGCTTATTTTAAGAATGTCCAAGTTGATTGAGTTAGGGAATTAACTCACTTGTTTAAATATTAAGGATATCTTGGTTTTCAAAAGTTAAGAGACTTTAAGTATGTTGAAAGTATTATTGATACTTGTTTTGTTGGAAAGTTTAAGTCTCTTGGTTATAAAGAAGTATGTAAGTTGCTAATGTATAAAGATAGTATAACGGCTTTATGAGAAGTTGGTTATAATAGCTTTATGGAAGGTTAAAAAGCGTGGTTTACTCTAAGTAATTTAAGTATGTTAAATGACTTGAAATAACGAAAGGCAAATTGATTTAAAGGCATCAATTGCTTAAGGTTTTAAAAGAAAGAAGTCACTTGATTTAGAAGCCTATAATTTTATTTCTAAAAGATATTGTGACTTGTCTTGAAAAATAGTTATGACTTGATACTATGGTTATTAGTGTCTTGGAAGTTTCGTATGGAAAAGAGTCATTTTAAAAGAGTAGAAGTATGTAGTACTTGAGTTTATAAAATGAAAGTCTATAGATTTTATGAACTTGCCTATGTGTGCTGGTGATAGCCCTTGAGTGCAAGTGTTATGTTTTATTACGTTGCCGCGACTCTCGGTTGGAGGGTCGGCTTGTTGTAAGTTTACTTGACGCGTCGACGGTGATGTGGGATTCCACGGATATGCTTCCATTATTTGTGTTACTCATGGACATGCTTGCGATGTGGGATTAGGGCATGTGACCGGGAGGCGTTAGATTCGGATTTATAATGTCATGTTAGTGCCTTAAGTAAGCTAAAATGAGTGTATATGCATAAGACTAATAAGAAGTTAGGGATTTCTTAACTTGCTTATTTATTGTGTGATCAGGTTGAGATAGGGTAAGAGTATAAGTGAGGGGAAAACCCCCAAGACGCTATACCACATTCTCCAGGGTAAGAGTATAAATGAGGGGTAAACCCCCAAGACATTATACCACCTGCTTTACCACCTTCTCCAGGATAAGAGTATAAATGAGGGGTAAACCCCCAAGACGTTATACCACCTGCCTCAGGGTAAGATTATAAATGAGGGGAAAACCCCAAGACATTATACCACTGCTTTATGGGTTCGCTACCCATGATTTGATCGTGAGTCTCTTATTTTTATGTGGTACATATACTCTTGGATTACTCTCATTGTTAGTAAGACACTGTGTACTGTTAATTGAGTTAACATACCTGTCTCCAGTTTTATTATAGACTTATGATTTCATTACAGTACTTTCAGTTTCACATATTTGGTACATGTTATGCTTGACCTCCTGGCTGCGTTCACGCCGCAGTAGAGTAGGTTCTTGATCCTCGCTCTTAGGATCACTGTTCATTGTTGAGAAACTCCTTTATTGGAGGCTTATCCACGGTATTGTCTGGTCGTTGTACATTCAGGGTATGGCGGGCCCCGTCACTTGAGTTGTTATTCTTAAGTCTGTAGTCACATTGTGGTTTGGGTTGTAAAGAAAAAAAAATGTATTGTTTTATTGCGTATATTATGCGGAAGGTGGCCTTATCGCAGCTTTGTTATTGTTTTATGTTTAAGCTTTTTCTGATTGTGTATCATTTGCTATTCTCCGATGTATCTGAAAGGGGTGCCTGGTAGGGCACGATCGCGAGCCCGGTCGGTCGTGACAAAAGTGGTATCAAACCCCAAGACGTTATACCACGCGCCGTGGTAAGAGTATAAATGAGGAAAACCCCAAGACATTATACCACTGCTTTATGGGTTCGCTACCCATGATTTGATCGTGAGTCTCTTATTTTTATGTGGTACATATACTCTTGGATTACTCTCATTGTTAGTAAGGTACTGTGTACTGTTAATTGAGTTATCATACATGTCTTAAGTTTTATTATAGACTTATGATTTCATTACAGTACTTTCAGTTTCACATATTTGGTACATGTCAGATCGACCTCCCGAGTGCGTTAAATGTCGCAGTAGAGTGCTGTTGCGATCCTCGCTCTAGGATCACTGTTCACCGTTGAGAAGCTCCTTTATTAGGAGGCTTATCCACGGTATTGTCGGTCGTTGTACATTCAGGTATGGCGGGGCCCCGTCACTTGAGTTATTCTTAGAGTGCGTAGTCACATTGTGGTTTGGGTTGTAAAGAAAAAAAAATGTATTATTTTATTGCGTATATTGTACGGAAGGTGGCCTTATCGGCTAGCCTGTTATTGTTTTATGTTTAAGTTTTTTTTTTTTTTACAGTTGTGTATGTTCCGCTGCTATTCTCTGATGTATACCGAAAGGGGTGCCCAGGTAGGGCACGATGCCCGGCCCGGAGTCGTGACAAAAGTGGTATCGAAGCGATTAGTCCTCGGAAAGTGTCTGAGACCGCGTTCAGTAGAGTCTTGATTATCGGTATGTTGTGCACCACATCTATAATCGTGAGGCTGCAGGACATTTAGGATTGGTTTCCATTTTCTCACTCGAGATGGTGCGATAGAGTCAGTATGGTTAGGTCGTCTCTCACCAACAAGTTATGTTGTTTGCATTACGAGAAAGCGTGATGACCAGAAAAGATTATGTGGATTGCGTATCCAGGTTGGTAATGTTTGTAGTATAGTTGGTATTGTGACATACAACTATACGGATTTATGTATGAGGGTCAGACGCGTGTTGCCTAGAATGATTTTAGATTGCCAGGGCTTGGTAAGGACTAAAATACCGGGAAGGTATGAACAGTTAAGGAACTCTCATCAAAGGTTTACGTGCTAATTTGAGATAATTAGGTGATGATGAGTTGTGTGAGAATGTAATGGACCCTTAAGAGGTTATTATTAAGGGACTAAATGGAAGACTATGTTAATAGGTTAAGCTACGTGGTATGATTAACAGAATGGTACGGGTGAGATCCGTATGGAGTAAGTATGGTTGTTATGGTCAAGACAACCCGATTATAGTATATCGAGAAGTTGTTTTTGTACCCGTTTACGGGGGGGACTGATAAGTTAGGCTTAGAGCACGGAAATTGTGAGCCTAGGAATGTTGGTAACCACTGAGACCTTAGATATATAAGGCCTTCTCGGGTAGTAAAGTTAAGACAGACCAAGGAAAAGAGTTAAATACGACGCCGAGTCGGGTTGGGGACCTATTAAGGGTCGCCCCATAGCCTGGAATGGAGTGGGATCAGTTGATAGTAGTCCCGCCACGTGACAGGGTCACGAGGGTGCAAGGCCCAAGTCTAGTTAAATCGTTTTACGGGTTCGTGGACGCATTCCACCGGAACCAGGTTGTGAGAGCCGGAACTGGCCTTATGTTGTTTAATTTGGTAACTCCAAAGAGTGGAGGCCAGAATTAGTATGGAATTTATGTACGTATGCTAGTATAAGTTTGGAAGTACGGAAAGAGTACGACCAGTGAAAAAGAGAGCAACCAAGTGTAAAGAAATGGAGCCTGAATCCATGAGGACCTTTCGTGGTGACTACACCCGTGAGTGTTGGGTGGTATTGCCGGGTAGATAATTGCGTAACGATACAATCGTTGGACCACAGCAGACCTAGCAGAGCTGTATGACGCATATTGAGGTCATCGTGAGTGCGGGCTAGTTGGCCTCTTGTTATGCCAACGTTGATCGCAGAGAGATGGCTCGATTTCGGTTTTACCGTGTGATTATCGATGTAAAGGAAGAGAAGTGGTGGTAACGGTGAATTATCCTTCCTTCTTTGACATCATTTTTTTAAGTCTGTGACTTGTTCATTTGAGGTAAATTGACACGGAAGTAGGTAATAATTGAATTTGAAGGAATTTATGTTAAGTGCCCTCGGGGGTACTTGGAGTTAGTTTGGTGTGGCGGTCGACCACGACCTTAGGATAATTTCGGGAAAATGTGCGGCAAGAATAAAATAAGTCACAGCATCGCTTACGGCAAGCTGAGGGCATCTTTGGTAGGTTTTGAAAATCTACATGACTTTAAGGCGGTGCGTGATGATTAGATAGTTACTGGACCGCAAGAGGACCCTGTGATTAGGGTTGAGCCTCCAAGGAAAGTTTATTTAGTGGAGATAAGTTCTCTCCCCCACGTAAGGACAATTTTACGTATATTGGGGTTATGTGTACCCATGATTGTTAGACAATGGATAAGAGACTGGTAAGGTCTTCAGTATCGTCATGCCATAGGTTACAGTTTTAGATAACCGTGGGAAAATTATCATGTTGGGGTAATTAAGAACGACGTTACGAAATGGTCGAGAAAGTGTCGTAAGGAAAAATGCAGGTAGTACGCATATATGAAACAATACGATTATGAATCAAGATAGAAATACTTTTGCTAATAATAAGCCTAAGTAAGGTTATGACCAGAATGATAAAGGAGAATACGACTATGGTTATGAAATTTGCACGAGATATGATGACCCCAGACTAGTGTAAGACCATTAGTAAATAATGGGCAGTAAGAACACCTTGAGGAAAGGTGGTAGCATCGGGTTACTACTTGACGAGATCAAGGAAACCTCCCCCCCCCTAAATTGTGATGGACAGTAAGTCTTAGCCAGGAGGCAAGCAAAGGAATTAAGTCTAAGTTTAGTGACCAAGTTTGGTTGCAACGGAGAAAGGGAAACAAGAACCATGATTGAGATTAAGGATACCCGAATATTTCGCAGGAATGAGAAAGGCTTTCAGTTATTGGAAGATAAGTTGACTCGACTACAGTTCTAACTCCTCCTGAAAGACTAGAGGGTTAGGTTATTATTATGATAGCACGTTGGGTGTTGGGCAGCCAGATAGACTGGACGTGGTCCGTGATATTCTTCAGTTACCGAGCATAGGGGTTCGATTATTTGTTTCCAAGGTTAATGAAGTTTAGATCCGAGAGGTTGCCGAGTCTTCCGTCATTGAGGAGGTAAAGAGGCGACAGTTTGAGGATCCAGTTATGATACGGTATCGAGATACGACTCTCCGAGAAGAGAAGAGCCTGTTTGAGTAGCACCGGATGGGGTGCTGTGAGAAGAGGATAGATTGCGTGTACCCGGTACTACAGGACTAGTCAGCAGGTCTTAGGGGAGGCACGCAGTGCTTATTGTTCTAATTGTTCGGGGCCGACTAAGTTGTGTCGTGACCTCGGATGTATGTATGGGTAAGAAGACCGGAAAAGGGACATAGCGGAGTTTACTGCTTAGTGTCCGAGTTAGTAGCAGGTCATGGTTGAGCACCAGAAGTCCAGTGGGATATTGCAGGCGATTGAAATCCCAACCTAGGTATGAGAGGTAATTAATATGGATCTTGTTACAGGGTGGCATCGTACTCGGAGGAAGTGCGACTCCCTGGGGGCCATGGTAAATAGGCTGACGAAACCAGCCGTGTTCTTCCGGTTAGGACCACTTACTCTACCGAGGTTCGCTAGCTTTTGTTTAGCGAGGGATTGTGAGATCGCACGGTTTCTACGTTTATGATGCCGCATGGATGAACTCGACATGATAACTTCGAGGTTTTTCGAAGGGTTTTAGGGACACAGTGAGTCTCGGTGTTGCATTACACCCTCGCACCGACTGACAGCAGAGCGTACTATTCGTGCACTCGAGGATAGGTTGCGGGCTGTGTTCTTGATTTCGATATAGCGGAGGGTTAATTGCCTCACTTTGTTACGCACGATACAGATACCCTTCCAAGATTCGATGGCCTGTATGAGGCCTTGTATGTAAGAAAGTGTAGATCGCGGTTGGATGGTTCGACATAGGCGAGGTTTAGTTATTTGGTCCGCACTTGATTCGTGGGCCGTGGATAAGGCGGCTTATCCGAAAGATTATTAGGAAGCTTAGAGTCACAAGCTTTATGCAGATTACCGACGTTGACACATGGGGTTCAGCTTGACATTTTAGTATGAGTATTGTGGTGTGGCCTCGTGTGGTATTATTGGTATGTAGGGGTTGTAAAAGAAGACTATGTCGCTATCTTTAAGTTTGACTCCCGAAAGAACATTCGGGGACGAATGTTTCTAAGGGGGGAATAATGTTACACCCCGGAATTTCAGGATATGTTATAAGAACGTACGTAAGAACTCAAAAATGTTAAGACTTGAGACGAGTAAAAATTTATCGGAAATTTTGGAATTTGTCGGAAAACGAAATATTGCGACGAACGGGAGGGCGACACGTGTCACCCCCCTTAATGGTCTTGGACGAAAATGACATGGGGGAAATGGTCATTTGACCATAATTTAAAAGACCAAGTCTTGCAAAGACAATTAGCTTGACATTGTTGACTAAGTCAAATGCCACTTGGCTTGATCCTTGTGAAATGCATCTAGACCACCCATTTGTTCTAATCTTGACCCTCCATTATGTTATATATGTATACTAGTAGCAAGACTAGTTCCCACACTTAGTCTTATTTCAAGAAACTTGAAGAATGCAAAATGGGGCTCTCGGGTTTGGGGATTAAGGGGCAAGAAAAATTTTCAATTTTTGTCCAATAATCTCCCCACTTTAAACCAAGGTTCCTAAGGGTATTGTAAGGTTATCTCTTTAGAAAGATCCCGGAAAAATGGTGTTTTCGTATTAGTCGCAAGGCGAAAACCTAAGGGGTTATTCAACTTTGAAGATGGAAATTGAAGATGAGTTATTCATAAGCTTCTAAGGGTTGCTTGGAGTGGATTGGAACGTCGAAAGGAGGAGCTAAAGTTGCTAAGGATCGACTTGTGATCTTGGATCATATTTGGGCTAAATGAGGTATAATATTTGTCTTATTTTTGTAATTGAAGATTACATATTATTATCAGCTAGAAATGATCATGTGATATGTGCTATGAAGTTTGATAAGTGTTATGGAAATTTGGAAGCTCAAAATCCGAAAATGACATGTTGAGTCATTTGAAATTGAATTACAATTTGGCCGTAACTAGAATTGTCGCATGTTAGCTACTTGAAGATTATAGTTGTTATAATCAATTGCGGCCTTATAACGTGTTATGCTAACAACTTGGATTGAAATGGAAATTGGATAAGCATTGGTGTTATTGTACTCAATGTGGCCGAATTGGACTAGTAGTTTGTATTAGTTTGATATCTTTTGTGGGGCGGAATTTTACACGTCTAGTAGGCGTGTAATCCCCTATTGTTAATTGCATTGTTGGGCCTTAAATGTGGCGTGTTTGGTTATTGAATTCGGCCTTGAAAAAGGTGGCAAAGTATGTAGAAACAAAGGAAGTGCTGTCCGATTTTCCGTAGAATTTAGGGACTTTGCACTTGGAATATTCTATGTTTGAAACTAGAAGTTAATAGACGTACTATGGTCATTATAGGTTGACATACTACGACGCGAATTGGACTTAGCAAGTGGATTAAACCGAAGAGGTATGTGGAACTTTCTTATCTCTTGAGCATGAATAAGTTGTAAATGTATAGTACGGTAGACGTACAAGATTTTGACGATCTAGGCCTATTTGATATCCTTGGCTTATTTTAAGAATGTTCAAGTTGATTGAGTTAGGGAATTAACTCACTTGTTTAAATATTAAGGATATCTTGGTTTTCAAAAGTTAAGAGACTTTAAGTATGTTGAAAGTATTATTGATACTTAGTTTTGTTGGAAAGTTTAAGTCTCTTGGTTATAAAGAAGTATGTAAGTTGCTAATGTATAAAGCTAGTATAACGGCTTTATGGGAAGTTGGTTATAATAGCTTTATGGAAGATTAAAAAGTGTGGTTTACTCTAAGTAATTTAAGTATGTTAAATGACTTGAAATAACGAAAGGCAAATTGATTTAAAGGCATCAATTGCTTAAGGTTTTAAAAGAAAGAAGTCACTTGATTTAGAAGCCTATAATTTTATTTCTAAAAGATATTGTGACTTGTCTTGAAAAATAGTTATGACTTGATACTATGGTTATTAGTGTCTTGGAAGTTTCGTATGGAAAAGAGTCATTTTAAAAGAGTAGAAGTATGTAGTACTTGAGTTTATAAAATGAAAGTCTATAGATTTTATGAACTTGCCTATGTGTGCTGGTGATAGCCCTTGAGTGCAAGTGTTATGTTTTATTACGTTCTTGCGACTCTCGGTTGGAGGGTCATTGTCTTGTTGTAAGTTTACTTGGACGTACCGACAGTGATGTGGGATTCCACGGGTATGCTTCCATTATTTGTGTTACTCCTTGGACATGCTTGCGATGTGGGATTCCGGGGCATGTGACCAGGAGGCGGGTTAGATTCCCGGATTTATAATGTCATGTTAGTGCCTTAAGTAAGCTAAAATGAGAGTGTATATGTATAAGACTAATAAGAAGTTAGGGGGATTTCTTAACTTGCTTATTTATTGTGTTACGACCGGTTGAGATAGGGTAAGAGTATAAGTGAGGGGAAAACCTCCAAGACGCTATACCACCTTCTCCAGGGTAAGAGTATAAATGAGGGGTAAACCCCCAAGACATTATACCACCTGCTATACCACCTTCTCCAGGATAAGAGTATAAATGAGGGGTAAACCCCCAAGACGTTATACCACCTGCCTCAGGGTAAGAGTATAAATGAGGGGAAAACCCCCAAGACATTATACCACCTGTTTCTATGGGTTCGCTACCCATGATTTGATCGTGAGTCTCTTATTTTTATGTGGTACATATACTCTTGGATTACTCTCATTGTTAGTAAGGCACTGTGTACTGTTAATTGAGTTAACATACCTGTCTCCAGTTTTATTATAGACTTATGATTTCATTCTGATGCTGATTTCACATATTTGGTACATGTTATCGACCTCCTTGAAGTGCGTTCGCCGCAGTAGAAGTCTGATCTTGATCCTCGCTCTTAGGATCATTGTTCAGCTGTTGAAAAGCTCCTTTATTCCGGAGGCTTATCCCTGATATTGTCGGTCGTTGTACATTCAGGGGTATGGCGGGGCCCTGTCCCGCCAGAGTTGTTATTCTTAGAGGTCTGTAGTCACATTGTGGTTTGGGTTGTAAAGAAAAAAAAATGTATTGTTTTATTGCGTATATTGTACGGAAGGTGGCCTTATCGGCTAGCCTGTTATTGTTTTATGTTTAAGTTTTTTTTTTTTTACAGTTGTGTATGTTCATTGCTATTCTACGATGTATCACAGAAAGGGTGCGGGTAGGGCACGATGTGAGCCGGGGTCGGGGCGTGACAATAGCTTTCGTGAAAGTGCAGTGGAGGAATCACCTAGTAGATGAAGCTACATGGGAGACTGAGTCAGATATGCGGGCTAACTACCTCGAGCTATTTGACAGTTCAAGTACTTCATTTTCTTTACCGTTCAAGGGTGAACGTTTATTTAAGTTGTACCTGATGTAACGACTTGAAAAGTTGTTTTGCTTCTTTGCCTTGAAACCCCTAAATTACCCTTCTATGAATCCTTATTATCTAGTTTGTGACTTGCGGGGATGGGTGACATGGTTTTCGAGGTGATCAGCTAGGTTTCACACTCATTTTGGTAGGTTTGAGAAATTCCAAGTTAAGAGAATAGAAAAGTTTGACCCATAGTTGACTTTTGAGTAAACGCGCTCCGTTTGTAGTTTCTTCGGTTCCATTAGCTCCGGAACGGTGTTTATGACTTAGTCGAGTCTTTGGTTCGGGCCCCGAGGCAGTCTGATGTGTTTTGGGGGTTAGGTTGTAAAATTATGGAATTAGAACTTCAAAGTTGACTTTAGTCAAGCCCAAGCCTTAGAGACCTTTTCGGGATATTCTGAGTGCGCGAGCAGGTCTATAATGTATTTTCTAATAGGAATGCATGGTTTGTTTGTGTCTGGGAGGTCCCGAAAGTGTTTTGGATGTTTGACGAGGAGTTGGTTGGTTTTGGCCATTGCTAGTGTCTGGTGTTCGCCCCATCGCCCTTGAATTCGCTTTCGCGCGTCCGCCTCTTTGGAGGTCTGGCTCACAGAAGCGAGATTTGACCAGGAGCCTAGGGTCTTATTGTTACACCCCGTAGTTCCAGGGTATGTATACGAGGACGTACGTACGAGAATACGACATAAAAATTGGAAAGGAAGAAAGATGTGATTTTTCGACGGAAAAGTTTCTGGATTTTGTGAAGGAAAAAGGTTCGTTAATGGGAATTGGATTCCCAGATTTGGTATTCGGACTTCTGGGATTATTTTAGAATTATAGAATTTTATTTCCGGAATTGGTCACGTGGGGCCCACGGGGAAAATTTACGGTTTTGTGAGGCCCACTTTATTTTCGGATTTTTGGCATTACAGATATTTTCGGAAGATGAAATATTTTGGACGGGTAGGGGGGCGACACGTGTCACCCCATGTGGCCATGTTGGCCGAATGGTTTGCGGATGTTGTTGGACGTTGTGGTGGACAAGTGGCTAGCCACTTGTCCCAATTTTGTGGTGGACATGTGGTTGGTAGAATCCACAGACACATGTCCCCAATCTACACCACCCCCTTGCCTAGATCTTGGCCCTTGATTTCTCTATAAATACCCCCTTGATTTCAAGACTTTATTCATCCCACACTTGAAATATTTTTCCAAGGCAAAATTCTCCCTCCCTCCCTTTGTAGTTCTCGTCCAACACCCCCCCCCCCCCCACCTTGTGTAGAAATTCTTCAAGTGTTGTTATTATTCCAAATACCTTAGCCTAAATCCCTTGTAGTATTCCAAAGTTATCCCAACATAAGAGCCCGGAAATACTACTTTATTCCAATAGTCGCAAAAATGAACCCTAGGGAAATCTTCATAGTTGGATGAAGTGTTAAGAGAAGTTGTTTAGAAACTTCTAAGGGTTGCTTGGAGCGGGTTGGAGCGTAAGGAATTGGAGCTAAACGTTGCTCAGGATCAACATAAATCTTGGATAATTTTGGGCTTATCGAGTAATGATCTTTATCCTCTATTGTAATTGGAGATTACATGTCAGAGTAATGTATAATTGAGTATATGATATATGGAAGGATGATTAAAAAGAATTGAATCTGATTTCTGAGACTTGTAGTATTATTGTTGGCGGAATTGTACACGTCAGGTTAGGCGTGTAATCCTCTCGAGTTGTTGGCTTAGCGGGCCTTGTTATTGGAGGTTATTTATGTGGTTACGTGGAGGTCTTTGCCGAAGTTTCCGGAGAATATGGAACCTTGTACTTAGAAATATTCTACGAAGGGATCTAGAAGTTAATAGACATTTTATGGCCATTATAGGTTGAAGTACTACAAGTAGCGTATTCTACTTGAAGGGTGGAAAAATCTAGCAAGGTTATAGTACTTTGGAGCGTTTTGCTAATTGTCGATAATCGTCGCGAGGTATGTGAACCTCTTCCTATCCTTTCTAGCATGATTGTTGTGAACTATGTAGTACGGTGAGCGTCGTGTGCTAAGCAATTTGGTTGGTTTAAAACATAAAGTGTTATAATGGCTTTATGGGAAGTTAATTATAACGACTTTATGTAGGTAAAAGAATGGTTTATTGATTTTAAAAGATAAGAGACTTGACTTATAATTGACTTGATATGATATGTGAAGAACTTGAATTGTGTTAGAAAGTTGTGAAACCTCATTCGTGAGTAATAAGTACTTGGTTTTTAAATAATAATGTTATATTGATTTCGGGAATGAGAATGAGTATCGAACAAGCCATTGCAGCGTTAATAAAGGAAAATGTAATGACTAATAATTAACTTAAAACAAGTAGAATCTTCCATCTGCATAGAAGCTAAGATAAGACAAAATTGTATTACATTTTCTAGATCATGGCTGCTTTAATAAGACCACTAATAACAAGTATTGATTTTCTTAAAAATTCCAAAGTAAGGGACTTGATTTATAAAAGAGAGAGACTTGAGAATTTGAAGTGTTTTTGTTTAAAGGGAAGGCATGGCTTTGTCTTAAAATGGTTTAAAAAGGAAGGCATGGTTTTGTATTAAGTTGGTTTAAAAAGAAGGTATGAAAATTGTTTTGGTTTACTTAAAAAGATGATTACTCTATTTTGATACTACGGGTATCGTGTGACTTTTAGAAATGGATCTTTTTAAAGAGTTAAAGTATGTAGTACCTTGGGGTTAAAACCCCGGATTTGTTGACATGAAATAAAAGTACCTTGTGTGAGTAACTTGCCTATGTTTTGCTTGTGATAGACATGTAATACTTTCTTGTTGGTTTGATAAGTAAAAATGCTAGGATACTACGGGCGTTAGTATCTTGGGACTTCTATGTGAAGGGGGTTTTCTTGTTGTGCTTATGTTGTTTACGATAAGCCGTTGCGCTTGTATTACATCACATACCCCCCCTGACTTGTTATGTTAGGGGTTAGCCGCGTCACGAGGAATACCTCATGCGGGTCCATGGGACTATCGCGGGCTGCGGGAGTTCGAGGAACCGCGGGTGTGTTCTGGCCGTCGAGGAATAACTCATGCGGTCCATGTGGCCATGCGGATTGCGGGAGTCCAGGATGTTGCCGAGGGTTAGCTACCCCCGATGCGAGGAATACCTCATGCGGGCCTATGTGGCCTATGCGGACTGCGGGAGTTCCAAGATTAGGCTCGCACATTGATACCGAGGGCGAATGGCCCAGCTTCGATCATGTGGCGGTCTAGAAAGACCTCGCGATACAGTTTTATAGCATTGTTGGTACGGTAGGTTCTAGTAGTTGGCTATGCCTTCGTACTTACCCCGTACGGTTTTTATAACACAGGTGGGACCTGGTGTTCATATGTATTCCTTGATGTTATTATATCATGGACTGCCGGCAGTGAGGAAGGAATTCCACGGGCATGATTGATATTGTGGGCATGAGACCCATGGTTATATTTGAGTGATGACTTTGAGGGCGTGAGTCCCTGACTTGACATGACTGCTTATATATTGTGTACTGTAGTTTGGTTATCATACATGTCTCCTATTTTTATACAGATTATTATGATTTCATCTCAGTACTTTCAGTTTCACATACTTGGTGCTGTTATCGACCTCCGGGCTGCGTTCATGCCGCAGGTAGAGGTACACCAGTTGTTGATCCTCGCTCATAGGATCACAGTTCAGCGTTTTGGGAAGTTCCGTTTCTCCGGAGGCTTATATTGTGGTATGATTCCCTGAGATTGTAGGTTCTTATACATTCAGGGGTATGGCGGGGCCCTGTCCCGTCGTTGTTGTTATAAAACTCTTAGAGTGCAGTAATCTTGTTGTGGGCGGGGTTTGTAAAGGATGCTATTGCAAGTTTTTATTTATATATACAGAAAGGTAACCGTTTTGGTTAGCCTGTTTTCTTATTTCACTATTTATCTTTTATGAGTTTTTATTTCCGCTGATTTTCTCTGATGTTGTATCACTAGGGTGCCCGGGGTAAGGCACCAGTCACGGGCCCGAGGTCGGGTCGTGACACTTATTCTACGGATATGTTCCTCACCGGGGTAGGTGCACCTCTGCGGTGCTTCCTTCTTCCCCAACGCAATTAGAGATTTTAAGTGATTCCGCCTTGGCGGATGGGTTTTCCACTGAAGTGGGTCCATGCCAGAGGAATTGATCTTGCTGAAGCGGAAACACTGTTCAGATTATAAAAATTAATGACCTAGAATTATTTCTCATTCCCCAAAAAATATTCCTCTTTATCTTGGAACTTGGGCTTCTTAGAGAATCAAGGGAAATTCATCATCTAAGGTAACTTTCCTCCATTAATTAAGGTGTATTAGTTAAAATGTATCCTAAGTATGATTCTTTGTTGTGGGAAAATAAAAGAACTCTTTTGTAGAGAATAAGAAGATGAAATATGGGATTTTGGGGGGAGGGAGGGTTATTGGATTATTATTGTTAATATTTTAAACTAGTATTGTATTATACTAGTAGGTGATATTTAATCAATCAATTGTATGTTAGAATCTCTGTTGGATTGGGAAAAATTCTAGGGTTATAATTAGGATTGTTTGTCAATTCCTGAATTAAGGATCCAATTGGGCTTAGTTATTAAATTAACTTAAGATTATGTCTATCTAGCATGTTATGAGACTATGTGAGAGATAAAGTTTGTATTTTGTTATTGTGGTCCCAGGGTTCCTTTGTAGTTTGACATGGGGATTCTAAAATTGTTTAGCATTATAGACATCGATAGACCAACAATCTCATATAATTGATATAATTATTCAGAGTGGGCTAGAGAGGCGGCTTAGAGAAAGGGAAAGGTTGTTGCGTGAGTTTTCGGTTTCGAATCAGGCAAGTTGAGACTTTGTAAACTCTAGTATAGCGTTTATGTGTTGGTATGTTGTTAATGAATTAATGAGAGTAATGGGGAACTGAGGGTCCCGTATTAGCGAGGTGACGAGCACTAATATGGGTACCGATGAACTTAACTTGAGCAATTAATGAACTAGTTTGAGATATTTGACGGAGATTATGTGTTTAGCCCTTCGGGCCGTGAGCGGTGCATAAATCGGCTTAGGTTGGTTTGTTTGTTGATTAATTGAGATTGTAGCCGTGTTTGATGTTATATCCTTGATTGAAGCTGTCATGCATTCATCACTCTACATCTCGTCTAAATACTTGAAAATAAATTGATATACTAGTTGTATTGATTATGCTAACTGCATAGTGTACACATATCCATATCATTCATACATATTATAATTGACATTGAACTATCGAGATATTGCTGAGAGAGGCTTGAGAAGCTGATTTTAGATATGGTACATGATAGGAGAGTGATGACTAATGATGACACTACAGCCACAAATTTTGTATCCGATGGGATTGGATGGGTATACGGACCTCATGAATTTCACATGGGTCACGTGACATCTACTGCAACATCGTGTGTATACCGGGTACATATGACCATTTGCATACATATATATCATTTTCATTGCATTCATCCAAATTATGATATGTAGTTGGTGCTATGTGTGCTTGGTGTTGATTTCTGCTATACTTATACTCTTTTGACAATGCAATAAGCAGACACAAGTATCCCAATAATTACATGTTCAAAGAATTTTTGGTATATCTAACTTAAGCACATAGATTTTTGCTTATAATTTCATCACATTATCCCAATTAATTCACTCAATCTCATCAGTGAATACAACATATTTGATTCATAAAAAAAATATGACTCAAAAACACATAAGACACGATAAAAAATAAAATTAAAACTCAAAATAAATAAAGTAAGATCTCCCCCCAAACTTATTATCTCCAATGTGTGAAAACTAAAAATAAAAGGGAAAGCTTATAACACAAATACAGCGATCCAAAAAGGAGTGGTCTAGGCGGTGAAGAATTCTCAGGCGGCTGATAGAGCGGAGGGCACCTCAGATTAGGTGTTGGTAGCGATCACAAGCTTTTACGATTCGAGGAGAGGGACACGAACTAGAAAAACTTTTTTAAAATTTTTTGCAAATCTGCAGTGGCGCCGTTGCGCTGACCTGAATTTTTTGAGTTCAGCTCTTGTTTCCAGTTTTTCAGTCCATGTTTGGCCTCGAATCATCTTTTCATTGGCACGTGTTTCCTCCTACACAATAAAAAACAACAACTGTCGTGTAATAGAAAAGCAATTCGCTCATTCCTTCTTGTTCTTCAAAATTATTGCTAGAAATTTAACTAGACTGAAAGCAGAAAATAAAATAAAATAACAAAAATAAAAATTGTGAGTTGCCTCCCATAAGCGTTGTCGTTAACGTCATTTAGACGGACGCAGATAATCTTCGCTAGTACCCTGTGGATACTTCACCAACCGGTCTACAATCCGAACAATTATTATTGTCGGTATCACTTCACCTACATCAATTCTCTAAAACACAGAAAAGGGTAGTACTTTTATGCTTTCCCCCAAATCGCTCAATACTTGCTTGCATTCAAAATTCCCTATAGTGCAGGGAATAATGAAGCTCCATGGATCTCTAGACTTCTGAGGGTTCTCTTGAGGGTATGGACTTTCTGTTTGGGGATCAACAATGACAGCTGGTGGTGTTTCTTCTGCAATGGATTGGTCCTCAACAACCTCTTCTTTCTCTTCACCAACTATCTCTCCCAATTTCTCATTGGTCTCATCAACTTGTTGTGGTTCAGCTTCCTCAATCCGCTTACCACTTCCCACAACGGTGTCTTTAGGCAGATTTTCTTGAGGTGTGTTGATCACTATATCCATCAGTTTCCCTATTTGTGTCTCCAAATTTTTTAGGGACACCCTTGTCTCAACCATAAACTGAGTCTGGCACTTGGTGAGCATGCGTATGACTGCCTGCAACTCATTTCGATCTTCTTCTAGAACCTGTGGGTTAGGCTGCTGTTGGTGATTCCACTGCCCCTGATAATAATAGTCCATTTTTTAAACTAATTTTACCTACAAAATAAGAAAAACAACAAAAAGTGAAAAAAAATGCTCGCAGAAGAACAAGTTGGAAACTTGTTCATGGAGCAACCAAATTAGAAATAAAATCAGATAAACAGATATTGACAGTAAATTAATCCCCGGCAACGACGCCAAAAACTTTTTGCGATATTTCTATGTGCTAACGCAAGTATACGTATCGCTAAAGTAATAAAGTCTGTAAGACCGAGTTATCGTCCTCAGGGATTAACTTGTCAATTACCTATAGTCTGATTTTTAGTTTCTATTTGGTTATCGATAATTTGATAAAATTATTAATCTAAGAATGCAGTAAAGAGATGGACAATAATCACTAACTAGAATAACGTATGAGAAAGATTAGGGATTCTCACCTCCATCAACTATCCACCCTATTATTCCATTAATACATAGTATTCTTCTTCTTCTTCCTATTGAGATAGCAGGTTAACTAATTTATTCTATATTCCGGTTAGGACATATAGAAACTCAACTTTATACAGAAACTTTCTATATTTCTATGATAAGTTTTACCACACAGGAGGATTAAGAACAATAACCTTAAGCACTACACAAGTATCGGGGTACTTTCGTTCGCGATTTTAACCTATGTCTAGACAACTATAACATATTCAAATCTCTCTTTTCAGATCTCGATTCGAAATCATATAAGTAATGATAATTAGTGATCAGTTACGTATCAAACAATCATTGCAAGTTGAATAGATTTCAATAACCAAACTATAACATTAATATCATAATGAGGGGTTCAAACGAATCCGGCTTAAAATCCTAACAAAATAATTAGTTTATAATAAAAGAATTACAAACTAAAAATCTCATACATACGCTAATACTGAAGAACAAAGAAGAACTGGAATTGCAAGAATCCTTAAGCTCCAAATCTGCTCTCAACAGGTGATTTCTTGTCCCTGAATAATGAGCCAAGACTTTCTATTTATACTTGTCCCAAAACCCTTTCTGAGTCTTAGGGTTTTTGACTGAAATTCAGCCCATTTTCCTCAATTTCCCGCGCCGACGCCGCGGCCCTGCAGGGTGGCGCCGCGGTGCTAATCTGACAAAACCTAGATTTTTGTTCTCTGAAGTTCCGGCGCCGCGGCGCTGCTGAGCTGCGGCCCTTCGACTCCTGCGTCGCGGCCCTGATTTCGAGCAACTTCTGCAAATTAACCTTGTAGACCCCGTGCGGTTGACAATGTAATTTTGTTTAAATTGTTTCTCGAGATTCTCAGAGCTTCTTTGACTTAATTGCTTGGGATCCGATGTGCACTTTTATCCTCCAAATCAACTAAATTCCTCTTGAATTATCCATTTTAGGATCGATGTGACTCAAAATAAAGAAAAACAACCCTACCACTATACAAAACACAAAGAAAACAAGAAAAATACTAACTAAAAATGACTCAAAAGTGTATATAAAATATACTCAATAGTTATCAATTAAGGAGTTCAGGGTGAGCCGTTGATGCATTCCCGACACTAGAACTCTTTTTTCTACATTATAATTCTGCCATTTTACATTCAGACAATACTGTTATTTCACTTTGAGATTTGTACTCGTATTTAAAGTTGTGTACTTATGACTACCGGATCATTCAGGGGATTTCTTTTAAACATGTATTAAGTCTTAAGACTTGTTTATATTTTTTTTATTATCTCTTTATTTTCCGCATTTACTTTCGTATTTCTTATGTTGTATGATTGGGGTTCAACTACAAATTAAGATATTTTTCCTCACGGCATAATGAGATTTTGAGTCACGACAAAAGCCCAAAAAAAATAATCGAGCAAAATAAATTGGTTGAATTTTTAGTAGGAAAAATATGAGTGAGCCTCAAAACGAGGTAAGTTTCAGTTTATACTTGCTTCACATCTTTGCTTCATTATATTCAATCTCCTTAATTCATCCAATCATCATTACACCATGATATGCCAATCATTGGCCCATTAATTCATGTCTCCCACTAGTCCCTTTTCCTTCATTTTATTTAATTTTGCTTTCATTCTCTTTATCTTCCGGTCGCTTTAGCACAAATCACCATAATTAATGCTAAAAATGATTAAAAGTGTTAAGTTGTTAGAAATAAAACCATTTAGTAACTTGCAAATCAAGTTACCAACTTTTCCTTTCCAAAACCTGGACAATATTGGAATCATTGAAATTCCTATTGCTTCTAGGGCAAGTTTGATGGCAGCCCTTGCTAGTTTTTTTTAGGAGCTTGGGCTATAAGTTTGAATTATATGGTGGCATTTAGAATTAAGACTAATTAAGTGGAGACAAGTTATTGGGATGTCAAAATAAGCTCTTAAGTTTAAAGAATACACAATTTAGTCTAATGATTATATTTTTTATCTTATAAAAAAGAAATATAAAATTATATTCCTCTTTCCCAATTCATTCTCACATTTTTTTTTTGTTGCTACATCTGAAATATGCTCTATTGATAACCATTGTTGGAGCTTGAGCTTGAAACTTGAAACTTGAAAAAAATGGGTTTTTGAAAGAGTAATTCATTTTAAGTGAGTGTTATTGAATTTTGTTAGAGATCTTTTGATGAGTTTAAATCTAAAATTTTAGAGAATTTTTAGAAGATTTAAGGTGTGGATTTGAGCTTGAGTATAACCATCTTAAAGCTTGAGCTTCAAACTTGAAAAATGAATTTTATGAATTGAGTGATTTATTTCAAGTGGGTGTTATTGAATTTTGTTGGTGAGGAGTATAAATCTCAAATTTAAGGGAGTTTGGAGAAGATTTGAGGTGATTTTGCATAAAATTTCGTATTAGAGCTTGAAGTACAAGATGAACATTTTAGATTTGAGCTTGAAGTTGAAGATGAACATTTCAGATTTATAGCTTTTATTATAGACGAGACAACAATTATGCATAGACCAACACAAAAATACATTCATTGTTGATTATGCCTTCATGAATGTCTTGTGCCGCTTAGTCTACCCCATATCTTTACCACGAAGAGGCCATCCGAGCAATACCTTTTGGCCTGCAGATGAACATTTTAGATTTATAGTTTTTATTATAGACGAGACAACGATTATGCATAAACCAACAACATAAATACATTTACTGTTGATTATGCCTTCATGAATTTCTTGTACCACTTAGTCTACCTCATATCTTTACCACGAAGAGACAATTACCATCGAATCCTAGCAGTGGCGGAGCCACCATGTAGCAAGGGGGCCCGGGCTTCCCCTCAAATTTAATTTTTTCATAATATACTAGGAGTAAGTAGGGATGACAACGGGTAGGATCTGGACCGGATCCTACTAGATCCAGATCCAGACCCGTTTTACATACATGTATCCATATCCATATCCAGATCCATAGGGTCCATAAAATCATATCCAAATCCAGATCCATCGGATCCACCAGATCCACGGATCGGATCTGGATCCAAATCAAAGTGACTGATTATTAAGTTATACCTTCTAATCAGTCCAAATTTTCTAGAAAAAGAATCAATTTAATTTAACGGAATCATGGGGAGATCCATAAATTAGGACTAAATGACATTATTGACAATTGTTATGCCTATTGACTATTGCTGTAGTGAGAAATAATCCTCTCAATACCTAAGCTACTACATAAGTATCACATAAATGATTAATATAATGATTAAAGAATAACACGCAAAACGTGTCTCAATTAAAAAAATAATGGCCTTCGGCCCTTTGAATATAAAATAAAATTAAGATTACAAATGATTCGGTGTCATGATGTATAAATAATAAATGTATAATTAATTTAATAAAAAACGGATTCACGGGTCGGATCTGGACCGAATACGGATCTCAAAGACAAGATCCACATCCAGATCCGATCCATCATAAACGGATCCGGGTCCGATCCGGATCCGTCGGGTCCAAACTTTGAATATCCATATCCTATAAAACGGATCTGGATCCACCGGATCCGGATCGGGTCCGTGATCCATTGCCATCTCTAGGAGTAAGTCCTCAATTCTGGCTTTCCCGGGCTCCACCTAGACACCTGAAGCTTCCTCGGGCTCCTCCTAGACCAAAATTCTAGCTTCGCCCCTGAATCCTAGCAATACCTTTTGGCCTTCTCATGAATTGAAGATTGATATATGTGTTCTAAAGTTTCAGGTTCCATACCACAAATAGGGCAAGTTGAATCTATGGTCCCAATTCTCTTAGCAATAATATTTCTAACAAGTAAAGTATTTAGTACACATTTACGCAAAAAATGTTTCAACTTATTTTTAATCTTTAAGGACCAAAGATGGTTCCAGAAGGATTTAGGAAAACCTTGAGAACTGCTTTCCGATCTACTGGCCAAATTTCTATCATTTGATAAGATTAGTTTTACAAGATGATACCAGAGTTTGTAAAGTGCCAAATAAGTCTATCATTGCTTCCCCTAATAGATATAACTTATTGCTAGACATTAAATGTATGAATTGTAATTACTAGGTGAAAAATAAAAATAAAGCATAATATATACTCCTTAAATGAGCCTTAATTTGAGGAATCCCACAAGCTATCAATCTATCTTCAAGAGTTTGGTTGATGATCATTTGCAGCATGAGATCTTTGATTCCTCGTTTCATGATCATCTGCATTTCTTTGTTGCACATTTAGTTGTTGTAATTGCGTTATTTGTTCTTCGATCTGTCTTCTCACCTCTTTCTCGGGCAACTTGTCCAACTCGCTGCAAATTGTTTTGCTTCTTTGTAGTGACGACATTCTTGCTTTTGATATATATATATATGTATCTGCGGAAACACAAAAGTTGCCTAATTTAATTCATACAACATGCTAAAGAAAACCAAACACCATACATAGAAAGTCGATGTTGCTTCTCTACAACTAGAACAATTTATTTTCTCTTCTTCACTTACAAAGGAACATATCAATGAGCAAAACAACAACAACATACACAGTGTAATACCATAATGTGGGGTTTGGGGAGGGTAGAATGTACACATACCTCACTTCCACCTTGATAGATAGAAAGGTTGTTTCCGGAAGACCCTCAGCTCACGACAAAGATCAATGACCAAAACAAGTTAAACAATATAATCTTCAAGTATGTTGTTGAGAATATATATGGCATAAGAATGTTTGACAAATTTATTCAAAGTAAGGGAAATATATAAAGTTAAAAAGTAAAAACAGATGGAGGAATATAAAGTGATGAATGAAAGCACCAATACTCCATTGTTTGCCAGTTGGAAAACTAAGTAGAGAGGGGAAAAAAGGAAAGTTGTATAAGTAAAAAAAGAAACATAATATTTAGTTCCAAAATCAACTTAGTATAATTAAGTTTGGATATAGAATAAATCAAGACTAATTCTTTGGTAATAAGAGACGTTGATTTATTTTTATCTATTTAAGGACATTTGTACCTTTTAAAAGTATACATTAGACAAATTATTGTTTAATTATTTTTCTAATATTTAAGATTTCAAATATTGCTTATTATATCTTTCTTTATTTGAACTAGGTAGAAGTTCTGATATTTTATTATGACGTACTTATCCATTAAGATTTCTTATTTGAACTATAAAACATAATTAACTATGATACCGTCCATTAAAATCCTAAATCCTTCATTCTTTAATCTCCGATATCTCTATAACAATTGATCATGTGAGGTCCAACTAGCCTAATGGTCCTAGTTTAATTTGTGAGTCATACGTGCGTGAACTTGGTTAATTCAAATTTAATCAGCATAGAATCATTACTTCTCTTTTTGCCAACGCCTAAACTATGGTCAGATTTAGAGTAACACACTCAGGTGGGTATATTTTTAAAATATTTCTTTGACATTTATCGAGTGAGTTGGATAACAATTCAAATGCGCTCTGGACAAAAGGTTAAAAAGAAAGAAAAACAATGGCTATTTCACTCTTCGTAAATTAAAATTTTCTCCATCACTCTTAATTTTTTTATCGAGAAATTAGTTGATTCTTTTGGAATTTGATCTTGTGAATCACTATATTCTTCCATAATCGAGTCTTGGCTTGTATCGCGTTGGATTTGGTTCAATATTTCCAGAGTATGAGTGTGCTACTGCAAATTCGGTCATAGTAGATGTGTTATTTTAGCTATTTTCCCTTTTACTAATAATGTCAGTCCTTGTCAATTTAGGCGCAATCTAAACTATTCTGCTAAGTATTTACTACTTCTCACGAACTATTAAGTAACTTTGTCTACTAACAGGGAACAGGGGTGAAACTAATATTTTACTTACAAATACGGTAGACCTAATCGTCCTAGTGAAAACGTTGTATTTATGTTTAAAAGATGACTTAATATATATAGATAATATCAAGAACGCAATAACTTTCTTGTTTTAAACTCAAATTCTAGCTTTTGCCTCTACCTACAAAGATTTAAGCAGAGAGAACAAAATCATCATTGGCCCCTGGACTAAAATGTCAAATCCTTAGGTGCAGAACCATTACCATGAGATGAAAGTCCAAGTTATTGTGCTTCCCCTGAAATGTTTTACGGCATCACTCATAAGAACAACGTCAAGTTTATAAACAAAATCCCACTTGAATAAGTTCATGATAGTGGAACCATGTACCCATACTTATGGATCTTGCTTACAACAGAAACAAGTTCATTTATCTAACAATGACATCTTTAGGAGAAGATCATTTGGTGCTTTGTGAAAAGCTGTCATAGTGGAAAGATATAATGCAGGCGTGAAGTGATGAATCTATTTACCTGGTACTAACTAAACAAATTTCTCTCCATCTTAGTCTGGAATCCAGCTTCTCCCCAAGTTCAAGACTGTGGAGGTCTCTGAGAGAAAATCAATTTAAGAAAAGGATAAAAGGGCAGCCCGGTGCAATAAGCTTTTGATAAATACAGACTCGAGCAGTCCCCGCACCACGACACTCATTCGGACAACAATAATTAAATGAAAGGGTGGGGGGGGGGGGGGGGGATTAAAGCTAGTGCGTAAAATTCCATTTGACATAACTTCAAAAGTCAATAAAGATGATCTCAAATATAAGCTTAAATTGACCAAAGTTAGAATCAATGTCGAGGGGGAAAAAAGAACACTTGTAGTCCACTTGATAAACTTTATCGCAGTAGTAGTAGAAGCCCAAATGAAATTTAGCATCTGAAATTAACACTAAGCCTTTCACTTGCTACACTTCTTTGAAGAGGAATGGAAGTCCAAGAGAAACTTGGTATCCGAACTTATTCTAAGCCTTAATGAGTCAACCTGTTCTTTTCCTAAAATTGAGTCTATGGTTATTCAGCAAAGTAAATGGCAATAATAATATGGTTTCTATTTCTGTAGATTATACGCTATTAAAAAGAATGAGTCAAAAGCGATTATCCACTGAAAACCATACAGAAGATCACAACAAATACGGGATTCACAAAACTCGTATGCCCCAAAGGTGGGATTAATCCATAGCATATTCCATACTCAAGCCACTAACTCCAAGTCCAAGGTTACATGAAGAGCAGTTTAAAACATGTAAAAACACGAGACATACAGAGGTTTCATGCAAGAAAGATAATCAAAGCTGAAAAATCAGTTCCATCATAAGACCAACCAAATGCCAGTTATAAGTTATAATGGTTATGCCAGTTTACTGGTTTACTGATATAATTGGATCAATTGTCTTCCCAGCCACCCCAATTCTATAGTTGTTCACTACTGAGCACTAAAATATACACCAACCTTTGTCATGACCATAATTTTTTGTAATTTTCCCTAATAACAAAGAATTCTCAAAATGCTTAGACGAGATCAAATATTGACACACACCATTAAAAATGAGGAAAGATGTATTATCTGCTTGACAAAATGAAAGAATGACTAAACTTTCCATTATCATTGCTCAAAAAGATAACTATTGCTACAGTAAGCAGCCTTAGATGATTCAAACTGTAAGAATGACAATACTTTCCACATCATTGCTCAAATAGATAATTATTGCCAGAGTAAACACTGTCTTAGATTCCCCCCTACACCGTTGTTAATGTTGTCTCTGTTAATCATATGACACCCTAAAAGTTATACCTATCAATATTCTTAACTAAAGTTAATTTTAAATGATTGAAGATCAAATTGGGGACAAAAAACCATAGCGCATGGAGCAAGGCGTCACAGTTACTAGTAACATACAAATTTGAGTCGTCTTAAAATTGGAGTTTCCCGTTGAGATCATGTAGTTTAATGATCATTATCTCCACATGAATGAGTTGCTATTCACTAAAGCAAGCCTTACCTCTACTATTTCAAATCATTAGTGTTGCACTATATACACTGTTTCCCCTAGTTTGCCGCCTGTGTACTGAAGTTGGATGAATATATTTTGATTTCTAATCAGAGAAACAAGGCCTGAGTGCTTCAAAGAGTTGATGGTTTCCACATAGGAAGGCCACTTCTAGAGAGCTTTATCTAATTGGTCTGCGAGTGAACCCCAAAACCTCAAATCCCCCAATGCCTATCAAATAAGATTGCACGGCTCGGCTCGTTCTTCGAGCCCTGCTTCTCCCTTCCCTTGACAAGAAATCCTATAGTGACATACCATGAAGATAATCAATAGAAGACCGGAGAAAAATACTAAAGTTTACATTATCTTAAGGTCACTTCAGGATGCTTAAGGCACTAGAAACAACAAAAGGGACCATTTTATCCATCAGATAGGACATTGTGCCACAAAGCATCAACAATTATAATAAGCAGAAACTACAATCCAAGGAACACACTATTGGTATTTATGTGCCTTTGTTCATTTAAAGCAACAACAATCAAGAGGAAGGAAAAAGTAGAAGATGAAATTCTGGACATGATCGCTCCATGTACTGGTATGTGCATGCTATGTTTATGTATTGGTCATTTCTGACATTGACATTTTGCTAACGCACTTTTACAAGGATGTTTTCCTGGTGGAGATCATGTGCACACTTAGGTGATCATAACCAGCTCAAAAAATAAATAACCACAGTGAATATGTAAAAATGAAAGAACCATAATGATTAATTCAAACTACTACTTTTCAAAGCATTGCAACAACAAATCGTCTTGAATCAGTTTTCAGATCTTACAGTAGTGGGACAAGAGCTTTAGGTTTACTCCTGAGAGATAGGTTTCTGTACATTGAAGCAGAAGCCAGGTTTGCATCGTGGTGTCTTCATTGACTTGAACATAAAGATGGTTGCCTTGGTGGGAAACGATATTCACAGTCTTCTATGTGTCCCTTCAGTCTAAAACTCAAAATTCTATTTCTTGTCTTGACAATTCATTAGCACGGTCTTTTTTCTTTTCTGAAAGAGAATGGACAATTAAGTATCAATCAAGAAGCAACTAAATGGTCAAATAAAGCAAAGTGTTCTTCACTCTAAGAAGGTGGATTCATTGAACTTCCAGATATGACCAGCAAAAAGTGTGTCCAGATTGCATGGGATTCCAGATTTCATTTTGGAAAGGACGTATAGGCTTCAAGCTTGATTCTTTCCACAGCTTGCAACTTTTTAACTGGTCTTGAACCTTTGAGGTTATACTAACAATTGTATTGTCTAACCACAAGTCTAATAAAGCTCTGGTATGCATTGGGAAGCAGGCTTAAAATCAAGTAAAAAACGTAAACAATTTCCTACAGAAACTAAAGATTTTTATCAAGTCAAAATATTAAACATTTTCTTACAGAAATAACCACCTTTCACATAACACACCATGTGTGTGTGTTTGAAGGGGGGAGGGGGAGAAAGGTATCATAGACTCATTAGCTGCAGAAAAGAAAGCATTCAAAATTAAAAGCATGTTTTCTGCTTGTTTTAAACAAAAAAAATCTCCGCGACAGATACACTATGGGCTAGTCGACATAGAATGCATGCTTTCCAGCATAGAGACATTTGCCACAAACAGCTTTATATACAAACTATTCTAAGAATATAGAGAAAAGCAAGAATTTTGAGTTCCAGTTTATACATTGTGAGGAGCAGCTCCCAGCAGCAGAGGTTAAAGAAAACCCAGGTCTTCTGCTTTTCTCTTCCTTTTTGTTGGGGTGTGTGTGTAGCGTCGGGTGGGGGTTAGGGGTGGGGAGCGGTTTGAGTTTTGACCATGCAAACTCACAATTATTCACCTCGTAATTGTAATTTTCAATCAATTTACTTGTTCAGAAAAACATTGGGAAGCAGGATTTTTAAAGGAACAGCATATTGCCACTTGTGGGTGCTTATGAATAAGCCGAAGACATGTTCCCCTTCTTCAGAGGAAAATTAGTTCCATTTTTTCTAGCTACTAATCTCAAGGTTCTGCTCAATCTCAACAAAATACATAAACAAGATCATCCCTACAAGGGAGCGGAAAAGAATTTCGTCATGTTGGCAATGTCTAAACACCACCTTCACCAATTACACCTAAAGTATGAAAGAGGGAAATCGAAAAGAAACTCTGGAACAGATATCTGTGAAAGCATAATCTTGTCGTTTAGAACCCAACATAAACCATCCCCAATCTGATGTCTTTCTTAAATTTGATCATAGAGGTATGCTCTATAATGCATATGTTTGTTGATGTGACTGCACTAAAGGGAGAGATCCCAAAGTGAAAGTAATTTTTCATAAGGAACTAATAGTTTACAACCACTCTCATGACAGTTCGAATCTTTTCCAGCCTATGCAAAAATTAGCATAGTACTTCTGAATTAAAAATATCTCAGGTCTAATTGTCCATAGATAGGGCTTTCAAAACTGTAAGAAAATTTACAAATGTTGACTTTCAAATTCCGCACAGCACAACTTCTCCAAAACCCCATGAAGTGGGCTTGATAATCAAAGTAAACCCAGAGGTCTGAGATTAAATCCTACTCCCTCCATCCTTTGGACCAAGCTTACTTTTCTCCAATAGAAAAGAGAATTACCACATGAACAAGCTAACGCCAAGTTCATGCAGTAGAAACAGTTAACTTTGTTTATGTGCATATTAGTCAGCAAATTAAAAATGATAATCTCCTTCACACACACAAGAAGAAGGGAGTCAAAAGCAACCTGGAATATTCTTTTTTCTATTTGGTCAGAAGAAAGATACACCTAAGAGTCCTCCTATAATTACCATTTGGATATCCAGTCAAATGATTAGGTATACATCTCTCTAACCTAACAGTCATCATCTTATCTAAGAACATTTATTGCATAATTCCACCTAAATTGCCTGGGCTAGCTCATCATGAAAGAAGCTAGGATACCTCCTTTCACCCTTATTTTATCTATTATTAGCAAATTTGAGTGTAGGATCACTTAAAGAATCCAAATGCAGTATAAGATGAAACATAACATTACTTAAAAGAAGCAAATCATAGAAAGAAAAGATCAGTTTACCAAGTCACTTAAAAGAATTCAAGACATCAGAAAGTCACTAATGGAAAAACAGATATCAATCCTCAGATACATGCAAGCTAATGTTACTCATCACCAAATTCATTGGATTTAAATTGGGCAACCTGACCAATAAAAAAAAAATGGTCAACCTGAGGAAATTAGAAATAAACTAGCAGGCTAGCTTTTGTTGGCATCTCTATTTGACCTAATACACCATGATATGATCTCTGCTCTATGGTCTAACAGAGCTTGCAAGTTCTTTAATAAGCACAAAAGGAAAATGAAAACAGACTACTCCTTTAATTAAAAAAAATGCAACGAGAACAGAAAATCAAGAAAGGACAGAAGGAGAAATTTTGCATTCACAATCCCATTTTCTTTTACCTCTTTGCTTTATCTTCTTCCTTGTTTTATCATTTCATAGTCATTATTTGGAAGTGTCCTCATGTTACTATCATTTGGTCTCCCTCATGTTACTTTGACACCAAAAGGTCAAAAAATATGAAAAGGATAGATTACTTGGTTATGCTACAAACAGGGTATGTAGCTCATAAGGACCAGATTCATTCAAACCCAGTATTTACGATGCGAAGCATATATTTATATGTAAACACTCACTAAAATTTCAACAAATGCTGGATCTGAACACATAATTTAGAAGTGGAATGGGTCAAGTACTAAGAACCTTAAAGGTCGAACTCATCACGTTTAAATCCTGGATCCGCATCGACTAGAAAAATGTGCTGCTTTCATGCTGTCCACCATCAGATGCAGAGAGATAATGAAAAATTATAGAGAAAGCTTGCAATATGCTCCATATTATTCTAAATCACCAAACAACCATATAGATATCTTTTTTGTTTTACCAATTAGAAATTTATAAGTATTAATTCTTTTTCTTAATGAATTAAACATGCATATTTTAGACAATTGCGGCATTTTATTTATAGACCATTGGAATGAATGATAAATCAACTAGGAGGAAAAACAGCCAGTGAGGTTCAAGACCTCAAAATCTAAACATGCAAAACTGAAGAGCAGAAGGGAAAACAAAGATGAACTGCACTTTGAATTCCAAAGCTCAACACCAATATTTACCTCCTTCACTTTATATTAATTTGGATATTTAAAAGAAAGAAGGAAAAACAATCCTCCTTCCTTCTTTACACTCATCTATCACTTCGATCAACTAGAAGGGAGCAGAATAAAGCATTATCATTGGTGTGTGTGTGTGTGGACAAGCACCAAGAAAAACATGTCCATTATGATAAGCTTGGCAATTTTTCTATGAGGAGTGCAAACGAGAAAAGATGGCATGGCAACAAACTCGAGGACTTAAGTCCATCTTCCACGATCCTTTAGTGGGCAACAATAGTCATTATAAACCATTAAACTGAATATAGGGCCAACAAGATTGAAATGAAAACCATGTGAAGGAAACACAATGCAGACTCCATATGGAGTACAGGGTGGAAAGAGGTAGAGAAAAGCAACAAAAGCATTGAGTTGGACTTCAAATATTCAGATATTAATTAATCGAATGCTTTGATGCTGCAGAGAATTTGATGGTTAAATAGATAAAAGATTATTGGAATGCATTTGTGACAAAAGCTAACTTCACTATTTCTAGTATAGGCGATAATAAAATAACATCATAAAACTTTATCCAGAGCAAGAATAAATTCGATCAATAATCATAGATATTATTGCTAGAGCATAATCACCAATGATCATTACTTATTCCATAAGAGCCAACAGAAAATAAATATCCCAACTACTCAGTATATCTCCTACTTTATTCATATATATATAAAAAATAAAAAAAACTTGCAACAAACTTCATTCATTTCTTAATTCTACGAATTTTCCTATGACCCCAAACTTCCAATCTACCTGCAGGACATCCACATTGAGCTCTAAAAATCAGCACAGTACGTCCATTACGCGGCGCCATTCTCTTCAACTCTGCCTCCAACTCTTTACGCTCGTCCCCCAAATGCAACGGCTTCACTCCATAATTCGAATTCAAATCGGGATCCAATAATGGCAAACACTTTACACACTCCTCAGATTCTAACTGTATATCAAACTCAACCGCTTTCCTTAAACCCTGACAATTAGGGTTCCCACATTTCCTTGATCTCAAATCAATAATTTCCCAAATTACAATTAAAATAATTATTCCGATAAGCGCTACCATCAATCCAACGAAATAGGCTACAGGAGAATTATTGATCACCTCGACTAAAAAATCACATATAATTGGGGAAATTTGTGTGAAAACTAATTTGAAATAAGGGATTATGAGAAACCCTAGTGATCCAAGTACTAAGAGTAGTATAAGTACATCTAAAGCAGCAAAAGGGGAACGATCACAGCAAAACGAATTTTTCTGATTATTATAGTGTTTTTTGATATGTGAATTGAATTTGTTCATGTGTTCGTATGCCCTGCAAAACTCGATCAAACTTCGGCAATCAACCATTTCAATAATTCTGAATTTGATTTGGGAAAATGAACATAACTGGGCGTCGATATCGGTAATGTGACTCAGGTATAGAGACTGTTCTGACTTCTGTTTATGAATGGAAAGAGAGAGTAATTAATTTGGTTATTTGTTTGCTTTTTAGGAATAAATTTAATATCCTTTCTTTATCTTTATCGAAATAAATTTAAATAATTAAATATTAGAGAAAGTCCTTACTTGAGGAAGTGGTGATCAGCCATAAATAATAGTTATTGGTCAATGCGATTATACTTGTTAATAATGATGAAAAGTGATTTGCTCATGGTAATTGTGTGGCGGAAGAAGAGGTAGTTAATCATATGCCCAACAATTGATGTGTGTTGGTAGAGGTTAGTGGTTGAGATTGAGCACTAGTAAAATATACATTTCAACTTAGTGTAAAAGAAAATTTAATAATTCAATTTTTCGTAAATGAAATAAAATAGAAATGTTAGTTAATATTGAATTACTTATAATTCAAGAAGTACAATTATACCCTCCAATTTTGAAATAAAGTTATTACAAAAATTGCTAGCGATGATTAGATTTTTAAAAGTGACCTTTAGGGATAGCAATTGGGTAGGTTAGGACGGGACAAGTCTTACCTGCTAAGAATTTGATCCGTTATGTCCTGTCTTATTTAGCAATTTTCAGAAAATATGTTCTTCCTGCCCCGCTAAGCCCTGCCTTGTCCCGCTCCGTTTATGTTATTAATATGAAAAAAGAAGAAGGAAAAACTCATGAGTTTTACGTGTTTTGTACACGTCCCACTATTTTATCAGATTAATATCAAGTTACTGCTAACCACCAACCAAGCCAAGTCGTACTTCTTCTCTTCTGCAATTTTTAATTTTAATACAAAATAGAAGAAAAACAAATTCGTAAACCTCATCATACTCTGTCAATATCGTCCGCTTCTGACTTCTTTTCTCACTTCAATTGAACTTGCAGAAGATAGATCTGTTCAATTATTTTCCTTTCTATACTAGAACTAGAATTAATACAATAATTAATCAAACTTCTGGAATTTTTAACAAAATTCACCATCTGCCCTGCCTCATTTTAATTTTTAACAAAATTAATTTTGCTCAGCCCCGCCCTGCCCTGTTCCGTTAAGAGTTTGTCCTGTCCCGTTAAGAACTTGTCCTGCCTAATTGTCATCCCTGGTGACCTTCCAAAAATTGTATTATTATATTTAGAAATAATAAATGACTTGGCTAAACCTACTATAATATATGCATGCATATAAGGGGTGTTCAAAAATCGGTCCGGACAAAAAAAATGGACCGAATCGGACCGAACCCAAGACAGTCAGTCCGGTATTCGGGTCGGGAATATTTTTTTCCGTGTTCTGGTCCGGTCCGGTCTAAACCCGAAATAACTCGGGACCGGACCTGACCCGATTATAAAAATAAAGAAATCTTTACGTTAAAGTTTTCAGTTTAGTTAAATTATTAATTTATTATTATATTCTCAAAAAAATTATATCATTTATATGAGATATGACCGCTACTAAGGTAATGTTTTCATCATTTTTCTATTTTTCTTCATTTATTTTTTATTTTTATTCTATAACAATTTTTTATTATTTACACTTTGTATACCAATAAAAGATGGTACAAACTCTTATTTGTGCACAAGATTGACTTCACCCTCGAAAAGATAAAGAGAAGAAGATTGATGTAGAGAAAAAGTTAAAGGAATTGGAGCAACTTGAGAAAGGTATTTTCTAAAATTATATTATACTTAATAATTTCAAAATAATATATTATACATTCACTTTTATTATTTTGTTTATTATTATTATTATTATTATTATTATTATTATTATTATTATTATTATTATTATTATACAGAATTGGAAAACTCTACTTTAAATGATGGTGATTGGTGAATTAAAAGTTGTATTTGATTCATGCAAAATAATGAAAAAGGTAAACGACCAATCATCTAATACTATATAATGTAAATATGAACTCCTCATAATTTTTATTTGATATTAAATTTGAACTAATTAGTTTTTTATTGAAACTTTTTTGTTGCAGATTGATGTTGATGGTGTAAGGATTTCATTAGTATCATTATTGTTCAAGATTTGAGAATTTTTTTAAATTTTTAATAGCCTTAGATTCAATATTTCTAGTAATTTAATTTTGGGATTATTTTTGGACATGAAGTTGTAATATGTGACTTAGTTCTTCTTATTTTTTTTATACATTAATTGGATTTTTTGGATCTCTACTGCTCATGAACCGTATCCGTATGGTCCGTAATGATAAATATCCAAATATTGTAAGCTTCAATACATAAATTTTGATCAAATTTAAAAGAGATTAAATTAGTCAAATTACTTCAATGTACCAAATTTATAACAAAGCTTAGAAGTCCGGGTTTTAGACCTGACCGATAATTATCGATCCGATCTTCGGTCTTTCATTTTATAATTTTCGATCTTCGATCCGGTCCGGTCGGTTGGACTGGTGAACAGCCTTACATGCATATTTAAGTGATATTTTTAAATATTCTTAGAAAGTTTCTCCTGTCAACAGCAAGAATGAAACTTAGCTGCTCTCTTTTCTTTTTTTTTTCCATTCTCCCCTACTAGTATACCTACTCACGCAATGTGCGAATTGTTTGGAAAAAAAAAACAAATGGAAAGAGATGACTGTAACAATCTTTATCGATTAACTGCACGGTCTACCCTTTAATTGGGTGGTCTTTAATTTTTATCCCTCAAATAAAACTTATGCCTATTAGGACATAGTTCTTTAAGAAATTCTACACAATTTGTGATAACTTATGCCTCAATATGCATAAGTTCCATTTAAAGGACAAACATTAAAGACCGACACAAAATAGAGGCAAAAGTGCAAATGACTCATCTTTATCTTTAAGTTCTGATCATCTTGAATTATTTTCAAGTTTTGATCATCTTGAATAATGTTAACACAACATAAGTATACTCTCCTTTAAATATATATATATATATATATTGTAGGCTTTGTTGGGTTCGTACACGCAAAAAAATTTGAAAATTTATGTTTCAAACCCTACAGTCGGTCAAACTGATGAGTGATTATATAATGAAAACACATAGAAACTGTAACGCGTCAATAAAACACTTACAATTTGCAAATTTGGAATCTTCTTCTTCAAGTGTATACCGAGGGTGAGAACGCAACCGTTCCTCGATTTGTAAGTCAAGACTCCGATGTAATTACTTTTTCGAAAAGCTAGGAAATCCGACAGAGAATAATTCAAGTGAATTAGGTATATTAAAATAATGATAGAACCCTCTATTTATAACTGAAAAAATCAGCTAGGGTTTTCAAGTGGGCTAGGCCCATAAACCGAGACAGAGTGGGTCACTCGGACCCACTGGACACGTGGCGCATCGGCGCTCAGTGGGTGGCACCGCGGCCCTAGGTTCCACGAGTCGCGGCCCTGGTCCAATTCTGCCTCGTTTCTATTTTAATTAAATCTGAAATATCATCTCGATTTAATTAAATAATCATTATTTATTCTAATGTCTCGATTATAAATCGAACATCTATATTCTCTCTGATTACATCCTTGAATCGACGGAACAATTGACTTAGTGTTACCCTACAGATCTTCAGATATCGACACTAATAACATTAGGGTCTACATTGAACTCCTAGACGGCGGCGTAAGACGAACTCAATATGTGAAGTATAGTTACACGAAACCTGTGAACTGAACCTCTATGTGGGTAGATAAAATCCTTTCATTCACGACATACTCGATCAAGCTTAGGATCTGTCAAGTGTCTATCCAAATGACTTGATCAGTATATCTCATCTATATTAGCTGACAACAAGACCATATCAAAGATATGTCTACTGCATTGGACAATGACTTAGTCAAACTAATACCATATGAGAATCTGAGTGTTCTCTCGAAGATACATTTGAGGAACGAATCCTAATATTGGCTCAACTACCACCTTTAATCTATATCGCAATATACCCAATACAAGTCGCGTCTCAACCTATAAGGCATTTGAGCTTAGTACATGATCAAAGTACATTACTCTGTAAACAAGGTGTGTATCGACCTCAAGTCTAAGGACTTCTATATCCCACACGCTGATGACACTTTAGACAAATATAACAAATAGTACATCAGCAGGGTATTACCAATACTTCTACAAGTATTCATGTGTCCATCACGAGTTGTCATAACTCGTAGCAGGTGAGACATACTACATCCCTAAGGATATGATGCAGACCACATGTCAATGTATCACATATCATCGATATTCCATTCTCGATGATCATTAGTCGAGGCAATTTAAGAATTACGTTATAATATTAATCTCTCACATCATTAATAACCACGTAACCTCTAGGGATGCAATTATAGAATATTACAGACAATCAACAAATAATTCAATAACTGCAAATGCCATAATATTAAGCTCTATTAATATAAATATGAATGTGTATAAAATACATTTATCCTAATACATATTGTCTCAAGGACATAAATATACTTTCAATCTCCCATTTGGCCTAGAGCGATCACCAACATATCTAATACCCGTATTCTCAAAATGATCATTATGCTTAACCAAGCTTAATTGTTTAGTAAATGGGTCTGCTAGATTATTGTCTGTGGGAATATAATTTAATCTAATATCTTCAGTCTCCACTATCTCTCTGAGTATGTGGTACTTCTTTGGTACATGATTGTTTCTGTTTGTTGATCTTGGTTCCTTTGCCTGTGTAATTGTACCAGTGTTGTCACAATAAATAGTTATTGGAAAGCTAGCATTCAGAACTACCCCTAGCTCCTTCAGGAACTCAGAAATTGCGACAACTTCTTTACCAGCTTCTGATCCAGCAATGTACTCTGCTTCAGTAGTCGAATCAATAGTTGTAGCTTGTTTGGAACTCTTCCAACTCACTGCTCCACCATTGATAATTAATATGTAACCAGAATGAGATTTGAAGTCATCAACCTCTTTCTGGAAGCTAGCATCAGAGTCTCCAGTAACAACTAGCTTTTCGTCTCTATCATAGACCAAGAAGTAATCTTTAGTACGTCTGAGATACTTAAGAATACTCTGTCAATATCGTCCGCTTCTGACTTCTTTTCTCACTTCAATTGAACTTGCAGAAGATAGATCTGTTCAATTCTTTTCCTTTCTATACTAGAACTAGAATTAATACAATAATTAATCAAACTTCTGGAATTTTTAACAAAATTCACCATCTGCACTGCCTCATTTTAATTTTTAACAAAATTAATTTTGCTCAGCCCCGCCCTGCCCTGTTCCGTTAAGAGTTTGTCCTGTCCCGTTAAGAACTTGTCCTGCCTAATTGTCATCCCTGGTGACCTTCCAAAAATTGTATTATTATATTTAGAAATAATAAATGACTTGGCTAAACCTACTATAATATATGCATGCATATAAGGGGTGTTCAAAAATCGGTCCGGACAAAAAAAATGGACCGAATCGGACCGAACCCAAGACGATCGATCAGTATTCGAATTCGGGAATATTTTTTCCGTGTTACGTCGGTCGGTCTAAACCGAAATAACTCGGGAATAGGACTGACCCGATTATAAAAATAAAGAAATCTTTACGTTAAAGTTTTCAGTTTAGTTAAATTATTAATTTATTATTATATTCTCAAAAAAATTATATCATTTATATGAGATATGACCGCTACTAAGGTAATGTTTTCATCATTTTTCTATTTTTCTTCATTTATTTTTTATTTTTATTCTATAACAATTTTTTATTATTTACACTTTGTATACCAATAAAAGATGGTACAAACTCTTATTTGTGCACAAGATTGACTTCACCCTCGAAAAGATAAAGAGAAGAAGATTGATGTAGAGAAAAAGTTAAAGGAATTGGAGCAACTTGAGAAAGGTATTTTCTAAAATTATATTATACTTAATAATTTCAAAATAATATATTATACCTTCACTTTTATTATTTTGTTTATTATTATTATTATTATTATTATTATTATTATTATTATTATTATACATAATTGGAAAACTCTACTCTGAATGATGGTGATTGGTGAATTAAAAGTTGTATTTGATTCATGCAAAATAATGAAAAAGGTAAACGACCAATCATCTAATACTATATAATGTAAATATGAACTCCTCATAATTTTTATTTGATATTAAATTTGAACTAATTAGTTTTTTATTGAAACTTTTTTGTTGCAGATTGATGTTGATGGTGTAAGGATTTCATTAGTATCATTATTGTTCAAGATTTGAGAATTTTTTTAAATTTTTAATAGCCTTAGATTCAATATTTCTAGTAATTTAGTTTTGGGATTATTTTTGGACATGAAGTTGTAATATGTGACTTAGTTCTTCTTATTTTTTTTATACATTAATTGGATTTTTTGGATCTCTACTGCTCATGAACCGTATCCGTATGGTCCGTAGTGATAAATATCCAAATATTGTAAGCTTCAATACATAAATTTTGATCAAATTTAAAAGAGATTAAATTAGTCAAATTACTTCAATGTACCAAATTTATAACAAAGCTTAGAAGTCCGGGTTTTAGACCTGACCGATAATTATCGATCCGATCTTCGGTCTTTCATTTTATAATTTTCGATCTTCGATCCGGTCCGGTCCGGATTTGGACTGGTGAACAGCCTTACATGCATATTTAAGTGATATTTTTAAATATTCTTAGAAAGTTTCTCCTGTCAACAGCAAGAATGAAACTTAGCTGCTCTCTTTTCTTTTTTTTTTTCCATTCTCCCCTACTAGTATACCTACTCACGCAATGTGCGAATTGTTTGGAAAAAAAAAACAAATGGAAAGAGATGACTGTAACAATCTTTATCGATTAACTGCACGGTCTACCCTTTAATTGGGTGGTCTTTAATTTTTATCCCTCAAATAAAACTTATGCCTATTAGGACATAGTTCTTTAAGAAATTCTACACAATTTGTGATAACTTATGCCTCAATATGCATAAGTTCCATTTAAAGGACAAACATTAAAGACCGACACAAAATAGAGGCAAAAGTGCAAATGACTCATCTTTATCTTTAAGTTCTGATCATCTTGAATTATTTTCAAGTTTTGATCATCTTGAATAATGTTAACACAACATAAGTATACTCTCCTTTAAATATATATATATATATATATATATATATATATATATATATATATATATTGTAGGCTTTGTTGGGTTCGTACACGCAAAAAAATTTGAAAATTTATGTTTCAAACCCTACAGTCGGTCAAACTGATGGGTGATTATATAATGAAAACACATAGAAACTGTAATGCGTCAATAAAACACTTACAATTTGCAAATTTGGAATCTTCTTCTTCAAGTGTATACCGAGGGTGAGAACGCAACCGTTCCTCGATTTGTAAGTCAAGACTCCGATGTAATTACTTTTTCGAAAAGCTAGGAAATCCGACAGAGAATAATTCAAGTGAATTAGGTATATTAAAATAATGATAGAACCCTCTATTTATAACTGAAAAAATCAGCTAGGGTTTTCAAGTGGGCTAGGCCCATAAACCGAGACAGAGTGGGTCACTCGGACCATTTGGACACGTGCGCGTCGATTGCTCAGTGGGTGGCACCGCGGCCCTAGGTTCCACGAGTCGCGGCCCTGGTCCAATTCTGCCTCGTTTCTATTTTAATTAAATCTGAAATATCATCTCGATTTAATTAAATAATCATTATTTATTCTAATGTCTCGATTATAAATCGAACATCTATATTCTCTCTGATTACATCCTTGAATCGACGGAACAATTGACTTAGTGTTACCCTACAGATCTTCAGATATCGACACTAATAACATTAGGGTCTACATTGAACTCCTAGACGGCGTAAGACGAACTCAATATGTGAAGTATAGTTACACGAAACCTGTGAACTGAACCTCTATGTGGGTAGATAAAATCCTTTCATTCACGACATACTCGATCAAGCTTAGGATCTGTCAAGTGTCTATCCAAATGACTTGATCATTATATCTCATCTATATTAGCTGACAACAAGACCATATCAAAGATATGTCTACTGCATTGGACAATGACTTAGTCAAACTAATACCATATGAGAATCTGAGTGTTCTCTCGAAGATACATTTGAGGAACGAATCCTAATATTGGCTCAACTACCACCTTTAATCTATATCGCAATATACCCAATACAAGTCGCGTCTCAACCTATAAGGCATTTGAGCTTAGTACATGATCAAAGTACATTACTCTGTAAACAAGGTGTGTATCGACCTCAAGTCTAAGGACTTCTATATCCCACACGCTGATGACACTTTAGACAAATATAACAAATAGTACATCAGCAGGGTATTACCAATACTTCTACAAGTATTCATGTGTCCATCACGAGTTGTCATAACTCGTAGCAGGTGAGACATACTACATCCCTAAGGATATGATGCAGACCACATGTCAATGTATCACATATCATCGATATTCCATTCTCGATGATCATTAGTCGAGGCAATTTAAGAATTACGTTATAATATTAATCTCTCACATCATTAATAACCACGTAACCTCTAGGGATGCAATTATAGAATATTACAGACAATCAACAAATAATTCAATAACTGCAAATGCCATAATATTAAGCTTTATTAATATAAATATGAATGTGTATAAAATACATTTATCCTAATACATATTGTCTCAAGGACATAAATATACTTTCAATCTCCCATTTGGCCTAGAGCCAATCACCAACATATCTAATACCCGTATTCTCAAAATGATCATTATGCTTAACCAAGCTTAATTGTTTAGTAAATGGGTCTGCTAGATTATTGTCTGTGGGAATATAATTTAATCTAATATCTTCAGTCTCCACTATCTCTCTGAGTATGTGGTACTTCTTTGGTACATGATTGTTTCTGTTTGTTGATCTTGGTTCCTTTGCCTGTGTAATTGTACCAGTGTTGTCACAATAAATAGTTATTGGAAAGCTAGCATTCAGAACTACCCCTAGCTCCTTCAGGAACTCAGAAATTGCGACAACTTCTTTACCAGCTTCTGATCCAGCAATGTACTCTGCTTCAGTAGTCGAATCAATAGTTGTAGCTTGTTTGGAACTCTTCCAACTCACTGCTCCACCATTGATAATTAATATGTAACCAGAATGAGATTTGAAGTCATCAACCTCTTTCTGGAAGCTAGCATCAGAGTCTCCAGTAACAACTAGCTTTTCGTCTCTATCATAGACCAAGAAGTAATCTTTAGTACGTCTGAGATACTTAAGAATACTTTTGACTGCCTTCCTGTGTTCATCACCAAGATATTACTGAAACTTGTAAGTCATACTAAGTGCAAAGGCCACATCTGACCTAGTACAAGTCATGACATATATGATTGATCCTATATCTGAAGCATATGTGAATCTTTTCATACGCTCAAGTTCTACAGCACTAGAAGGACAATCCTTCTTAGATAACTTGATGCCTTACCCATTGAAAAACCACCTTTCTTGGAATTCTCCCTAGTAAAACGTTTAAGCACTTGTCTATGTAGACCGACTGTGACATCCCCAACAATCTATTAGGTCTATCTCTATAGATCCTAATACCCAGAATGTAGCAGGTTTCACCTAAGTCCTTCATCATAAAGGTATTGGACAACCATTCCTTAACTGACTGCATGAGAGTCTTATTGTCTCTCATTATCAATATGTCATCAACATATATAATAATGAAGACAATACCCTCATCCTTGCGTTTTCTATAAACACAAGGATCTTCCTTGCTTCTGACGAAATCAAATGACTTGATAGCCTTGTCAAATCAAATGTTCCAACTCTTTGAGGCTTGCTTAAGCCCATAAATGGACTTATGTAGCTTGCACACAACATTTGGTTTGGACTCGGATGAAAAACCCTCGGGTTATTTCATATACACTTCCTCAATTAGATTACCATTGAAGAATGCAGTTTTGACGTCCATCTGCCAAATGTCATAGTCATAATGTACAGCTATCGCAAGCAAAATCCTAATAAACTTAATGTTAGCAACAAGTGAAAAGGTTTCATCATAATCGACATCAGGCCGCTGATTATAACCTTTAGCCACCAGTCTAGCTTTATAAGTCTGAACCTTGCCAAATGCATCAATCTTCTTCTTGAAGACCCATTTACATCCTATGGATTTAACCCCATTTGGCAAATCAACCAAGTTCCACACTTGATTGACGTACATAGATTCCATTTCGGATTTCATGGCTTCTTGCCATCTCTTCGAATCAATGTTCACCATTTCTTCGTTGTAGGTTGTAGGCTCATCATCATATGGAATATCTTTCTAACTATATGTTTCCACAAGTAGATTTAGTCTTTCTGGAGGATGATGAGTTCTAGTCGACCTACAGAGTTGATTGTTTTGCAGTTTCGTTCTAGGTATGTTCTGATTGTGAAAAGGTTCTGTGTGTTGGTTGATCCACCAACGTGAGAGCTTTCAGGAATATCATTTTCATGTATTTCCTGAATGGGAGGCGGTGCATTCGCTGCACTTGCTCCCAAGGTCTGTGTAGGAGGATCTTGCATTTCTGCATCATTCCTCCCAACACTCTCACTGGCCGAAGGGCGTACTGTAAGGATCCAATATTCGCCAAACGCTCCCACTGAATCTTTGCCTTGATCATTCGGCAAGGATTCAACCTCTATGTTACTTTGTTGTTCTTGAATTTCTTCAAGTTCTATCTTTGTGCAACTCTCTTCCTTATAGATATATTCTTTTTCAAGGAAGGTTGTGTTCCTAGAAATAATGATCTTATGTTCGCTAAGAAGATAGAAGTAGTATCCTTTAGTTTCCTTTGGATACCCCACTGTTGAGTGTATTTTATACACTCTTTTGAGTCCTTTTTAGTTAGTATTTTACTATTTTATTTTGCGTTTAGTATTGTGTTAGGTGTGTTTTTCGTTCATTTGTGTCACAGCGGTTATAAAGGAGAATAAACTACTTTTGAGGATGAAATTGCACAAGAAAATGCCAAGAAATGAAGTTTAAAAAGTCCCGGAAAAAACAAAAGAAATCAGACGAAGTCTGGACGAGAAAATGACAAAAAGTTAGAAAATTCGGGAATGGGACGCCACCAGCGCCGCGGCGCCCAATATTCTTCGTGGTCTGATTTAGTTATAGGAGTTCCGGCGCCGCGGCGCCGAGGCGGGTCTGCGCGAGAAAAGTTCGATTTTTCCTATTTTTCGAAGGACAAAAGGGTCCGAAACGTGATTTTTCTCAAGTATAAAACCCTAAAACCCTGCTCATTATGCCAGACCTTATACCATATTACAAATAATACTTTTGGGAGGCAAGAAGAAGGCTACAATTGGAGACTCTTGTTCAAGTTCTTTTTCTTTCCCTTATTTTATTTCAGTTTATGTTGGATTGTAATTTAGTTCTTGAATGACAATGTTTAGGAGCTAATTACTTTAGTAGGGTTTTTCGTTGAATATTCTTGAAACTCTTTCATATAGTTAATGCATAGTTAATGGTTTCTTCTTCAGCATATTAAGATCTATTCAATATTGTTTTGATTGCTTGATAATTAACTGATCACTAATTGTGTTACACCCCGTAAATTGCAGGACATGTTTATAAGAACGTACGTAAGAACTCAAAAATATTAAGATTTGAGACGAGTAAAAAATTTATCGGAATTATGGAAATGTCGGAAAACGAAATATTGTGACGAACGGGAGGGCGACATGTGTCACCCCCCTTAGTGGTCTTGGACGAAATGACATGGATAAAATGGTCATTTGACCAATATTAAGATGAAAGTCTTGCTAGGCTAAGAGCTTGATAACATTGACCAAGTCAATGAGCCCACATAGCTTGATATTTAAATAAATTCATCCAAGCCACACAAGTGTTCCAATCTAGACCCTTGAATGTAGTATTTATCTACACTAGTAGTGTAAGACTTTGTCATTTTCAACACTTAGAGAAATTTAAATCTTGTTCTTGCTCTCTATTTGAAGCTCACGGCAATGGGCACTTTTTCAAGGGAAAAATTTCCGTTTGTTGTCCAATAAGCTCCACACTTTAAACCAAGGTTCCTAAGAGTATTGTAAGGGTATCTCAATAGAAAGATCCCGGAAAAATGGCGTTTTTGTATTAGTCGCAAGGTGAAAACCTAGTCACTTTCCTAGGTTTGGATTGGGAACTTAAGGAAAGTTGTTTGTGATCTTCTAAGGGCTTCAAGTGGCGGATTGGAGTGTCAAAGAGAGGCTTTAAGTTTCTAGGGAGCGACTTCGGATCTTGAAGTGGATTAAGGCTCACTAAGGTAACAATCTTGTTCTCTTAAGTGTATAAGATTACATATTGTTGTAGCCTTACATTTTAACTAGCATGAAGTATATGTATATAAGATTGATAAGTGTTATGGATATTGGAGGCCTAAAATCCGAAATGACATTGATTAGCCATTTGAAATTGAAATACAATTTGGTCGATAACTAGAATCGTCGCATGTTATCTACTTGAAGATTATAGTTGTTATAATCGGTTGCGGCTTTATAACATGTTATACTAAACAACTTGTATTGAAAAGGAATTGGAAAGGAAGATATGTTGTGACACCTTTTGGCCGAGAATGGCATTGTCGTTTGGACTAGTTTGATATCAATTGTGGGGCAGAATTTTACACGTCCTGTTAAGGCGTGTAATCCCCTTTGTATTGCTGAATTGTTGGGCCTTAAATGTGGCGTTTGGTTATTGATTTTCGGACCTTGAAAAAGGTGGAAAAGTATGTAGAAACAAAGGAAGTGTTGTCCGATTTTCCGTAGAATTTAGTGACTTTGCACTTAGAATATTCTACGTTTGAAGTAAGAAGTTAATAGACGTATTATGGTAATTATAGGTTGACATACTACGTACGACATATTGGACTTAGGCAAGTGGATTGAACCGAAGAGGTATGTGGAACTTTCTTATCTCTTGAGCATGAATAGTTGTAAACGTATAGTACGGTATACGTACGCGATTTGAATGGATTTAGTTCATTTGATAGCCTTGACTTGTTTTTTTTCAAGTTGGTTGAATTAGAGAATTAACTCACTCGTTTCTAAAAGGATAGAAATGCCTTGGTTTCAAAAGCATAAGGTGGGTTGATAACCTTATGGAAAGTAAAAAGAATGATTTATTCTAATAAGGTAGACAAGGATTTCTTGACTTGAAAATGTATAGAATACTTGATTTGGAAAGTATAGATTCCTTGAGCTATTCTAAAGTTAAGAAACTTGAGTACTAATGTTAAGAGACTTAAAGTATTTTGAAAGTATAGGATACTTGTTTTGCTTGGAAAGTTTAAGTCTCTAGATTATAAAGAAAAATGTAAGTATCTAAGGTATAAGGCTAGTATAACGACTTTATGAGAAGTTGGTTATAATAGCTTTATAGAAAGTTAAAAAAGAGTGGTTTACTCTAAGTAATGTAAGTAATGATAAATGACTTGAATTAATGAAAAACAAATTGATTTGAAGGCATTAATTGCTTAAGGTTTTAAAAGAAAGTAGTCACTTGATTTAGAAGCCTAAATATATTTCTAAAAGGTATTGTGACTTGTCTTGAAGAGTAGATATGACTTAATACTACGGTTATTAGTATCTTGGAAGTTTTATATGAAAAAGAGTCATTTTAAAAGAGTAGAAGTACGTAGTACTTTGGGTTAAATCCCCGGATTTTTATAATGACATGTTAGTGCCTTAAGTAAACTAAAATGAGAGTGTATATGTATAAGACTAATAAGAAGTTAGGGGGATTTCTTAACTTGCTTATGTTATGTACGATAAGCCGGTAGTGCTTATGTTATGTATGATAAGCCGGTAAGTGCTTATGTCATGTATGATAGCCGGTTGTGCTAGTGATAGATTGTTCATTACGGGGTCATTCCCCGTGTTTGTGGCATTTGCATATTCCGTGGATTTGCTACCCATGATGCGAGGAATACCTCATGCGAGTCCGTAAGGGCTTATGCGGGTGAAATAGTCCTATGCGGGGCGGACCAGTCCTATGCGAGGAATACCTCATGCGGGTCCATACGACCTATGCGTGCGGATACAGTCTATGCGAGGAAGTTACCTCATGCGGGTCCATACGGCCCTTGCGGGTGAAATAGTCCAGGAGTAGGATTGCTTAATGATACTATGGGCGGGTGGCCCTACTTTGATCATGAGCCTCCTATTTTTACGCAGTAAAGTATACTCTTATTTACTCTCATTGCTAGTAAGGCACAATGTATTGTTATTTGAGTTATCATACATGTATCCAGCTTTATTTTAGACTTATGATTTCACTACAGTACTTTAAGTTTCACATATTTGGTACATGTTGTACTGACCTCCTTCGGGGGGTTGCGTTCATGCCGCAGGTAGAGTATACAGGTTGCTGATCCTCACTCTTAGGATCAATGTTCAGCTGTTGAGAAGCTCCATTATTCCGGAGGCTTATCCTTGGTTTAGATCTCTGGTATTGTCGGTTGTTGTACATTCAGGGGTATGGTGGGGCCCTGTCCCACCACAGTTGTTATTCTTAGAGGTCTGTAGTCATATTTGTGGATTGGGTTTTAAGAACAGAGATGTACTGATTTATTTTTGGTGTATATACATTTTACGGAAGGTGGCCTTATCGGCTAGCCGGTTGATGTTTGTTGTCGAAGTATTTATATGTGTTGTGTATGTTCCGCTGCTATTCTCTGATGTATACCTATAAGGGGTGCCCAGGTAGGGCTCCAGTCGCGGGCCCGGGGTCGGGTCGTGACAAATTGTCATAACTCATATGATTTCGAATCAAAAGTATGAAAGGTGAGAGTTGAATATGATGTAACTGTCTAGACATAAGTTAAAATCATGGATAAAAGTACCCCGATACTTGTGTAGTATTTACGGTTATTGTTCTTAATCCTCCTGTGTGGTAAAATCTATCATAGAAATATAGATGGTTTCTGCACAAGGTTGAGCTCTTGTATGTCCTAACCGGAATATGATGACAGATTAGTTAACCTGCTATCTTAATACGAAGAAGAGTCATTAGCATTGCATTAACACGTGCAACAGTAGATAGTTGAGGAGATTGGAAGCCTTATTTCCTTCATAACTGTTATAAACCCAAAGTATTATAATCTTTAGTTTATTTTCTTCACTTAGTCATAATTCTTAGCTATAATTCTCAAACTAAAGAACGTCAACCAAATAGATACCATAGAATAGATAACCGGGACTTAATAAACCAACCTCTGTGGATGATAAACTCGGTCTTACAGATCTTTATTACTTGAACGATACATACACTCGCGTAAGCATCTAGAAATATCGCAACAAGATTTTGGCGTCGTTGCCGTGGTCTGGCGTACTGTTAATATCGATTTATATATTTTTATTTCTAATTTGGTTTTTATTCAGTTTTTTTATTTTTTTATTTTGCTTTAGTGTTGTTTGCTGTTTTTGATTAGTCTCAGGAACTTAGTTTATGCGAAGTAGGAGAGGAGCAGACACTCCTATCTCTCTGAACCCTGAGATTGAAAGATTATGCAGACAGAACAGAAAAGAGAAAAGAGCAGCTGATTTGTTAGCAATGGGAGATCAGCGAAACAACAATATGGTGAATGATGAGTTACCGACTGTGATGAGATAAGTCCAGCATCCTGCAGAAAGGAGCTTAGGGAGCTATGTGATGCCGACAATTACAGGAGTGCAGACTTGCATCAGGCTTCCAGCTATTGAAGCCAATAACTTTGAAATCAAACCATCAATCTTGCACATGGTTCAAGGCTCAGTTCAATTTGGGGTTGTGTGCAATGTTCAAATACAATGGTATTACTGATGATGTCAGTCGGTTGAGACTCTTCCCATTCTCACTCAGGGATAGATCAAAGAGCTAGTTGAACTCATTACAGGAGAACTCCATTACCACATGGCAAGACTTGGCTCAAAAGTTTCTTGCCAAATTCTTCCGTTCAGCCAAAGCAGTAAGACATAGAGGCGAGATCAATAACTTTTATCAGCTGGAAGGAGAACCACTATATGATGCATGGGAGTGGTTTAAAGATTTGCAGAGAAAGTGTCCGCATCATGGGATTGAGAAGTAGATATTAGTCCACATATTCTACAATGGACTGTGTGGTACAACTCGTACCATTATTGATGCTGCAGGAGGAGGAACATTCATGAGAAAGAATGTCAATGAGGCACATGATTTTCTAAAAGACATGGCCACAAACAACCATCAGGGGGCCGATGAGAGAGCAATGAACAACGGGAAAATGGATGGAATTCATGAGTTGGATGCTATTACTGCATTGACTGCGCAGGTTGCCACTTTGACAAAGCAGATGCAGCAGAATACTATGTCCGTGAAAACTGTTCAGACACCAGTGAGTTGTGAAATTTGTGAGGGTCCCCATACTTTTAATAGGTGTACAACAATGGACCCAAATAATATGCCCATAGAGCAAGTTCAGGCAATGGAGAATTTTCAGAGATCCTACAATAATCCATTCTCCAACACATATAATCAGGGGTGGAGAAATCACCCAAATTTTTCGTGGAAGAATGACCAAGGGCAGCAACCACAATTTCAGGCATCTTCTTCACAGCAGCTCAGCCCACCAACCCCACAAGAGAAGTCAGATGAAATAAGAGAAATAAGAGCAGTACTAACATAAATTATGAAAGAAACCGGATCATCACTTTCAACCTTGGCCAACTCCCAGACCCAATTTATGAAGGAGACCACACAATTCATGACCGAGACCAAGTCATCCATTAGAAACTTGGAGTCCTCATTTTCATCTTTGGCATCCTCACTTTCAGCCCTGACCAACTTCCAGACTCAATTTATGGTGGAAACCAGTTCATCAATTAGTCACTTGGATACTCAATTAGGGCAGTTGGCAGAGAAAGAGCATGCCAGACCTCAGGGGAATCCTCCCAGCAATAATGTGGTGAACCGAAGAGAACAGTGCCAGGAAATAAGCTTGAGAAGTGGAAGAAGTTAGAGCAGGTTGCACCCCAACCAGTGGTTGAAAAAGAGAGTGAGTTAGAGAAAACAGTTGAGGCAGAGAAAGAGGGGGTTACTGAGGACCGCCCTATTGTAGAGAAATCTCCACCAGCAGTTATGAGGGAATATGTAGACATAATTCCATTCCCTCAAAGACTGCAGAAGAAGTCCTTAGACAATCAATTCTCCAAATTTTTAGAGGTCTTCAAAAAGCTTCATATTAATCTCCCATTCATTGAAGCTTTGGAGCAGATGTGTGAAGTACGAATGTGAATAATGTCGTAACATAATCACATAGACACAATAATTATTATTGTTACAATAACAATAATAATTATTGTGTCTATGTGATTATGTTACGACATTATTCACATTCGAGGACGAATGTTGCATAAGGAGGAGAGAATGTAAAATCCAGAAAATTTCTTTTATTTTAAATAAGAAAAAAAATAAATATATATATATATATATATATATATATGTCTATGTGATTATGTTACGACCTTATTCACATTCGAGGACGAATGTTGCTTAAGGGGAGGAGAATGTAAAATCCGGAAAACAAATAGCCTCTGGTTGATTTTAAAAAGAAAAAATAAGATATAAAAGAAAAGAAAATAATAAAAATAAGTAACATGTGCTGAAGTTAGTGTGCTGAAGATTAAAGAAAATAGTAGTTGAAAAGAAAGTAGTAATCACATTATTCTGGTTGGTTTTAAAAAGAAAAAAATAAGATATAAAAGAAAAGAAAATAATAAAAAATAAGTAACATGTGTGCTGAAGATTAAGAAAGTGGTAGTTGAAAAGAGCACCATTTTGCACGTCCCCCTCCCCTTTAATTCCCCTCCACCCTTGGTCTTCCATAAGTTATACAACCATCTCCACTTACACATTATACTTATACACAAACAAAGTGCATACCATAAAGATTAGAAAATCAGGAAAAAACAAGTGAAGAAGAAGAGGAAAATTCTGGAAAAAAAAAACAAGAAAGCAAGAAGAAACAACAATAAAAGAAATACTAGGGAGCAAGGGTCCCTTGTAGCAACCGAATAACAATCATTTCACACATACAAGGTGCGTTTTCTCACTCAGAAATTCTTGGTAATATCCTTTATTTTAAGTTCAATACATGTTAGAATAATAATTGAGTGTTGAAAAGAAATATTGAACTTTTGATTGTTTAGACAACTAGTTGCGTCATGAACTTTACGAACTGTTCTCACTGAGTTATAATTGTTAGAATTTGATGAAATTCGGAAGAGTGGTACACATATCTATTATGATCATATAGAACCAAAAATGAGGTAAAATGGACATACGGTTTGAAAGTTATCATATTTCAAAGTTCCTGCCTTAGATTTGGCCGAAATTCGGAAAGACATAATTACAGACTGTTTTTATGGAGTTTTACTTATTAGAATTATATGAAAATTTACATGGTTGTAAATCTCTCTGTTACAGACAGATATAGATAAAGAGTTATTAAAACGGACTTACGAGTTGAGAGTTATTGTAGTTTGAAGTTGCTGCCTCGGATTCATCGGAATCCAGAAGGCAGACGTTGAAAGCAATAAACTGTACTAATCTGTGGGGAATATGAAAATTGTTTCTAAATGAAAGTTCTAGATCTCTTTGTAAGGACATTTTGAGACCTTACGGGGGTCTATACGACTTACGTATTGAGAGTTATCGCTATTTAAAGTTTCTGCCTCGGATCTATCGAGATTCAGGAAGGGCAGCGAATAAAAGTGTAAAACTGTACCAAATGGTACAGAATATGAAAGGATGGTTCACATGGAGACGTGTAGATCTCTGTTCTCGTCGTTTTGAGATTTTATGGGGCTTGAACGGGTTTACAGATTAGGAGTTATGACTATTCTAAGATTGAGTTCTGTTTAATAAAAATTCTGCCGAAACAAATCTCATATGGCTGTTTTGAGGATAAATTTGTGTTAGTTACCCAAAGTAGTTTTAAATGAAATTTGCTACAGCGAAAGATCCCCGTCTTACCTTAGTTTCCGCTTGAGAAACACCTTAGTTGGAGTTATGGTTAAAAAGTTATAATCGTTACAAGTATGAATGACAGAATGTTAGGAAAGAGAATAGTATTTATTCGATCTTCTGAAAAATATGAAAAGTGAATACGTGTTCACATAAATATATAATGGATCGGGTTGCACGCCGCAACAAAACGTAAAGTGAATACGCGTTCACAAATACGTAAACATAATGGATCGGGTTGCACGCCGCAACAAAACGTAAAGTGAATATGTGTTCACAAATACGTAAACATAATGGATCAGGTTGCACGCCGCAACAAAACGTAAAGTGAATATGCGTTCACAAATACGTAAACATAATGGATCGGGTTGCACGCCGCAACAAAACGTAAAGTGAATACGTGTTCACAAATACGTAAATACAATGGATCGGGTTGCACGCCACAACAAATATGAAAAATGAATACAAGTTCACCTATATATAAATATGAAAAGTGAATACGAGTTCACAAATATATAAATGTAACAAACATATGATAATGCAGGGGAATGTCTTAACGTATAATACGAGATAAAATGAAGTGTTAGTTAAACTGAAAATTTCCTATGAGGAGTTGCTGCATATTTAAAAATGTTGTAACCTGATATGTTTTTGCAATATGCTTATTACGTTATAATGTGATTGCACTTGGAATATTATGGTGTTACTTTGAATTGCAGGGTAAGGTTCTCACTCAGCCCCAGATGGTAGGGCTGACTCTTTATTTAACATGTTTCAGGAAAACGTGATAGAGGAAAGGCTCCACGCCAAGGCTAGCGATCGTTCCGCAACCTCTTGTCATACCAAGCCCATTGCTTCGGGCTTGGTACTCGTCATGTTCAGAATGTCAGTTCCAATGTCTCGGGAAATGCCCGTGTGGAATGGTCTCCCTTCTAACTTAGAATAATCTTTGTCAGTATGTCTATGTAGAAACAATATTTGCACGAGCATGGACTCGCGTTATGTTTTTTTTATAAAGTCATAAACAGATTTCTTTATTGTTATTTTTATTAATCCCTCCGTATTTGAATATAAGTTTAAATTTCTAAATAAAGAGAATTAAATGGTGCTCCTGGTGAGAAATAATTATCCAGGTGCCATCACGCCCTAAGTAAAGACTTAGGAAAAATTTGGGGCGTGACAAGTTGGTATCAAAGCTAAACCAGGTTAAGAGATTCTAGGAAGTTTTCTTCGAGTCGGGTGTTTGAACGGTTACTTATTGCGACGGTGTGCGCGCCACCTTAGTAATAAGTGAACGGAATAGCATCCTAAAGTTTCCCTTCTTTCATACTCCTCTCGTGCCTATCTTGAGTCTTTTTCAAGACTTGATTCTTGTACTACATCTTTCACGCGGGTTAGGAAAAAGATTGTACAACGTTATACTGACCAATAATTGTTGTGTAGATGGTGATTATAAGACGAGTTCCAACAAAGAGGGAAGTACTCGAGGAACAGGCAAAGGAAATGAAAGCTCAGAAGGAATTCATGCGTCGTAAGATGAACTCGGGAGATGATTTTAACGTGTATATGTGCGACACAATGGAACTTTGTGCGTATTTGTTTAGGAGTAGACAGAAGAGGCGTTCCTACGACCCAACCTTCTTCAACTTTCCGATTGGAGTCATATTACAGATAATATTCAACTCTATCCCGGAAAAATTCCGATCCTCATTCAGAGGGGCAAAGATGCTAAGAGGAGATGTTACAGAAGGTTCCTGGATCGAATTTCTATTTCGGGTAATAGTAGTAAGGGAAAGAATGAGCGAAATGGAAAGGGAAGCAAGGAAGAAGGTTGACAGGGAGCTGAATGCCAATCAGCAGAATAGGCGAATTATGCGGTTAAGCCCTTTAGAAGGTGTTGTAGTAGGTGCATGTTCGAGTAAGAGAGCTATAGGGAATGACATAGAATGACATGCTTTGATGTATTGTAATGTCATGAAATATTTTCAAATATGAGGAATGAAACATTATTAATGCAAGTTATGAGTTGTCATTATTGTTTAGTTAATCTGCGTTTCCTTGTGGTGATGCATGCTTATGAACTATAAGAAAATTTTAAGAGCTAGAGTAGACATGTCGTCTTCTAAAATATGAGTGTGTTTGTCTTCACAGAAAATGGTGAATTCACAAATCCCGGGGGCTCAAGAGGAGGTTCATCACGAAGCTCATGTACCTCCAGTTGACGTAGTGGTGTCCGAAGGGAGCGGAGAAAATGTCGGAGAAAATGTTGGAGAGAACGAGAGTCAAATGGCCCAAGAAACGGTGGGACAAAAACTAGATAGACTCATAGAGTTAATGACGATTCTGATTCCACACATGGTTCCGCCGCACCTAGTGTCTCTGTCATAGCCGAACGAACGAGCAGACGGCCCGGGGACCGGTGCATCGCACCACGGACCGAGAGTGTAGAAGCTCAGCGATGACTGATAGGCTATGGGCAAATTTTAGGAGGAGAAGAGAACCACTGTACTCAGGGAAGGACCCCAAGGCCGACCCGATAGTATTCCTCGATGAAGTTGAAGACTTAATGTTCACATTGGGATGCGTGGAGACGCAGGGCGTCAACTTGGTAGGCGCACGACTAGTGGATGATGCAAGGGTGTGGTGGAGGAGTTTTAGGAAAAATCATCCCCCGATGTCACCACCAATGACTTGGGGAGGGTTCAGAGCGGCATTCATTGAGAAATTTATGCCTAATACGCGCAAGGATGCGCTCAGACGGGAGTTTGAACAATTGAAGCAAGGTGACCGCAGTGTACAAGAATATGATACACAGTTCGTGAGGTTATCGACATACAACACACATGTCGTCCCTACAGAAATGGATAGGGTCAAGCGATTTGTAGAGGGTTTAAACCCAAACATAACAGAGAAGGTGGTGGCGTTAGCCAACGATCGAACTTATCTTCAGATTGTCGATATGGCTTTGAGGGTAGAAGGTTTCGCTAAAGCAAAAAGAGAATATTCACAGAAGAGATTTCGGACGTCGGGATCATTTAACCAGAGTCAAAATCAGAAGCAGGAGTTTAGTAAAGGATCTTCAGGACCGAACCAATCTGTGGGCCAGTCTTATTTCAAGCCTAAGGGACACAGTTGGTCTAATTACCAAGGTAGCAAGGACAAGGCCACCAACCCTAACACAGAAGGTGACAAACCGATTTGTAAGATTTGTCAAAGAAAACACAATGGAGAATGTCGGCTCTTAACGAAGACATGTTATAACTGTGGAGAGTCAGGCCACTATGCCAGGGATTGCAAGAAGAGGACCCAAACTCAATCTATTCAGGGGAGGTCAGAAGCAACCACAGCTGCCTATAGGGGAAATCAGGGAAACCAACCCCGCCAGAGTCAGGGAGGTCAACAAACCAACAATTCTAATCGGCTCTACGCTTTGCCCCAGAGGAATGATGCAGAAGCATCTAATGCGGTGGTCACAGGTATTTTGCTAGTCTCGAGTATTCCTGCATTTGTATTATACGATCTCGGTTCTACATTTTCATATGTGTCAATGGGCTTTGCTAAGAATTTACACGTAGAACCTTTCTATTTAAGTGAACCTTTTGAGGTTATGACACCAGTAGGGGCCTCAATTTGGGCCTCTCGGGTGGTAAATAATTTCCCATTAGAAGTGAATGGCAGGGGAACAATGGTGAACCTAGTACTACTTGATATGGTGGACTTCGACATCATTTTGGGTATGGATTGGTTGTCGGCATGTTATGCCATGTTAGATTGTCGGCGAAAGATAGTGAGATTAACTTTTCCCGGAGAATCAGAAGTTGTTATAAGGGGTAGGGTTGGAATATCCTCAGGTCAGTTTATTTCCTACCTTGGAGCTCAAAAGTTATTGAGAAGTCACAGAGTGGAGTATGCATATCTGGCTAATATAGTGGATACCCAAAAAGAACCCTCAGCAGTGAATGATGTTCCTATTGTTCGAAATTTTCCGGAGGTTTTTCATGAAGATCTTTCAGGCCTTCCTCCGGATAGAGAAGTGGAGTTTGCTATAGAGTTAATTTCGGGTACAAGACTCATTTCTATTCCTCCATATCAAATGGCCCCAGCTGAATTGAGGGAGTTAAAAGAACAATTGAAGGATCTTCTGGATAAAGGCTTTATAAGGCCTAGTGTTTCCCCTTGGGGTGCACCAGTCCTGTTTGTGAAAAAGAAAGACGGATCGCTCCGAATGTGCATCGATTATCGGCAGCTCAATAAGGTCACGATCAAGAACCGATACTCATTACCAAGAATCGATGATCTTTTTGACCAACTTCAGGGAGCTAGCTATTTTTCCAAGATTGATCTCCGTTCGGGATATCATCAGCTGAAAATAAATCCAGATGATATATCCAAAACAGCTTTTAGAACCCGATACGGCCATTATGAGTTCTTGGTCATGTCTTTTGGTTTAACCAATGCCCAGCAGCTTTTATGGATTTAATGAACAGAATCTTCAAACCATTGCTAGATTTGTTCGTGATCGTGTTCATAGATGATATCCTAATTTACAGTAAGAGTGTTGAAGAACATGAAGAGCATCTGAGGGTAGTGCTTCAAGTCTTGAAACAGGAGAAACTATATGCTAAATTTTCAAAGTGTGAATTTTGGTTGGAAAATGTAGCCTTTTTGGGCCATGTTGTGTCAAGGGATGGAATTATGGTAGACCCCCAGAAGATAGAAGCAGTGAAGAACTGGCCAAAACCGACCACTCCGACAGAGGTTAGAAGTTTCTTGGGTTTGGCTGGGTATTATAGAAGATTCGTAAAAGGTTTTTCTAGTCTTGCTGCTCCTTTGACCCGGTTGACTCAAAAAAGCGGTTAAGTACCAGTGGTCAAAAGCATGTGAAATAAGTTTTCAGAAACTAAAGGAATTGTTGACTACTGCACCAGTCCTAACCTTACCATCGGGACAAGAAGGGTTCACAGTCTATTGCGATGCCTCTAGAGTTGGGTTAGGATGTGTCTTGATGCAGTTTGAAAAGGTTATTGCGTATGCATCTAGACAGTTGAAGATACATGAGAAGAATTACCCAACTCATGACTTGGAATTAGCTGCGGTAGTGTTTGCCTTATGAATATGGAGACATTATTTGTATGGTGTGCATGTGGACATATTTACAGATCATAAGAGTTTGCAGTACATAACCACGCAGAAGGATTTGAATCTCCGACAAAGAAGATGGTTAGAGTTGCTTAAGTATTATGACCTTAGTATTATTTACCACCCTGGGAAAGCCAACGTGGTGGCTGACGCACTCAGTAGGAGATCAATGGGCAGCTTGGCCCATTTGGCAATGCAAAAGAGGGGTATTGTTCGTGAGGTACAAAGACTGGGAAACCTCGGGGTTAGCTTAACTGAGATCGGTGAAGGTAGGGTGGTGGTACATGATACCTCGTAGTCTGCCTTAGCTTCAGAAATAAAAGAAAGTCAGTTTGAGGATACGGAGTTTGTTGGATTTCGGGAGATGATCCAACAGGGAAAACCTTCACAGTTTACATTGGGAGATAATGACGGAACCCTTCGGTATAAGGGTAGGTTATGTGTTCCTAAGGTAAAGGATCTAAGGAGGAAGATCTTAGATGAGGGTCACAACACAAGATATTCCATTCATCCAGGGTCAACAAAAATGTATCAGGACCTCAAGGCAAATTACTGGTGGGACGGGATGAAGAAAGACGTTGCGGAATTTGTCGGGAGGTGTCTTATATGTCAGCAGGTGAAAGCTGAACATCAAAAACCTGGCGGATTACTTCAGGACATTGGAGTCCCCATGTGGAAATGGGAGGCGATTCATATGGATTTTGTAACTGGTCTACCGAAAACTCGAGAAGGGTATGATTCTATTTGGGTGATTGTTGATCGGCTTACAAAGTCATCCCATTTCTTACCGGTCAAGACTACGTATCGCGCACCACAGTACGCACAAATTTATTTAAAGGAGATTGTGCGGTTACACGGGATTCCTTTACAAATTATTTCGATAGGGCTCGATTCACCTCACACTTTTGGCAAAGTTTCCAGCAGGGTCTCGGGACAAAAGTTAAGTTAAGCACGACTTTCCACCCTCAAACAGATGGGCAAGCTGAGCGAACAATTCAAACACTTGAGGACATGTTGTGATCTTGTGTGTTAGATTTTCAGGGAAGCTGGTTGTACCATCTATGTCTAATTGAGTTCGCCTACAACAATAGTTTTCACTCTAGCATACAAATGGCCCCGTTTGAAGCATTATATGGATGAAAATGTAGGTCTCCACTTGGATGGTTCAAGGTGGGTGAGACGCAACTGTTCGGACCTGAAGTCATTCAAGAAACAAATGATAAGGTACAGATGATTCGGGAGTGGATGAAAACAGCTCATAGCCGTCATAAGTCCTATGCAGATCATCGGAAAAGAGATCTTGAATTCCAAGAGGGGGAGAAAGTATTTTTTAAAAGTGTCCCCAATGAAGGGAGTGATGCGTTTTGGTAAGAAAGAGAAATTGAGCCCAAGGTTTATTGGGCCATATGAGATCTTGCGAAGAGTGGGGAATGTGGCTTACGAATTAGCACTTCCACAAGAGCTGGAAGTAGTGCATCCGGTATTTCATGTGTCAATGTTACGAAAATACTTGCACGATCCAAGTCACGTCATCCTTCCCCAGGAGATAGTTCTTAATAAAGAGTTTCAATATGAAGAGGCTCCGGTAGAAATACTTGATAGAAAGGTCCAACGCCTTTGAAATAAAGATATTGCTTCCGTGAAGGTCCTATGAAGGAATCACTCCACAGAGGAAGCCACCTGGGAAGCTGAAGAGGCGATGAAAGTCAAATATTCATTCATATTTGACTAAGGTAATAAAAAAAAATGTGTTACATAGTACTTCATATGTGTGCCATTTGCGTGTCTATATGCATGTGTTACAACCTTATTCTCATTCGAGGACGAATGCTCCTTAAGGAAGGGAGAATGTGAAGTCCCAAATTATTGTTACAATAACAATAATAATTATTGTGTCTATGTGATTATGTTACGACATTATTCACATTCGAGGACGAATGTTGCATAAGGAGGAGAGAATGTAAAATCCAGAAAATTTCTTTTATTTTAAATAAGAAAAATATATATATATATGTCTATGTGATTATGTTACGACCTTATTCACATTCGAGGACGAATGTTGCTTAAGAGGAGGAGAATGTAAAATCCGGAAAAAAATAGCTTCTGGTTGATTTTAAAAAGAAAAAATAAGATATAAAAGAAAAGAAAATAATAAAATAAGTAACATGTGCTGAAGATTAAAGAAAATAGTAGTTGAAAAGAAAGTAGTAATCACATTATTCTGGTTGGTTTTAAAAAGAAAAAAATAAGATATAAAAGAAAAGAAAATAATAAAAAATAAGTAACATGTGTGCCGAAGATTAAGAAAGTGGTAGTTGAAAAGAGCACCATTTTGCACGTCCCCTCCCCTTTAATTCCCCTCCACCCTTGGCCTTCCATAAGTTATACAACCATCTCCACTTACACATTATACTTATACACAAACAAAGTGCATACCATAAAGATTAGAAAATCAGGAAAAAACAAGTGAAGAAGAAGAGGAAAATTCTGGAAAAACAAAACAAGAAAGCAAGAAGAAACAACAATAAAAGAAATACTAGGGAGCAAGGGTCCCTTGTAGCAACCGAATAACAATCATTTCACACATACAAGGTGCGTTTTCTCACTCAGAAATTCTTGGTAATATCCTTTATTTTAAGTTCAATACATGTTAGAATAATAATTGAGTGTTGAAAAGAAATATTGAACTTTTGATTGTTTAGACAACTAGTTGCGTCATGAACTTTACGAACTGTTCTCACTGAGTTATAATTGTTAGAATTTGATGAAATTCGGAAGAGTGGTACACATCTCTATTATGATCATATAGAACCAAAAATGAGGTAAAATGGACATACGGTTTGAAAGTTATCATATTTCAAAGTTCCTGCCTTAGATTTGGCCGAAATTCGGAAAGACATAATTATGGACTGTTTTTATGGAGTTTTACTTATTAGAATTATATGAAAATTTACATGGTTGTAAATCTCTCTGTTACGGACAGATATAGATAAAGAGTTATTAAAACGGACTTACGAGTTGAGAGTTATTGTAGTTTGAAGTTGCTGCCTCGGATTCATCGGAATCCAGAAGGGTAGGACGTTGAAACGTAAAACTGTACTAATCTGTGGGGAATATGAAAATTGTTTCTAAATGAAAGTTCTAGATCTCTTTGTAAGGACATTTTGAGACCTTACGGGGGTCTATACGACTTACGTATTGAGAGTTATCGCTGTTTAACGTTTCTGCCTCGGATCTATCGAGATCCAGGAAGGGCAGCGAATAAGAGTGTAAAACTGTACCAAATGGTACAGAATATGAAAGGATGGTTCACATGGAGACGTGTAGCTCTCTGTTCTCGTTGTTTTGAGATTTTATGGGGCTTGAACGGGTTTACAGATTAGGAGTTATGACTATTCTAAGATTGGGTTCTGTTTAATAAAAATTCTGCCGAAACAAATCTCATATGGCTGTTTTAAGGATAAATTTGTGTTAGTTACCCAAAGTAGTTTTAAATGAAATTTGGTACAGTGAAAGATCCCCGTCTTACCTTAGTTTCCGCTTGAGAAACACCTTAGTTGGAGTTATGGTTAAAAAGTTATAATCGTTACAAGTATGAATGACAGAATGTTAGGAAAGAGAATAGTATTTATTCGATCTTCTGAAAAATATGAAAAGTGAATACGTGTTCACATAAATATATAAATATATAATGGATCGGGTTGCACGCCGCAACAAAACGTAAAGTGAATACGCGTTCACAAATACGTAAACATAATGGATCGGGTTGCACGCCGCAACAAAACGTAAAGTGAATATGTGTTCACAAATACGTAAACATAATGGATCAGGTTGCACGCCGCAACAAAACGTAAAGTGAATATGCGTTCACAAATACGTAAACATAATGGATCGGGTTGCACACCGCAACAAAACGTAAAGTGAATACGTGTTCACAAATACGTAAATACAATGGATCGGGTTGCACACCGCAACAAATATGAAAAATGAATACAAGTTCACCTATATATAAATATGAAAAGTGAATACGAGTTCACAAATATATAAATGTAACAAACATATGATAATACAGGGGAATGTCTTAACGTATAATACGAGATAAAATGAAGTGTTAGTTAAACTGAGAATTTCCTATGAGGAGTTGCTGCATATTTAAAAATGTTGTAACCTGATATGTTTTTGCAATATGCTTATTACGTTATAATGTGATTGCACTTGGAATATTGTGGTGTTACTTTGAATTGCAGGGTAAGGTTCTCACTCAGCCCCAGATGGTAGGGCTGACTCTTTATTTAACATGTTTCAGGAAAACGTGATAGAGGAAAAGCTCCACGCCAAGGCTAGCGATCGTTCCGCAGCCTCTTGTCATACCAAGCCCATTACTTCGGGCTTGGTACTCGTCAGGTTCAGAATGTCAGTTCCAATGTCTCGGGAAATGCCCGTGTGGAATGGTCTCCCTTCTAACTTAGAATAATCTTTGTCAGTATGTCTATGTAGAAACAATATTTGCACGAGCATGGGCTCGCGTTATGTTTTTTTTATAAAGTCATAAACAGATTTCTTTATTGTTATTTTTATTAATCGCTCCGTATTTGAATATAAGTTTAAATTTCTAAATAAAGAGAATTAAATGGTGCTCCTGGTGGTAAATAATTATCCAGGTGCCATCACGCCCTAAGTAAAGACTTAGGAAAAATTTGGGGCGTGACAAGATGTCAGCTTATGTGAAGTTCATGAAAGACATCCTGTTTAAGAAGAGGAATATGAAAGACTATGAGACAATAGCGCTGACAGAGAAGTGCAGTGCTATCTTGCAGAAGAGACTTCCCCCTAAGTTAAAAGATCCAGCGAGTTTCACCCTACCTTGCACCATAGGGAATGTGATATGCAAGAAAGCCTTGTGTGACTTGGGGGCAAGTGTCAACCTAATGCCCTTCTATGTGTTTAGAAGGCTTGGAGTAGGTGAAGCTAAGCCTATAACAGTAATCTTGCAGCTAGCAGATCGTTCAGTAAAACATCCACATGGTATAATTGAAGATATGCTAGGTAAAGTGAGTAAATTCATCTTTTCTGCTGACTTCATCATCCTAGACATGGAAGAAGATAAAGATATGCCCCTCATCCTTGGGAGACCATTTCTAGCCACATCAAAGGCACTTATTGATGTTGAGAAGAGATAGTTGAAGCTCAGAGTGCAAGATGAAGAGATGACCTTCAAAGTGTTCAAGCCACCCCCTGAACCTCAAGTCATTGATAGATGTTATGCTATTGGGGTGGTTGATAAGGTCGGGTTGCAGAACAGCCTCACTAGTACTGATGCTCGTGGGGTACCATTAAAGAAAAACGTGGAACCTGAGAGTAAGGCCAAGTAAACGGCGAATGTTGAAAAGAGAATGAACCCTTCTAATATGAACTCTGTGAAAAAGAAGAGGAGAAGGAGGAAGAGAATGGTGCTAAAATGGATATGCGGAGGGGAAACTCTACCCCCTTGATTTAGTAAGTAACCTACGTCCAGCTAAAAGACGTTAAAGACAGCGCTACTTGGGAGGCAATCCAATGGTTTTAATTATGTTATTTTAATTTTGTTTTAGTTTATTTTATTTTATTTTGAACAGTCTCACGATCTGGTATGTTAGTGTTGTTGGATGACAGATAAAAGCAAAAACTGACTCCGAGGAGAAAAAGGCGAAAAATGCTGAAAACTGGGAAAATCAAAGTAGCAGTGAATTAGCGTCGCGGCGCCAATAGGCAAGGTCGCGACTCCAGAAGTTCAGAATGCCCAAATGTCGTGCAATTTCCAGAATTTTCCTCCCAGACCTCCGTTATGACCGATGTTGTTACACCCCGTAGTTCCAGAGTATGTATGTGAGGACGTACGTACGAGAATACGACACAAAAATTGGAAAGGAAGAAAGATGTGATTTTTCGACGGAAAAGTTTTCGGATTTTGTGAAGGAAAAAGGTTCGTTAATGGGAATTGGATTCCCGGATTTGGTATTTGGACTTATTGGATTATAATAGAATTATGGAATTTTATTTCCGGATTTGGTCACGTGGGGCCCACGGGGAAAATTTACGGTTTTGTGGGGCCCACTTTGTTTTCGAGATTTTTGGCATTACGGATATTTCCGGGAGATGAAATATTTTGGACGTGTAGGAGGGAGACACGTGTCACCCCCCTTAGGTGGCTTGTAGCCGTCTCTTGTGTACAAGTGGCCTTGGCCGAAATGGCTAGCCAAGTGGCAAGCCACTTGTCCCAAGTCTTGTGTAGACTTGTGGCACACACACTTGTACCCCAATCTCACCACACACTTGCTCACATCCTAGCCCTTGATTTCTCTATAAATACCCCCCTTGATGCAAGACTTCATTCATCCACACTTTGAGATTTCAAGTCTTGAAAATATACTCCCTCCCTTGTTGTTGTGCTCTCGGCAATGAGCCTCCCCCTTGACCAAAAGTTGTCCAAAAATTCTTAAACTTTTAAGTGTTCTTCCTTAGGGTGTTAGGAAGATTGTGTACCGAAACTTGCCTTGGCCGAAACTTGCCATAGTTTGTGTCTAAGTGTTCTTCACTTTTTGGAGTTGGATCTTGAAGGGGAGTTGGTTAGAAACTTCTAAGGGTTGCTTGGAGCGGATTGGGAGCGTAAGGAATAGGAGCTAAACGTTGCTCAGGATCGACTTATTAATCTTGGATAATTTTGGGCTTATCGAGGTAATGATTTTTATCCCCCCTATTGTAATTGGAAATTACATGTTGTAGTAATATATAGTGGAGTATACTATATGTAGAAAGAATATTGATAAGAATTGGACTGTTGGTATATTGTGGGGCAAAATTGTACACGTCCGGTTAGACGTGTAACCCCCCTTGGAGTTGTTGGCTTGGTAGCTGGCCTTGATAGATGAGGATATTTATGTGGTTGCGGGGGGGAGGTGCTGCCCAATTTTCCGTAGAATAAGGAACATTGTACTTAGAAATGTTCTACGAAGAGATCTAGAAGTTGATAGACGTTTTGTGGCCTTTATAGGTTGAAGTACTACGAGTAGCGTATTCCACTTGAAGGGTGAAAAAGGCTAGCAAGGGTATAGTACTATGGAGCTTTTTGCAAATTGTCGACAATCGTCGCGAGGTATGTGAACCTCTTCTTATCCTTTCTAGCATGATTGTTGTGAACTATGTAGTACGGTAGACGTACGTGTGCTAAACGAATTTGGTCGGTTTAAAACATAAAGTGTTATAATAGCTTTATGGGAAGTTAGTTATAACGACTTTATGTAGGTAAAAGAATGGTTTGTTGATTTTCGAAGTTAAGAAACTTGATCTTAAAATAAGAGACTTAACTTATAAATGACTTGTTATGAAATGTTAAGGACTTAAAGGGTGTTAAAAAGTTGTGAAACCGCATTCATGAGTAATGGGTACTTGGTCTTTAAAAGGATAATGTTATATTGATTTCGGAAATGAGAATAAGTATCGAACAAACCATTGCAGCGTTAATAAAGAAAAATGTATTGACAAATAATTATATTAAAACAAGTAGAATCCTCCATCTGCATAGAAGCTAAGATAAGACAAAATTGTATTACATTTTCTAGATCATGGCTGCTTTAATAAGATCGTTATAAACAAGTATAACCTACTCACACAAAAGGCATATGTTACTCAATTTTAAAAGAGATTATGTTATTAAGTGATTAAGACTATGAACTATGAAATCTTTCGAAAATAAGAGACTTGAGTATTTGAAGTTATGCAACTTGAACTATTGGAAAAGAATATTGTTACTTGACTTTAAAAGGGAAAGTGTTTTGGTTTAAAAGGAAGGCATGACATTGCCTTAGTTTGGTTTAAAAGGAAGGCATGATATTGTCTTAATCTGTCTTAAAAGAGGGTTTAAATGTTATGGATGATTTTACCTCGAGTCCCATGGGATGCGCCGAGATATGTATACCACACGATTTTACCTCGAGTCCCATGGGATGGGCCGAGATATGTATACCACACGATTTTACCTCGAGTCCCATTGGATGGGCCGAGATATGTATACCACACGATTTTACCTCGAGTCTCATGGGATGGGCCGAGATATGTATACCACACGATTTTACCTCGAGTCCCATGGGATGGGCCGAGATATGTATACCACACGATTTTACCTCGAGTCCCATGGGATGGGCCGAGATATGTATACCACACGATTTTACCTTGAGTCCCATGGGATGGGCCGAGATATGTATACCACACGATTTTACCTCGAGTCCCATGGGATGGGCCGAGATATGTATACCACACAATTTTACCTCGAGTCCCATGGCATGGGCCGAGATATGTATACCACATGATTTTACCTCGAGTCCCATGGGATGGGCCGAGATATGTATACCATACGATTCTACCTCGAGTCTCATGGGATGGGACGACACATGTTATACGTATCATACAATTATATGTAGACTGCCGGCAGTGAGGAAGGAGTTCCACGGGCATGAGGGATGACTTTGAGGGCGTGAGTCCCTGACTTGACACGATCGCTATATGTTGTGAATCGTAGTTTGGTTATCATACATGTCTCTGCTTTATATAGATTATGATTTCATTATGATTTTCGCCACATACTTGGTACTGTTATCTTGACCTCCTTCGGGCCGCGTTCATGCCGCAGTAGAGGTACACCATTGTTGATCCTCGCTCTTGGATCACGATCACAGATTGGGAAGCTCCGTTTCTCCGGAGGCTTATCTTTTGGTATGTTTCCCTGAGTTTGTATGTTCTTGTACATTCAGGGGTATGGCGGGGCCCTGTCCCGTCGTAGTGGTTATAAATACTCCTAGAGGTCTGTAGTACTGTTGTGGGCAGGGTTTGTAAAGGATGTAAATGTTCAGTTTTATATATATACAGAAAGGTGACCGTTTTGGTTAGTCTGCTTTTTATTTCATATTGTTCATATCTTTGAGTTTTTATTTCCGCTGATTTTCTCTGATGTTTTATCACTAGGGTGCCCGGGGTAAGGCACCAGTCGCGGGCCCGAGGTCGGGTCGTGACAAAAGTGGTATCAGAGCAGTTAATCCTCGGAAAGTGTCTATAGACCGTATCTAGTAGAGTGTTGATTATCGGCGTGTTGTGCACCACACCTATAATCAGGAGGCTGCAGGATATTTAGGATTGGTTTCCATTCTTCTCACTCTGAGATCGTTCCTTAGAGCTGTGTTATAAGTTGGACTCCCTCGGACGTATTCGTATGTACCAGTTATGCCTCTACGCAAGGCAACCAGAGCCTAGAAGGGCAAGGCAACAGAGGGAGCTGCGAATAGAGCACAGAGGGTTACGAGGGCACCGACCCAGTCATTACCTGAGGTGGTACTTCAGATTGGGAGCATGCGCTTCCAGCTGGTTGGGACGAGTTCTCAGAGACATTTTCGACACACTTCTTACCTCCGCAGATGAGGAGGGCTCGGGCAGATAGATTTGTGATGCAGGGCAGGATTATGATTAGAGCGACAAAGGGAAAGTGAGGCAGTAGTTACAGATATATCTTTAGCCCTTAAGAGACTTGTTTATGTTGTTATGGTGGATACATGTTATTATACCCCGTAGTTCTGGTCATGCGTGTGAGAGCGTACGAAAGGGAGTAAGGCTTAAACTTTTGACGGAATGTTTCGGACAGATTTTTAGTCAACTTTGAGGCGGTGTATGACCAGTTAAATCGAGAGTTCCTAGGTATTTCAAAGGCCTAGTACGTAGTTCGTTGAGTCTAGTTTCCAACGCAACCAACCGTTCGTCGATAGAACATCGGAGTAGAAAGTTATGGGAGTTACAAGTTCAGTATGTACTCGGACAGAAAAGTGTTTGATGCAGAGCCACGGGCATGGCCGGATGCGCAGGACCGCGCGCCAGACACTGTGTGTTCGCTGAAGTTGCAGCGCCGGGAAGCAGGGCCGCGGCGCCGGAAAGTTCTGGGAGTCGGCAGAGGTTTCAGCGCCGCGGCGCCGGATGCAGGGTCGCAGCGCCGAGGCAGGTTCTGCGAAGTTGAGTGGAAAAATCTGAACTGTTTTGTTTTAAAAAAGGCCATGGGAGGGTGACAAGTGTCCCCCACCATCTGATTTTGCATGTACTACTTATTGACCAAGTCTTGAAGACTTGGTCATTCTTCAAGCTCTCATCTCTCTCTAAAAATAAAAGCTCTCCCTTCTCTCTAGAAAATCAAGAGGAAATCAAAGCTTGAGGAAAATCTGAAAAGTGTGGCAAGAAGGAAACTTATTTGCAAGCTTGTAGGAGTTATTGTGGTGGTGTTTTTTGGAAAGGAGGCTAGCAAATTTGTTCGATTAATTTGGCTAAAGCTCTAAGGTAACAATTCCTTCTCTCTTTGTTGGTTTTTGGTGTTGCATGTGAAGAAGAAAGAACTTGTAGTTGAAAATATTGCTCCTAGATAAATTGCATGTAAGAAATATGGGTTGGATATGAAAGAATTGGATAAGAAGGTTATGTAAGCATGTTGTAGCCAAAATACTACCTTAAATTTGTTGATTTAGTTAATATGCATTGTGGTGCAGAATTTTACACACCCAAGATTAGGTGTGTAATCCCCTTGTATTGATTGGATTGTTGGGCCTTAAAAGTGGCGTTTGGATGTTAAATTCGGCCTTGTAAGAGGTGGCAAAGTATGTAGAAACAAAGGAAATGCTGCCCGATTTTCCATAGAATTTAGTAACTTTGCATTTGGAATATTCTACGTTGAAACTAGAGGTTAATAAACGTATTATGGTCATTATAGGTTGACGTATTACGTGCGGTATTTTGGACTTAGCAAGTGGATTGACCCGAAGAGGTATGTGGAACTTTCCTACCTCTTGAGCATGAATAGTTGCATCTATGTAGTACGGTAGACGTACAAGGCTTGATATTACTCACTTGTTTTAATGATGTCTTAATTTTCAAAGTTAAGGGACGTGAAGTATTTTAAGTATATGATACTTGTTTCGTTTTAAAAGTGTAAGTCCCTTGGACATAGGGAAATGTGTTTGACTAACGTATAACGTTAATATAACGGCTTTATGGGAAGTTGGTTATATTAGCTTTATGGATGGTTAATAAAGGAAGGTTTACTCTAAGTAAAATAAGTACGGATAAATGATTTGAATTTGTGAAAGGCAAATTATTTTTAAGGCATTGATTTCCTAAGGTTTTAAAAGAAATGGAGTCACTTGATTTAGAAGCCTATTACAGTTCTAAAGGTAAACGTGACTTGTCTTGAAAAGTAGTCTTGACATGATACTACAGTTATTAGTATCTTGGGAATTTTATGTAAAAAGGAGTTTTCTTAAAAGGTTAGAGGTACGTGGTACTTGTGTTGAATTCCCGGATTTTCTCTTAAATGACATGTTAGTTCCTTAAGTAAACTAAAATGAGAGGGTATATTAATAATGTTAATAAGGAGTTAGGAGATATTCTTAACTTGCTTACGTTATGATAAGCCGGTAGCGCTTATGTTATGTATGATAGCCGATTGTGCTGAGTTATGTATTATTATTATTATTACTATTTATGCCATGGATTTGCTACCCATGATGCGAGTGCGGCGCTTGTACTCATGCGGGCCCACCGGGTCCATGCGGGTGAAATAGTCCCATGCGGGTGAAATAGTCTCATGCGAGGCGGATGACCTCATGCGGGTGAAATAGTCCCATGCGGGTGAAATAGTCCCATGCGAGGTGGATGACCTCATGCGGGTCCACAGGACCTATGCGGGTGAAATAGTCCCAGGAGTAGGATTGCTTAATGATACTACGGGCGAGAGACCCTGTTTTGATCATGAGCCTCCTATTTTTATGCAGTAAAGTTTATACTTGTTACTCTCATTGTTAGTAAGACACAGTGTACTGTAGTTTGACTTTCTTCCATGACTCCAGTTTATTTTAACTTATGATATTAGTACAGTATTTTCCAGTTTTACATACTTGGTACATATCAGGTAATCGACTTCTTCTGGGCCGCGTTCACGCCGCAGTGGTAAGCAGTGGTGGATCCTCATTCTTAGGATCTTGCTCGGTGTCGAAGCTCCATTTCTCGGAGGCTCGACTTTTGTGCAGTTCTCCCTGGTGTTGTAGATGTTTTGTACATTCAGGGGTATGACGGGGCCCTGTCCCGTCATAGTGTTTACACATTCTTAGAGGTCTGTAGTCCTGTCATAACTTGGGTTGTTAAGGATGTAACTGTTCAGCTTTGTTATAATTAGAGGTAGCCATTTTGGGTTAGCCTGCTTATATTCTATATGGGTTCTTGTTGTGAGTTTTTTCCGCTGGTTTTCTCTGATGTGTATCACAAGGGTGCCCGGGGTAAGGCACCAGTCACGGGTCCGTGGTCGGGTCGTGACAAAAGTGGTATCAGAGCAGTTAATCCTCGGAAGGGGTCTACAGGCCGTATCTAGTAGAGTCTTGATTATCGATGTGTCGTGCACCACATCTATACTCAGGAGGCTACAGGATATTTAGGATTAGTTTCCATTCTTTCACTCTAAGATCGTGCAGTAGAGTTGTGTTATAGGTTGAACTTCCTCTGACATATTTTCATGTATCAGTTATGCCTCCACGCAAGGCAACCGCGGCCCAGAAGGGCAAGGCAGCTGAGGGAGCTGCTAGTAGGACACAGAGGGTTACGAGGGCACAGGCCCTCAGACCGAGATGATGTTTCGGACGGCGAGTTCCACGACGTCGCCACCCCCAGCAGAGTTCGGGGCAGCAGCAGCGGCTACTGAGACCGCGATACCTGAGCCTCCAGTTACACAGCCTGGAGCAGAGGAGATGGGTTACAAGGAGATGGCCCAGTTATTAGCCAGGATCGTGGCTAGGCAGGAGGACAGGCGGCGGGCGGTTACGTTGTACCCGTAGTCCACCCCAGATCTGATAGCTTGAGACTGCGGGACTTTTTGAGTTGCAGCCCACCAGAGTTCTATGGGTCGAGGCCTGAGGATGATCCTCAGGAGTTTATCCGACAGTTACAGCGGATCATGAGAGTGATCAGGGCTTCGGAGACAGAGTCGGTATTATTGGGTTCACATCGGCTGCGGGATACTGCAGTTGACTGGTATGATTCATGGGAACTATCCCGGGGGGAGCATGCGCTTCCAGCTGTTTGGGACGAGTTCTCAGAGGCGTTCCTTAGCCATTTCTTGCCTCCGCAGATGAGGAGAGCTCGGGCCGATAGATTTTTGACACTGAGACAGAGTGGGCGGACGGTCCGGGAGTACAACGTAGAGTTTGACTCGTTGGCTCGGTATGTACCCGCTTTGGTAGCAGACATGGAGGACAGGGTGCACCGCTATGTCACAGGGCTCGATGAGTACTTGGCAGAGAGTTGCACGGGAGTAGCTCTTCAGTCGGGCATGGACATTGCCCGCATGCAGGCATATGAACTTGGGTGGCGAACGCAGGGCCGACGAATTGGCAGTATCGCCAAGAGGCCGTGACGCAGGTCCTGCGGTAGTTTTCGAGGTAGACAACCTCAACAGCAGACCGGATTTGCACCTCAGCCGGTTCAGAGCTCTCCTCCACCATCTTCCGGACGCATACGGCATTGAGGCGTGACAGGTTCCAGTGGCTTCGTTCCCGCAGGACGAGTTCCAGTCGACGAGGCCACCTATACCTCGGTGTGGTCGATGGCGATTGCCATTATGTGGTCGTGTTCCTCCGGAGCTTGTTACTCTTGTAGCGGCAGGCCATTTGAAGAGAGATTGTCCGACTAGAGCGGCGGGAATGTTATGGCTCACCGAAGTGGTCGATGGTCGGATCTTCGTCTTCGGTGGCGTGCGCCCGAGGCGTGGTGTTCACGGACCAGCGAGCCGCGGCGGGTCGTGGTAGGGTCCCGCCCAGGGCCGTCCTCAGAACCGCATATATGCTATGTCCAGCCGTCAGGACCAGGAGGCGTCACCAGATGTCGTCACATGTACATTATTGATTGCATGTTGTGATGTATATGCTTTGATAGATCCAGGTTCTACATTGTCCTATATATCTCCTCATATTACTGGTAGAATAGGGATAAAGCCCGAGTCCATAAAACCTTTTGAGGTGGCTACGCCAGTAGGTGATTCGGTGGTAGCTGAGCGGGTATATAAGGCTTGCCCAGTGACTATAGACAGTCGTCAGACTCTAGCCAATTTGATAGAGTTGGATATGACGGACTTTTGATGTAATTATGGGTATGGACTGGCTGGCTTCTTGCTATGCCAATGTGGACTGTAGAGAAAGATCTGCAGTTCGATTTCTGCGAGCCGGTTATCGAGTGGAAGGGGAATACTGTGTCGCCGAGGGGTAGGTTTATTTCTTACCTCAAGGCTAGGAAGATGGTGCGGAAGGGGTATATCTACCATATGGTTCGTATTCGACATCGAGGTGAGATACCGGACCTCACCGATTCCGGCCGTTAGAGTTTTGGATGTATTCCCGCACGAGCTTCCGTATCCTCCTGAGAGGGAGATTGAGTTTTGCATTGATATGACGCCAGACACTCGACCGATATCTATTCCGCCATACAGGATGGCACCTGCTGAGTTGAAGGAATTGAAAGACCAACTAAAAGATTTGTTGGAAAAAGGCTTTATCAGGCCAAGTGTTTCTCCCTGGGGAGCGCCAGTGTTATTTGTAAAGAAGAAGGATGGGACGCTGCGTATGTGTGTTGATTACAGGCAGCTGAATTAGGTAACTATCAAGAACAGATATCCCCTCTCCAGGATTGATGATTTGTTTGATCAGTTGCAGGGTGCGAGATGTTTCTCCAAGATAGACCTGCGATTTGGTTATCATCAGGTGCGAGTTAGAGAGGCAGATATCCCAAAGACTGCATTCAGGACCCGGTATGGGCACTATGAGTTCAGGGTGATGTCCTTCGGATTGACCAACGCCCCAGCAATGTTCATGGATTTGATGAACCGGGTGTTCAAGCCATTCTTGGATACGTTCGTTATAGTATTCATTGATGATATCCTGGTTTATTCGCGCACAGAGCAGGAGCATGCAGATCACTGGCGGCGGTATCGAGTCCTCCGACCGCGATTGTATGCCAAGTTCTCGAAACGCGAGTTTTGGTTGGCCTCGGTGGCTTTCTTAGGGCATGTTATCGGGCCGATGGTATTCAGTTGATACAACAAGATCGAGGCGATTAAGACTTGCCTGCACTCCACTACACCGACGGAGTGCGTAGCTTCGGGCCTCATGGGTTATTATCGAGATTTGTGGAGAAGTTTGCTTCAATCTCGGACCCTTGACTAGGCCGACTCGTAGCGATTATGTTCCGATGGGCGGATGCTTGTGAAGAGAGTTTTCGCCATCAAGGAGAAATTGACGACCGCCCATCCTTACTCTTCCGCAGGTTTAGACGGATATGTGGTTTATTGCGTCGCGTCGGGTGTCGGGCTTGGGTGCGCATCGATGCGACGGCAAAGTTATAGCTACGATCTCGACGGCTCGAAGCATGAGAAGAACTATCCCACATATGACTCGAGTCGCGCAGCGATTCATGCCTTGAAGATCTGGAGACATTATTTGTATGGAGTTCATGTGGATATTTACACAGACCACAAGAGTCTCCAGTATATCTTCATCCAGAGGGAGCTGAATTTGCGGCAGAGACGGTGGTTGGAGCTGCTTAAGGATTATGATGTCGATATCCTATACCACCCAGGGAAGGCCAATGTAGTTGCAGATGCCATTAGTCGCAGATCGATGGGTAGTCTGTCTGGGGTGCAGCCAGAGAAGAAGGGCATGGTCCGAGAGTTACATCAGCTAGCAAGCCTTGGGGTTCGTTTGATTGATTCTGATAGTAATGGAGTTCGGGTTCGAGAGGTTGCCGAGTCTTCCATCGTCGAGGAGGTGAAGAGGCGACAGTATGAGGATCCGATTATGGTACGATACCGAGATGCAGCTCTTCGGGAAGATAAGAGTCTATTTGAGGTAGCACCTGATGGGGTGCTAAGATTTGAGGGTCGGTTGTGTGTTCCCGATGTGATGGGACTTCGTCAGCAGATTCCGGGGGAGGCACACAGTGCTCGTTATTCTATTCATCCGGGGTCAACTAAGATGTACCATGACCTCAGATGTGTGTATTGGTAGGATGGCCTGAAGAGGGACGTGGCAGGTTTTGTTGCGCAGTGCCCTAATTGTCAACAGGTTAAGGTTGAGCACCAGAAGCCCGGTGGGCTATTACAGGCTATTGATATTCCGATGTGGAAGTGGGAGGTGATCAATATGGACTTTATTACAGGGTTACCTCACACTCAGAGGAAGCATGATTCCATCTGGGTTATTGTCGACAGGCTGACGAAATCAGCCCATTTTCTTCGATTAGACGACTTTTTCTACGAGGATTATGCTAGATCAGATATCAGAGAGATTGTGAGACTGCATGGAGTTCCTATATCGATTATTTCAGACAGAGGAGCCCAGTTCACGGCTAACTTCTGGAGGTCTTTCCAGAAGGGACTAGGGACACAGGTGAGTCTCAGTACTGCGTTTCACCCTCAGACCGACGGACAGGCCGAGCGTACTATCCAGACACTTAAGGATATGCTGCGGGCTTGTATTATTGATTTCAGGGGTAGCTGGGAGGATCATTTACCTCTTGTGGAGTTTGCATATAACAACAGCTACCATTCTAGTATTCAGATGACGCCTTATGAGGCCTTATACGGGAGGAAGTGCAGGTCACCGATAGGCTGGTTTGAGGTGGGAGAAGTGCAGTTAGTCGGGCCAGACTTGATTCAGCAGGCAGTGGATAAGGTGAAGCTTATCCAGGAGCGGTTATTGTCAGCTCAGAGTCGACATAAGTCGTATGCATATCATCGGCGTCGACACTTGGAGTTTGAGGTAGATGATTGGGTCTTCCTGAAGGTGTCACCCATGAAGGGCGTGATGAGATTTGGGAAGTAGAGGATGACATGATGAAGAAATATCCTCACTTATTCCCTATACCTCCAGGTAACCCACTTTCCTGCTTGTTAGTTTTAATTTGGCAATTATGCTTAAGTATTGTTGTGGTATGTGGAGCGTCTTTAATTGCAAAAAGAATAGTTAAGAGGGTCTATGTCGATATTGTGATTTGAGTAAGCCTAAAATGAACATTCGGGACGAATATTTCTAAGGGGGAGAGAATGTTATACCCTGTAGTTCTGGCCATGCGTGTGAGAGCGTACGAAAGGAAGTAAGGCTTAAATTTTTGACGGAATGTTTCGGACAGATTTTTAGTCAACTTTGAGGCGGTGTATGACCAGTTAAATCGAGAGTTCCTAGGTATTTCAAAGGCCTAGTACGTAGTTTGTTGAGTCTAGTTTCCAACGCAACCAACCGTTCGTCGATAGGACATCGGAGTAGAAAGTTATGGGAGTTACAAGTTCAGTACGTACTCGGACAGAAAAGTGTTTGATGCAGAGCCAGCCGCGCGCCGGATGCGAGGTCGCGCGCCAGACACCGAGTGTTCGCTGAAGTTGCAGTGCCGCGGCGCCGGGAAGCAGGGCGGCGGCGCCGAAAAGTTCTGGGAGTCGGCAGAGGTTTCAGCGCCGCGGCGCCGGATGCAGGGTCGCGGCGCCGAGGCGGGTTCTGCGAAGTTGAGTGGAAAAATCTGAACTGTTTTGTTTTAAAAAAGGCCATGGGAGGGTGACAAGTGTCCCCCACCATCTGATTTTGCATGTACTACTTATTGACCAAGTCTTGAAGACTTGGTCATTCTTCAAGCTCTCATCTCTCTCTAAAAATAAAAGCTCTCCCTTCTCTCTAGAAAATCAAGAGGAAATCAAAGCTTGAGGAAAATCTGAAAAGTGTGGCAAGAAGGAAACTTATTTGCAAGCTTGTATGAGTTATTATGGTGGTGTTTTTGGAAAGGAGGCTAGCAAATTTGTTCGATTAATTTGGCTAAAGCTCTAACGTAACAATTCCTTCTCTCTTTATTGGTTTTTGGTGTTGCATGTGAAGAAGAAAGAACTTGTAGTTGAAAATATTGCTCCTAGATAAATTACATGTAAGAAATATGGGTTGGATATGAAAGAATTTGATAAGAAGGTTATGTAAGCATGTTGTAGCCAAAATACTACCTTAAATTTGTTGATTTAGTTAATATGCATTGTGGGGCAGAATTTTACACACCCAAGATTAGGTGTGTAATCCCCTTGTATTGATTGGATTGTTGGGCCTTAAAAGTGGCGTTTGGATGTTAAATTCAGCCTTGTAAGAGGTGGCAAAGTATGTAGAAACAAAGGAAATGCTGCCCGATTTTCCATAGAATTTAGTAACTTTGCATTTGGAATATTCTACGTTGAAACTAGAGGTTAATAAACGTATTATGGTCATTATAGGTTGACGTATTACGTGCGGTATTTTGTACTTAGCAAGTGGATTGACCCGAAGAGGTATGTGGAACTTTCCTACCTCTTGAGCATGAATAGTTGCATCTATGTAGTACTGTAGACGTACAAGGCTTGATATTACTCACTTGTTTTAATGATGTCTTAATTTTCAAAGTTAAGGGACGTGAAGTGTTTTAAGTATATGATACTTGTTTCGTTTTAAAAGTGTAAGTCCCTTGGACATAGGGAAATGTGTTTGACTAACGTATAACATTAATATAACGGTTTTATGGGAAGTTGGTTATATTAGCTTTATGGATGGTTAATAAAGGAAGGTTTACTCTAAGTAAAATAAGTACGGATAAATGATTTGAATTTGTGAAAGGAAAATTGTTTTTAAGGCATTGATTGTCTAAGGTTTTAAAAGAAATGGAGTCACTTGATTTAGAAGCCTATTACAGTTCTAAAGGTAAACGTGACTTGTCTTGAAAAGTAGTCTTGACATGATACTACGGTTATTAGTATCTTGGGAATTTTATGTAAAAATGAGTTTTATTAAAAGGTTAGAGGTACGTGGTACTTAGGTTGAATTCCTGGATTTTCTCTTAAATGACATATTAGTGCCTTAAGTAAACTAAAATGAGAGGGTATAATAATAATTTTAATAAGGAGTTAGAAGATATTCTTAACTTGCTTACGTTATGATAAGCCGGTAGCGCTTATGTTATGTATGATAGACGGTTGTGCTGAGTTATGTATTATTATTATTATTACTATTTATGCCATGGATTTGCTACCCATGATGCGAGTGCGGCGCTTGTACTCATGCGGGCCCACCGGGTCCATGCGGGTGAAATAGTCCCATGCGGGTGAAATAGTCCCATGCGGGTGAAATAGTCTCATGCGGGGCGGATGACCTCATGCGGGTGAAATAGTCCCATGCGGGTGAAATAGTCCCATGCGAGGTGGATGACCTCATGCGGGTCCACAGGACCTATGCGGGTGAAATAGTCCCAGGAGTAGGATTACTTAATGATACTACGGGCGAGAGACCCTGTTTTGATCATGAGCCTCTTATTTTTATGCAGTAAAGTTTATACTTGTTACTCTCATTGTTAGTAAGGCACGATTAATCTTGTAGTTTGACTTTCTTCCATGACTCAGCTTATTTTAACTTATGATATTATTACGATTTTCCGCTTTTACATACTTGGTACATATTGTGTCTCGACCCCTTCCTGTTTGGGCGTCATGCTGCATGGTAAAGAGCAGTGGTGGATCCTCATTCTTAGGATCTTGCTCAGGTGTTAGAAGCTCCATTTCTCCGGAGGCTCGAATTTTGGTACGGTTCTCCCTGGTGTTGTAGATGTTTTGTACATTCAGGGGTATGACGGGGCCCTGTCCCGTCATAGTGTTTACACATTCTTAGAGGTTTGTAGTCCTGTCATAACTTGGGTTGTTAAGGATGTAACTGTTCAGCTTTGTTATAATTAGAGGTAGCCATTTTGGGTTAGCCTGCTTATATTCTATATGGGTTCTTGTTGTGAGTTTATTTTCCGTTGGTTTTCTCTGATGTGTATCACAAGGGTGACCGGGGTAAGGCACCAGTCACGGGTCCGTAGTCGGGTCGTGACACATGTTGAGTGCCATGTACGGATAGCATTGTGTTAATTGTGAATTAGAAAATATGGGTAGTTGAAAAGGTAAGTATGGGGACATGAAAGGTGTGACCCTTAGAATATTACACGTTGATACCTTAGATGTAAGGCCGTCTTGAGTAAAAGATTTTGTGGGTGATCTTTGTCGGAGTGCATTATATACATAGGGTGTATTAGTGTGATAAATACATGGGTTGTGTGAGAGGGAAGTGATAGCTTTCATGAATTGAATAGGTAAGATTGTTCCGGATCAGGGAACAAGAGTTTGGCGCGATAGCGGGTCGGGTTGAGGCCAGATCGCGGGTCAACCCGCAGCCCGGAATGAGGTAGGGTCAGTTCGAGGTGGTCCCTCCAGGTGGTAGGGTCACGAGGGTGCGAGGCCCAAGTTTAGGTAACCATCGTATGAGTTCGTGGATGTGTTCGACCAGAATCGGATCGTGAAGGCCGGGAATGGCCTTAAAGGAATTTGAGGCTAGTAAGATGACCAAGTTTGGAGGTAGTGACTCCAAGGTTTTGGAAACTGAAGCGATGACTGGAGTATGGTACGTGTACTAGAAAGAGTTCGGGTGTACGAGAAGGGTACAACGAGTAAGGAAAGAAGTGAACATGTGTTAAGAGATCGGAAGTGATCATTTCTTTTGTGAAGTGAAGATGCGAAGGGAGTATCCTTTAGACCTTGGGTGGGAGATTTTTGTGATGTTAGAGGTGATTCCTCGTTGGCTTGGATTTGAGTTTTGCGCATATGTTATACTATGGCAATTGGTGGCATAATTGGTTTCGTAAGTATAGTAGTGAAGACTATACCGGCGCATGTACGTTTGGAGACTTAGAAGGAACATTCGGGACGAATGTTTCTAAGGGGGGGAGAATGTTACACCCCGTAGCTCTAGGGTATGTATGTGAGGACGTACGTACGAGAATACGACACAAAAATTGGAAAGGAAGAAAGATGTGATTTTTCGACGGAAAAGTTTCCGGATTTTGTGAAGGAAAAAGGTTCGTTAATGGGAATTGGATTCCCAGATTTGGTATTTGGACTTCTTGGATTATAATAGAATTATGGAATTTTATTTTCGGATTTGGTCACGTGGGGCCCACGGGGAAAATTTACGCTTTTGTGGGGCCCACTTTGTTTTCGAGATTTTTGGCATTACGGATATTTCCGGGAGATGAAATATTTTGGACGTGTATGAGGGCGACACGTGTCACCCCCCTTAGGTGGCTTGTAGCCGTCTCTTGTGGACAAGTGGCCTTGGCCGAAATGGCTAGCCAAGTGGCAAGCCACTTGTCCCAAGTCTTGTGTAGACTTGTGGCACACACACTTGTACCCCAATCTCACCACACACTTGCTCACATCCTAGCCCTTGATTTCTATATAAATACCCCCCTTGATGCAAGACTTCATTCATCCACACTTTGGGATTTCAAGTATTGAAAATATACTCCCTCCCTTGTTGTTGTGCTCTCGGCAATGAGCCTCCCCCTTGACCAAAAGTTGTCCAAAAATTCTTAAACTTTTAAGTGTTCTTCCTTAGGGTGTTAGGAAGATTGTGTACCAAGAGTTGGAAAAGATTTCACACCCCTAGCCTTGAAACCTTGCCTTGGCCGAAACTTGCCATAGTTTGAGCCTAAGTGTTTTTCACTTTTTGGAGTTGGATCCTGAAGAGGAGTTAGTTAGAAACTTCTAAGGGTTGCTTGGAGCGGATTGGAGCGTAAGGAATAGGAGCTAAACGTTGCTCAGGATCGACTTATTAATCTTGGATAATTTTGGGCTTATCGAGGTAATGATCTTTATCCCCCCTATTGTAATTGGAAATTACATGTTGTAGTAATATATAGTGGAGTATACTATATGTAGAAAGAATATTGATAAGAATTGGACTGTTGGTATATTGTGGGGCAAAATTGTACACGTCCGGTTAGACGTGTAACCCCCCTTGGAGTTGTTGGCTTGGTAGCGTGCCTTGATAGAGGAGGATATTTATGTGGTTGCGGGGGGGGGGGGGGGAGGTGCGGCCCAATTTTCCGTAGAATAAGGAACCTTGTACTTAGAAATGTTCTACGAAGAGATCTAGAAGTTGATAGACATTTTGTGGCCTTTATAGGTTGAAGTACTACGAGTAGCGTATTCCACTTGAAGGGTGGAAAAGGCTAGCAAGGGTATAGTACTATGGAGCTTTTTGCAAATTGTCGATAATCGTCGCGAGGTATGTGAACCTCTTCCTATCCTTTCTAGCATGATTGTTGTGAACTATGTAGTACGGTAGACGTACGTGTGCTAAACGAATTTGGTCGGTTTAAAACATAAAGTGTTATAATAGCTTTATGGGAAGTTAGTTATAACGACTTTATGTAGGTAAAAGAATGGTTTGTTGATTTTCGAAGTTAAGAAACTTGATCTTAAAATAAGAGACTTAACTTATAAATGACTTGTTATGAAATGTTAAGGACTTAAAGGGTGTTAAAAAGTTGTGAAACCGCATTCATGAGTAATGGGTACTTGGTCTTTAAAAGGATAATGTTATATTGATTTCGGAAATGAGAATAAGTATCGAACAAACCATTGCAGCGTTAATAAAGGAAAATGTATTGACAAATAATTATATTAAAACAAGTAGAATCCTCCATCTGCATAGAAGCTAAGATAAGACAAAATTGTATTACATTTTCTAGATCATGGCTGCTTTAATAAGATCGTTATAAACAAGTATAACCTACTCACACAAAAGGCATATGTTACTCAATTTTAAAAGAGATTACGTTATTAAGTGATTAAGACTATGAACTATGAAATCTTTCGAAAATAAGAGACTTGAGTATTTGAAGTTATGCAACTTGAACTATTGGAAAAGAATATTGTTACTTGACTTTAAAAGGAAAAGTGTTTTGGTTTAAAAGGAAGGCATGACATTGCCTTAGTTTGGTTTAAAAGGAAGGCATGGTATTGTCTTAATCTGTCTTAAAAGAGGGTTTAAATGTTATGGACGATTTTACCTCGAGTCCCATGGGATGGGCCGAGATATGTATACCACACGATTTTACCTCGAGTCCCATGGGATGGGCCGAGATATGTATACCACACAATTTTACCTCGAGTCCTATGGGATGGGCCGAGATATGTATACCACACGATTTTACCTCGAGTCCCATGAGATGGGCCGAGATATGTATACCACACGATTTTACCTCGAGTCCCATGGGATGGGCCGAGATATGTATACCACACGATTTTACCTCGAGTCCCATGGGATGGGCCGAGATATGTATACCATACGATTCTACCTCGAGTCCCATGGGATGGGCCGAGACATGTTATACGTATCATACGATTATATGTAGACTGCCGGCAGTGAGGAAGGAGTTCCACGGGCATGAGGGATGACTTTGAGGGCGTGAGTCCCTGACTTGACATGACTGCTTATATGTTGTGAACTGTAGTTTGGTTATCATACATGTCTCCTGTTTTATATAGACTGTTATTGTCACGACCCGACCCCGGGCCGCGACTGGTGCCCTACGTGGGCACCCTTCTAATCATACAACATAATAAACTGCGGAAGATTAATAACATTTTTTTTTTAAACCAAGGCCAAGCCGATAAGGCTGCCATAACATAAAAATTACCCGAAAAGTCTACTGCTTATTTAACAATGTAAAAACAACTCTAGCCATCCGGCCATTACGGATGAATACGGACCTCTAAGATTTGAACAAATACTATGACGGAACAAGGCCTCGCTGCACTTCGAATATACATAGCCGTGACAACTCCTAACATTGGAGCCATCTCAAAATCTTTGAACCAGATCCTAAGCTCGTGGATCCACAATCGTGTACCTAAACTGCGGACATGAACGGCCCCGAAGAAGTCGATACAACAGTGCGAATATGGAGCGGAAAATAAGTCTGATAAACAAATCATAACTGTACAAAAGAATGACAGGGGCAAGTATAAAAAGGGTACAAATACCAGATCCTACCGTGTCATTACCATCTCGTGAATTTAATCGTACCTTATTATCTTTTCCCATTTTTCAATAAAAGTTATAGTCACTTTCTTACGTACATACTTAGGAAAAATCGTCAAGTTCATTACCATATAACTTACTTATCTTTCATAACATAATCCGACCCTTTTTGGAGGGACGCATATACTACCCGGCCCAATCTGGGACGCGATCAAGTCACACAAATATCAAAGCGTGCCCGTGGAATTCCTTCATCACTGCCGGCAGTTTATGACATAAATCATACTCATGTGACGCGCCCGTGGCATCCTACCTCACTGTCGGCGTACACATATACAATACATATATATATATATACCTTTTGCCCGTGGAATCCTCCATCACTGCCGGCAGCCGTAGGTGTAACATATTACCAGGTGACACGCCCGTGGCATCCTACCTTACTGTCAGCGTACACGTATACAATACATATATATATAACGCGGCCGCATGCCCCGGAATCCCTCATCGTATAAACATGGCCATAACGTGCCCTCAGCATCCCTCATCGTAGGTGCAGGTCCTCATGGGGAGTTAGCCCATGGAATAAGAATATAACATGCCCCCGGAATCCCTCATCATGGGTACATGTCTTCATGGGGAGCTAGCCCATGGAGTAATAGTCGTACATAGCATGGTCGCATGCCCCGGAATCCCTCATCGTATAAGCATGGCCATGGGTAATAAAACAAATCCGGGAATCTAACCCACCTCCTGGTCACATGCCCCGGAATCCCACATCGTATAAGCATGTCCAAGGATCAATCATAATGGAAACATACCCGTGGAATCCCACATCACTGTCGGTACGTCCAAGTAAACTTACAACAAGACAGCCGGCCCTCCAACTGAGAGTCACGACAACGTAAACATATAATACTTGCACTCAAAGCTATCACAAGCAAATATAGGCAAGTTCATTAAACCTTTAGACTTCCATTTTTATAACTCATGGCACTTTCGTTTCACACATAAAAATCCGGGAATTTAACCCAAAGTACTACGCACCTCAACTCCTTTAAAATGACTCTTTTTCAAATAAAACTTTCAAGATACTAACAACCGTAGTATCAAGTCATATCTACTTTTCAAGACAAGTCACAATACCTTTTTAGAAATACATTTACCGACTTCTAAATCAAGTGACTTCTTTCTTAAAAACCTTAAGCAATTGGTACCTTTAAAACAATTTGCCCTTCTTTATTTCAAATCATTTCTTTGCTTACATTACTGAAGAAAACCATTCTTTTAATCTTCCATAAAGTTGTTATAACCAACTTCCCATAAAGCCGTTATAACTCTTTATGTCTTAGACAAATTCATTCCTTTTTATAACCAAGAGACTTATACTTTCAAATCAAGTCCCATAACTTGAAAAATAAAGTCTCTTAACTTTTAAGAATTTGAGATCCATAGTCTTAAAACTTCATACGTAAATTCTTATAAGTTAAGTAACATATATTTTGGTGCGTTGTGAATAAGTTATACTTATTTATAACGATCTTATTCAAGTAGCCATGATCTAGAAAATGTAATACAATTTTGTCTTATCTTAGTTTCTATGCAGTTGGAGAATTCTACTCATTTTAACATAATTGATTGTCATTACATTTTCCTTTATTAACGCTGCAGTGGCTCGTTCGATACTTATTCTCATTTGTGCCGTAACCTAGCCAAGTCAACTTTGGCTCCAAATACCTCCTAACTACTCTTATCAACATCCTCCATAAGACTTGGTAAGAACTTAGGATAACTTAGACATAACCTTTACATAGAGTAAATCAACATACATACCTCTTAACTTCTAAGAGTAGAAGGAATCATGAAATAGTACAACATGTATATTCCATACATAGAATCATGTCAAAATAAGGAAGAGGTTCACATACCTCGCGACGATTATCGACAAATAGCAAAATGCTCCGAAGTACTTCAACCTTGATAGCTATTCCATCCTTCAAGTAGAATACACTATACTTAGTACTTCCACCTATAATGGCCATAATACGTCCATTAAACCTCTAGCTTCAAACGTAGAATATTCTAAGTGCAAAGTCACTAAATTCTACGGAAAATCGGACAGTACTTCCTTTGTTTCTACATACTTTGCCACCTTTTTCAAGGCCGAATTCAATAACCAAACACGCCACATTTAAGGCTCAATACAACAACCAATCAAAGGGGATTACACGCCTTACAATACGTGTAAAATTCCGCCCCACAATTGACATTAAACTAGTCCACAATACAAATGCCAATTTCGGCCAAAAGGTGCAACAACTTATCGACCTTTCCAATTCCTTTTCAATCCAAGTTCTTAGGTCTAACATGTTATATTGTCATAAACAACTACAACAGCTATAATTCCTTCTTTATATAACATGTGACGACTTAAACTAATAATCCAATTGAATTGAAATATCAAGGGCTAAACATACTAGTTTTCGGATTAGAGTTCTAATAGCCAATACACTTATCAACTTCATAATATAAATCTCATACTTGCTAATATCCATAGCTACAACAATAAGTAATCTTAATTACTAAAACGACAAGAATTTTACCTTACAAGCCCTTATAATTTCCAAGATTCAATGCCGCTCCTTAACAATTCTTAGCTCCTTTCCTTATGTTCCAATCCGCTCCAAGCACTCCTTAGAAGCTCATGAAGAACTCTTCTTCAAGTTCCATCTTCAAAGTTGAAGAATACCTTAGGGTTTCGCCTTGCGACTAACGTAAAAATGTCGTTTTTCCAAAATCTTTCTATTGAGATAACCTTACAATACCCTTAGGGACCTTAGGTTAAAGTATCATGAATAATGGAACAAAATTACAAATTTTTCTTGCTCACAATTGCTCAAAGCCGAGAGCCTCTCTCAAGAACCCTAAGTGTTTTAATTTTTTCTAAGTGTAAAATAGCCTTGTCTTGCTACATGGATGACTATATAACACATTGGAGGGTCTAGATTACAACACATGTAAAATTTGGATGAAAGGGATCAAGCCAAGTGGCTCTTGACTTAGTCAACAATGTCAAGCTCAAGCTTAGCAAGACTTTCTCATCTTTACAATGGTCAAATGGCCCTTTTGCCCTTGCATCAATTTCGTCCAAGACCAATGTGGGGGGGGGGGGCGCCACGTGTCGCCCTCCCATTCGTCCATAAAATTCCGCAACCCTCGTGGGTCCCACAAAATGTAAAATTCCTCGGGTGGGCCCACATGACCAAATCTGTAAAATTAAATTTCCAAAATGATAATAAGTTCCATACTCTTCAATTAATGCATTTTGAGAATCTAATTCTCACTAACGAACATTTTTCCTTTCCGACGTTCGGAAGATTTTTCGTCGGAAAAACAATTCTTCCTTTCGTACCCTTTTCAAGTCTTGTGTTCCTTACGTACATTCTCTTAAACATGTCCTGGACTTACGGGGTGTAACAATTATGATTTCATTACAGTATTTTCAGTTTCACATACTTGGTACCTGTTGTACTGACCTCCTTCGCGGGGCTGCATTCATGTCGCAGGTAGGAGGTACACCGGTAGTTGATCCTCGCTCTTAGGATCACAGTTCTGCGTATTGGGAAACTCCGTTTCTCCGGAGGCTTATCTTTTGGTATGTTTCCCTTAGTTTGTAGGTTCTTGTACATTCAGGGGTATGGCGGGGCCCTGTCCCGTCGTAGTGGTTATAAATATTCCTAGAGGTCTGTAGTACTGTTGTGGGTAGGGTTTGTAAAGGATGTAACTGTTCAGTTTTATATATATACAGAAAGGTGATCGTTTTGGTTAGCTTGCTTCTTATTTCATATTGTTCATATCTTTGAGTTTTTATTTCCGCTGATTTTCTCTGATGTTTTTATCACTAGGGTGCCCGAGGTAAGGCACCAGTCGCGGGCCCGAGGTCGGGTCGTGACAGATGTGTTGTGTCAGTAAGTTGTTTCTTATTTTTAGTCTTCACACATTGGGGACAATGTGTCGATTAAGTTTGGGGGGTGTCTTATTTTGTTTTATCGTTTTGTTTTTGAGTCTTTTTTATTGTCTTTGTATTGTTTTATGTGTTTTCGAGTCGTAATTTTTTTTATGGATCATGCATGTTGTAGTTGCTAAAGATATTTAGTGGATAAAATGGGATAATGTAATGGAATTAAAAGCGACAATATGTGTGCTTAAGTTAGATATGCCAAAAATTCATGACATCTAATTATTTGGATAATTGGTGCTTAGCCTATGTGTGTCAGTTATGGGAAGAAAGGTTGAAAAATGTCTAAAAAATTTATTTGCTTGTTATTTGAGGCGAAATAGTTAAGATGTACATGTTTAGGGAGATGATTCAGGATGGTGTCTTATTTTGTTTTATCGTTTTGTTTTTTAGTCTTTTTGATTGTCTTTGTATTGTTTTATGTGTTTTCGAGTCGTAATTTTTTTATGGATCATGCATGTTGTAGTTGCTAAAGATATTGAGTGGATAAAGTGGATAATGTAATGGAATTAAAAGCGACAATCTGTGTGCTTAAGTTAGATATGTTAAATTCATGACATCTAATTATTTGGATAATTGGTGCTTAGCCTATGCGTGTCAGTTATGGAAAGAAATGTTAAAAAATATCTAGAAAATTTGTTTGCTTGTTATTTGAGGCGAAATAGTTAAGATGTACATGTTTAGGGAGATGATTCAGACATTTATTTGATAACCCTTCTGACTATTCATTACCTACTCTGACATGAATTGTATCACTAGTCAGTTCTTTGAGCCTAATATAATATCTTTTCTTTGACACCCTATGATTCCTTGATTGTGCCATAAGTAATAATTGAAAATATTGGAATGAGAAGTGTTAAAAAGGAGATAAAAAGAGAATGAAAATTTGATGCCCCCCAATAAAAAAAATGCAAAAGCCTAAGTTTGGGGGTGCTGTTATTTATAATACATATCATTTTCTCGAAAGAAAAGAGGGAACAAATAGGCGTGAGACTAAAAATAAAGTCAAAAGGAAGGAAATATGAGTTGAATGAAAAATGCTTATGGTACGTAATTTGAGTCTAAATGCCTACTTTTGTCTACCCCTGCCTAAGCCTACATTACAACCCTTGAAAGTCCTGATGATCTTAATATGTATATCTATTATTAGTGGAGAATAACAAGTAAACATGTCTATAACGTTTTGGAAAAAATGGAATGAAATTGACATGCATAAGTTAGGTGTTTGTATTTCCATTGATCATGATCTGAGTGAATTTGTGAAATATCTAACTTAAAATTCTAGATTGCTGAATATTCATGCTATGTATGTTCTAACATATTATCCCAACTTTCATCCATGATTTTGAAGAAGTATTTCTATGACTACTTGATCCTTTTCATAGAGTCTTTGTTTTTGTTTATTGTTTAGTGCTTTACTCGAGGGCGAGTAAAGTGTAAGTTTGGGTGTTTGTTGAGTGTATTTTATACACTCTTTTGAGTCCTTTTTAGTTAGTATTTTACTCTTTTATTTTGCGTTTAGTATCGTGTTAGGTGTGTTTTTCATTCATTTGTGTCACAGCGGTTATAAAGAAGAAGAAACTACTTTTGAGGATGAAATTGCACAAGAAAGGACCAAGAAATGAAGTCTAAGAAGTCTCGGAAAGCACAAAAGAAATCAGACGAAGTCCGGACGAGAAAATAACAAAAAATCAGAAAATTCGGGAATGGGACGCCACCGGAGCCGCGGCGCCAGCTAGCAGGGCCGCAGTGCCCAATATTCTGCATGGTCTGATTCAGCTACAGGAGTTCCGGCGTCGCGGCGCCACCCAGCAAGGCCGCGGCGCCGAGGCGGGTCTGCGCGAGAAAAGTTTGATTCTTTCGATTTTTCGAAGGGCAAAAGGGTCCGAAACATGATTTTTCTCAAGTATAAAATCCTAAAACCCTGCTCATTATGTCAGACCTTATACCATATTATAAATCATACTTTTGGGAGGCAAGAAGAAGGCTACAATTAGAGACTCTTGTTCAAGTTCTTTTTCTTTCTCTTATTTTATTTCAGTTTATGTTGGATTGTAATTTAGTTCTTGACATGACAATGCTTAGGAGCTAATTACTTTAGTAGGGATTTTTGTCGAATCTTCTTGAAACTCTTTCATATAGTTAATGGTTTCTTCTTCGGCATATTAAGATCTATTCAATATTATTTTGATTGTTTGATAATTAACTGATCACTAATTGTCATAACTCATATGATTTCGAATCAAAAGTCTGAAAGGTGAGATTTGAATATGCGGTAATTATCTAGACATAGGTTAAAATCATGGACGAAAGTACCCCGATACTTGTGTAGTATTTAAGGTTATTGTTCTTAATCCTCCTGTGTGGTAAAATATATCATAGAAATATAGAAGGTTTATGCACAAGGTTGAGCTCTTGTATGTCCTAGACGGAATATGATGACAGATTAGTTAACCTGTTATCTTAATACGAAGAAGAGTCATTAGCATTGCATTAAAACGTGAAAGAGTGGATAGTTGAGGAGATTGGAAGCTCTATTTTCTTCATAACTGTTATAAACCCAAAGTATTATAATCTTTAGTTTATTTTCTGCACTTAGTTATAATTCTTAGTTATAATTCTCACACTAAAGAACGTCAACCAAATAGATACCATAGAAAAGATAACCGATACTTAATAAATCAGTCTCTGTGGACGATAAACTCGGTCTTACAGATCTTTATTACTTGAACGACACGTACACTTGCGTAAGCATCTAGAAATATTGCAACACCCACGAAGTAACATTTCTCACTCTTGGATTCCAACTTATCAGTGAGCATTTTCTTGACATATGCAGGGCACCCCCAGGGCCTCATATGTCTAAGAGCTGGCTTCTTGCCACACAATATCTCATATGGTGTCTTTTCAACTGATTTGGAAGGAACCCTATTCAGAACATATATCGAGGTTTGTATAGCATATCCCCAAAAGTATGTTGGTAAAGATGAAAAGCTCATTATGGATCGAACCATATTAAGTAGGGTTCAGTTTCTCCTCTCGGCAACACCATTCATTTGTGGTGTTCAGGAGGTGTCCATTCTGAAAGAACTCCATGTAGCTTCAAGTAATCTAAAAAATCTTTACTTAAGTATTCACCCCCTCGATCAGATCTGTTATACCCCGTAATTCCAGGATATGTATAAGAGAATAGACGCGAGAACACAAGACTTGAAAAATTGGTATGAAGGAAAGAATTATTTTTCCGAAGGATAATCTTCCGAGCGTCGGAAAGGAAAAATGTTCGTTGATGAGAATTGGATTCTCAAAATACATTATTTGAGGAGTATGGAACTTATTAACATTGTGGAAGTTTATTTTTACGAATTTAGTCACGTAGGGCCCACCCGAGAAATTTTACGTTTTGTGGGGCCCACGAGGGTTACAAAATTTTATGGATGAATGGAAGGGCGACACGTGTCATCCCCCCCCCCCTCCCCCACATGGTCTTGGACGAAATTGGGCAAGTTTTTAATGGTCATTGACCAATGTAGATGATCAAGTCTTGCAAAGCTTGAGATTTTTGACTTAGTCAACTTGCCCACTTGCATAGATATTAAGTATCCTTCATCCTAGCCACACAAATGTTGTAATGTTGACCCTCCATTGTGTTATATATACACACTAGATGCAAGACTTAGTCTTCAACACTTAGAAAAATTAGAGAACCTTGTGCTAGCTAAAGATAGCTCTCGGGTTTGATGGTTCTCCCACACAAAATTTTTACAATTTTGGTTCATTATTCACAAGACTTTAACCCAAGGTTCCTAAGGGTATTGTAAGGATATCTCAATAGAAAGATCTCGGAAAAACGACGTTTTCACGTTAGTCGCAAGGCGAAAACCTAAGTCGTTTTCATAAGTTTTGATTGGAAATGGAAGAGAAGTTGTTTGTAAACTTCTAAAGGCTTCAAATAGCATATTGGAGTGTAAAGGAAAGGAGTTAAGAATTTCTAAGGAGCGACTTTGAATCTTGGAATTTTATAAGGGCTTATCAAGGTAACAATCTTGTCGTTTTAGTAATTAAAGATTACTTATTGTTGTAGTTATGGATATTAGCAAGCATGAGATGTATATATGGAAGTTTGATAAGTGTTATGGATATTGGAACACTAATCCGAAACTAGCATTTTAGCCTTTGAGATTACAATTCAATTAGGTTATTAGTTTAGTCGTCGCATGTTATATAAAGAAGGAATTGTAGTTGTTAAAGTTGTTTACGACTATATAACATGTTAGACTTAACACTTGGATTTAAAAAGAATTGTAAAGTACTTTGTGTTGTTGTACATGTTAGCCGAGAATGGCTTTGGATATTGAACTACTTGGTATTAATTGTGGGGCAGAATTTTACACGTATTGTAAGGCGTGTAATCCCCTTTGATTGGTTGGTGTATTGAGCCTTAAATGTGGCATGTTGGTTATTGATTTTCGGGCCTTGAAAAAGGTGGAAAAGTACGTAGAAACAAAGGAGGTGCTGCCTAATTTTCCGTAGAATAAGAGACCGTATACTTAGTATCATTCTACGTTAGAAACTAGAAGTTGATAGTCGTGTTGTGGCCATTATAGGTTGACAATTCTACGTGCGGCGTATATGACTTAGCTTGTGGATTAAGCCGAAAAGGTATGTGAATCATCTCATCTTCTTCTAGCATGATTCCTTATGGTAAAGTAAGTAAATCCTACTCCTTAAATGATCCACTCCTTGATTGTACTTGGATTGCCTAATATAGAAGTGGTTCTATATACTTCCTTGATTGTACTTTGGATGTTTAAATTGGAAGTTGTTATAATCCATTTCCTTAATGAAGTTTGGATTTTCAAAAGCGAAAGTGTTTTACTTGAAGTACTTAGAGTCTTAAAAAGGAAGTGGTTCCTAATCTTTTGGATAGTGCCTTAGTTCCAAAATCTAAAGGTTGTTATAACGGTTTTAGGGGGGTCAAAGGAGTGATTTACTTAATTGATTTAAAAGAGGAGAAATGACATGATTTAAAGAGAAGTAACTTGTTTAAAGGTGCGAGTTACTTGGAATCTAAAAAGTATAAGCGACTTGATTTCTAAATTTAAAAAACTTGATTTCTAAAGTTAAGAAACTTGATTTCTAAAGTTAAGAGACTTGAAGTATTTTGAAAGTTAAGAAACTTGATTTCTAAAGTTAAGAGACTTGAAATATTTTGAAAGTTAAGAAACTTGATTTCTAAAGTTAAGAGACTTGAAGTATTTTGAAACTTAAGAAACTTGATTTCTAAAGTTAAGAGACTTGAAGTATTTTGAAAGTTAAGAAACTTGATTTGAAAGTATATGATACTTGGTTTTAAAAGTATAAGTCTCTTGGTTATAAAAGGAATGAATTTGTCTAAAACCATAAAGGTTTATAACGGCTTTATGGGAAGTTAGTTATAACGGCTTTATGAAAGATTAAGAGAGTTGTCTATTTTGATTGATAGGTATGAGTTGCCTAGGTTGTGAAATTTGAAGTTACTTGGTTTCAAAGCCTTGAAATGAATTTCTAAAGGTGTAGTAACTTATTTTGAAAAATAGACATGCCTTGATACTACGGGTGTTAGTATCTTGGGGTTTTATACAAAAAGGAGTCTTTTGAAAAGAATGAACGTACGTAGTACTTTGGCTTGTTTAAATGAGAATTATTCTATTTTTGCCTTGATAGTACTTTGGCTTGTTTAAATGAGAATTATTCTATTTGTGCCTTGATAGTACTTTGGCTTGCTTAAATAAGGATTTCTCTTGGTTTATGTAAAAAGGAAGGCATGGTAATTGTCTTGGTTTGTGTAAAGGCATGGTATTGTCTTGGTTTGTGTAAAGGCATGGTATTGTCTTGGTTTGTGAAAAAAAAGGAAAGGCATGGTGTTGTCTTGGTTTGCTAAAATGATGGTTTATTCATTTTATAAATAAAGGTCAAGAATGGTTTGCTTGCATATTGGTTGCTCATATAGACATTCGTGCAAGTGTCGTATTTCTACATCTCCGCGTCCCTCCATAAAGGGCCGGCAACTTGGTTCAAGAGATATCATGGGGTAGCTCCCCATGGTGGTGAGTGGTACACACTCACGGCGGGTCGGATAGACTCAGGCGGGTTAAATTCCCGAGATATATATATAAGTCATGGATTAGCTATCCGTGATGCGAGTATCATGTACCGATGACTCATTGCGGGCCCACATGACCTATGCGGGTGAAATAGTCTCTTACGGGTGAAATAGTCCTATGATAGGTTGCATTATAACACAGAGCGTGGTTGACCCTGGCATTGGCACGACCTTTATATTTTGAAACGGTAGTGATTTCATTAATGAAAGGGTGCAGTGTGGTTATGACTTAAAGTAGAAACAGTTAAATCTCATTGTTAAAAGCATAACTTAAAAAGGTAAAAATGATTGCATTACTCTCATGATTGCAAGGTTCAGTGTGCTTATTGATGTTATATTATATCATGGACTGCCGGCAGTGAGGAAGGATTCCACGGGCATGATTGATGTTATGGGCGTGAGACCCATGGTTATATTTGAGTAATGACTTTGAGGGCATGCGTTCCTGATTTGACATGACTGCTTATGTATTGTGTACTGTAGTTTGGCTGTCATACATGTCTCCTGTTTTGTATAGACTGTTATGATTTCATTACAGTATTTGCAGTTTCACATACTTGATACATTCTTCGTACTGACCTCCTTCGGGGGGCTGCGTTCATCTTGCAGTTTAGGCAGCTTGATTTGGTGATCTGCAGGTGTAGGACCCTTGCTCAGAGTTTTTGGATAGCTCCATCTGTTCAAGAGTTTATCATTTTGGGTATAGATCCTTCAGTACAGGCTTTTGTACAATTATGGGTACGGTGGGGCCTTGTCCCGTCATAGTTCAGTAAAACTCTTAGAAGTCTTTATTTATATGTGAGATTGGACTCATGTACAGTGTAGTGCCTTTTGATTATGTATATTATATGGCAACCTTGTCGACTCTGCCCTTGCATGTTCGTTGGTTTTAAAAAAAATGAGGTGTTATTTAGTTCCGCGGTTTACTTGTGTCAGTTAGGTAGAAGGTGCGTGTAGGGCACGATCACGCCCGGGTTCGGGCGTGGCGAGTCAGATCGAGCGATCGGTCCTCGAGAATGTTTACTGAGGCAAGTGACTAGTAGAGTCTTGATTATGGTGTGTTGCGCGCCACATCCATAAACAGGAGGCTACAGGACATTTAGGAGTTGGTTTCTATTCTTCTCACTCTGAGATCGTGCCATAGAGCTGTGTTATTAAGATAATCTCTCTCTGACGTATTATTGTGTTATAGTTATGCCTCCATGAGGGCAACAGTCGCCCAGAAGGGAAAACGATGCGAAGCTACGGAAGACTCGAGAGAGTTGATAGGGCTCATGCCGTGGTATCTGGATATTGGCCGTGATCGGCGAGTTCTTGCGCCGAGTTTTGAGGCGGCACGAGCCTCCAGTTTCTCAGTTAGGGGAAGACTATAGGGTCATAAGGGAAGCAGTTATGTTATTGACCAAGATAGCGGTGCTACAGTTTCATCAGCAGGAGGTTATTCGGCCAGTACAGACAGGTGTACAAAGGGTAGAGGGCCAATGCGGAGATCAGCGTAAGAGGGCTAGACCAGTTGGTTATCCCGGTGAGTTTTTGGACGAGCAACCTCAGCAGCGAGTGAGATATTCATCCCAGCCTACCCAAGACCTACCCCCGCAGCTCACAGGTGGGAGATTTGACCCACAAGGTATTTAGGAGCCGGTCCGAGCTCCAGGGTTCGAAGTTCTCAGAGGAGCAGAGGATTTTCTCAGTCGAGGCCACCTATTCCTCAGTGTTTCCGATGTAGTAAGCATCATTTGGGGAAATGTCGTTATGGCATAGGTGTTTGTTTTTATTGTGGCCGTCCGGGCCATACACTGAGGGTATGTCCTTTTAGAAAGAGCACCGGTAAGGTGGCTCAGCCTTTGAGGCCGGTGGTTGGTTCCCTTTCCTCCACAATCGTCCCGAGCGGGGTGTTGGATGTCGGTCGGTAGTGGTAGAGTCGAGTGGAGTTTATAATTCTGGCGGTCCTTCGAACCGCATAGATGACGTGGCTATTGGACAGGATCAAGAGGCAACATCGCATGGGGTTACAGGTATATTTCGATTCTTTTGAATCATACGTGCATTGATAGATTCAGATTTCGCCCTAGCGTATATGTTTTCCCTTGTTGCTAGTAGTGGTAATTGATAGCACCCCCAGAGGTAGGGATACTTTGATTAGTAAAGTGAAAAGTGAAGAATGTTGACAGGAATGATAAAGTGAACTGAGACTATAGTTGTGTAGGGTTCACAAGTTGTAATTACCCCATAATAAGTGTAAGACCAATAGGGAAGGATGTACAGTAGAAATACTTCGGCCTATGTGATTAACCTCTAGTGAATAGGGGGATAGGGTGAGAAGTACCTTGAGATAAGAAAGAGATTTATTTCAGACTAAGAATGAGAAATTAAGTGTGACGATGGGTCGGGTTATGGACTCATTTCGGGTCAGCCGGTAGTATGGAATGGGGTGATGTCAGTTGGAAGTGGTCCCACTATGTGATAGGGTCACGAGGATGCAAGGCCCAAGTCTAGTTAATCGTTGTACGAGTTCGTGGACGTGCTCCACCGGAACCAGGTCGTGAGGGCCGAGAAGGGCATTAACGGGAATGCAAGTAGCATAATGGCCAAGTTTGGATAGTAACTCCAAGGATTGGAGAACATAAACAATATTTGAAATTTTGTATGTATGCTCAAATAAGTTTAGAAGTACGAGAAGGTATGACAAGTAAGAAAAGGAAGGAACAAGGGTTAAAAGAACTATAGTGATTATGGTTATGAGTAACGTAGGTGGGTAAAGAGAATCCCTTTTAGGTCATGAGTGGAGGTTAATTATGATGATACACACGCCTTAGGTTCAGTAACACTGTCCATAGGTGCTCGTGATGGAGATGCTACTAGTATTAGAGTTTACACCGGTTGGTAAACTAAGCTAGGCAGATTATGGGTTCATGTCCCAACTAGTTTGGTGACTAAGTGAAGCAGAGTAGGGAAGTAACACGAGGGAACACATCAGATAGCTAAGTGAGAGTCCGACTGAAGGATTCAGATAGTGTTAGTCCCATGACTTAGAATACGACAGGGCCATCCCTTTTTACGGGAAAAAGAAAGAAACCTCTAAAGATCCCGTTTTTTATAAGACTGTAACCTTCGAGTTTTGAGAGAAGGGACCGCGGATGGAAGGTCCATTGATATGTTTACGTATGTTATGTGGTGGCCATGTGTGGCATCGTTGGTCTTATAGAGTATTGATTGATAGGCATAGTAAAGAGACTATGCCGGAGTTTGTATAGCTTGAAAACAGACTAAGAACATTCGGGGACGAATGTTTCTAAGGGGGGAAGAATGTTACACCCCGTAATTCCAGGACATGTATAAGAGAATAGACACGAGAACACAAGACTTGAAAAATTGGTACGAAGGAAATAATTGTTTTTCCGAAGGAAAATCTTTCGAGCGTCAGAAAGGAAAAATGTTTGTTGATGAGAATTGAATTCTCAAAATACATTATTTGAGGAGTATGAAACTTATTAACATTGTGGAAGTTTATTTTTACGAATTTGGTCACGTAGGGCCCACCCAAGAAATTTTACGTTTTGTGGGGGCCACGAGGGTTACGAAATTTTATGGATGAATGGGAGGGCGACACGTGTCACCCCCCCCCCCCCCCACATGGTCTTGAACGAAATTGGGCAAGGGTTTAATGGTCATTGACCAATGTAGATGCTCAAGTCTTGCAAAGCTTGAGATTTTTGACTTAGTCAACTTGCCCACTTGCATAGATATTAAGTATCCTTCATCCTAGCCACACAAATGTTGTAATTTTGACCCTCAATTGTGTTATATATACACACTAGATGCAAGACTTAGTCTTCAACACTTAGAAAAATTAGAGAACCTTGTGCTAGCTAAAGATAGCTCTCGGGTTTGATGGTTCTCCCACACAAAAATTTTGCAATTTTGGTTCATTATTCACAAGACTTTAACTCAAGGTTCCTAAGGGTATTGAAGGATATCTCAATAGAAAGATCTCGGAAAAACGACGTTTTCACGTTAGTCGCAAGGCGAAAACCAAAGTCGTTTTCATAAGTTTTGATTGGAAATGGAAGAGAAGTTGTTTGTGAACTTCTAAAGGCTTCAAATAGCGGATTAGAGCGTAAAGGAAAGGAGCTAAGAATTTCTAAGGAGAGACTTTGAATCTTGGAATTTTATAAGGGCTTATCAAGGTAACAATCTTGTCGTTTTAGTAATTAAAGATTACTTATTGTTGTAGTTATGGATATTAGCAAGCATGAGATGTATATATGGAAGTTTGATAAGTGTTATGGATATTGGAACCCTAATCCGAAACTATCATGTTTAGACTTTGAGATTACAATTCAATTTGGTTATTAGTTTAGTCGTCGCATGTTATATAAAGAAGGAATTGTAGTTGTTAAAGTTGTTTACGACTATATAACATGTTAACTTAACAACTTGGATTGAAAAAGAATTGTAAAGGACTTTGTGTTGTTGTACATGTTAACCGAGAATGTCTTTGGATATTGAACTACTTGGTATTAATTGTGGGGCAGAATTTTACACGTATTGTAAGGCGTGTAATCCCCTTTGATTGGTTGGTGTATTGAGCCTTAAATATGGCATGTTGGTTATTGATTTTCGGGCCTTGAAAAAGGTGGAAAAGTGTCACGACCCGATCCCGGGCCCGTGACTGGTTCCTTACCCGGGCACCCAAGTAGACATACATCAGAGTAACCAGCGGAAAATAAAACAAGACATGAAACATATGTAAAATGAGACACAGTTTATCCAAGAACAGATTGCCTTTCGGCATAAATATATACATCAAGAGTGAACAGTTACATCCCAACTTACAACAGGACTACAGACCTCTAGGAATGTGAACAACTATGACGGGACAGGGCTCCGCCATACCCCTGAATGTACAAGAACTTACAAACTCGGGGAAACATACCAAAAGATAAGCCTCCGGAGAAACGGAGCTTCCCAATCTGTTGATTGTGATCCTAAGAGTGAGGATCAACAACCGATGTACCTCACTGCGGCATGAACGCGGCCAAGGAGGTCGATCTAACAGTACAGTATGTGGCGAAAATCGTAAATGGAATTATGACAGTCTATATAAAAAAAAACAGGAGACACGTATGATAACCAAACTACGGTTCACAACATAAAAGCAGTCCTATCAAGTCATCCCTCATGCCCGTGGAACTCCTTCCTCACTGCCGGTAGTCTAGGTATAAACTGTATGTAATCGTATAACTGGCCCATCCATGGGACTCGAGGTGGAATCGTATGGTCATATTCGGCCCATCCCAGCAACCGGTGTCGGATCGTGTGGTCACATTCGGCCCATCTCGCGCAACCGGTGTCGGGTCGTCTGGTCACATTCCCGGCCCATCTCATGGCAACCGGTGTCGGATCGTATGGTCACATTCCCGGCCCATCTCATGGCAATCGGTGTCGGGTCGTATGGTCACATTCCCGGCCCATCTCATGGCAACCGGTGTCGGATCGTATGGTCACATTCCCGGCCCATCTCATGGCAACCGGTGTCGGATCGTATGGTCACATTCCCGGCCCATCTCATGGCAACCGGTGTCGGATCGTTCATAACATTTAAACCCTCGTTTAAGACAGATTAAGATAATACCATGCTTTGCTTTTAAACCAAAACTCTTTCCCTTTTAAAGAAATCAAGTAACAACATTCTTTTCTAAAAGTTCCAGTTGCCAAATTTTCAAATAGTCAAGTCTCTTATTTTCGAAAGATTTCCTAGTCCATAGTCTTAATCACTTAATAACGTAATCTACGTTAAAACAATTTGAGTAACATATGCCTTATGTGTGAGTAGGTTATTCTTGTTTATAACAATCTTATTAAAGCAGCCATGATCTAGGAAATATAATACAATTTTGTCTTATCTTAGCTTCTATGCAGATGGAGGTTTCTACTGGTTTTAATATAATTAATTATTTGTCAATACATTTTCCTTTATTAGCGCTGCAGTGGTTTGTTTGATACTTATTCTCATTTTCGAAATCAATATAACTTATTATTTTAAAAACCAAGTACTCAGTACTCACGAATGAGGTTTCACAACTTTCTACACAATTCAAGTTCTTCACAGATCATATCAAGTCAAATATAAGTCAAGTCCCTTATCTTTTTAAAATCAACAACCCATTTCCTTACCTACATAAAGTTGTTATAACAAACTTCCCATAAAGCCGTTATAACACTTTATGTTTTAAACCAACCAAATTCATTTAGCACACGTACGTCTACCGTACTACATAGTTTACAAACATCATGCTAGAAAGGATAGGAAGAGGTTCATATACCTCGCGACGATTATCGACAAAAAGCAAAACGCTCCACCGTACTATAACCCTGCTAGCCTTGTCCACCCTTCAAGTAGAACACGCTACTTGTAGAACTTCAACCTATAATAGTCAAATACGTCTATCAACGTCTAGACTACTCTGTAGAATATTCTAAGCAGAAGGTTCTTAATTCTACGGAAAAATTGGGCAGCACTTCCCTACCCGTCAAACTACAAAAGTCTACTGTAGATACAGTCCTATGTAAGTACAGTTCAATTCTCTTCTTTTATACCCTCCTTCTATATATCTTATACTCATTTCTATACTACTACAGTATGTAATCTCTTATACAATAGAAGGACAAAGATATTTACCTCGATAAGCCCAAAATTATCCAAGTTTAAATGTCGATCCAGAGCAACGTTTAGCTCCTAATTTGCACGCTCCGATAGATCCAAGAAACCCTTAGAAGTTTCCAAACAACTTCTACTTAATACCTCAACCAACTATGAAGATTTTCCTTAGGGTTTCGTTTTGTGACTAAGGGGTATAAAGTAGTATTTCCGGGCTTTTAGTATAGAGGTAACTTTGAAATATAATAAGGGATTTGGGCTAAGGTATTTTGGAATAGTAACTATACTTGGAGACAATTTTTCTACCAAGGGGGGGGGGGGTATTTCGACGAGAGCTTCTTAAGAGGGGGAGGGAGTGTTTCGGACGAGACAACTAGGAAGGGGGGGGGGGGAGACTTTGGACGAGAACTCTACAAAGGGGGGAGGGATTTTGAGACTTGGAAATTGTTTTTGTGGATGAATAAGTCTTGCACAAGAGGGGGGTATTTATAGAACAATTAAGGGCCAAGATTAAAACAAATGGAGGGTGTAGATTAAGTAGCTTGTGTGAGTGGAGTCTTCCACCAAGTGTCCACCACAATATTGGGACATATGTCCACCACAACATTGGAACATATGTCCACCACAACAATGAGCCATGTGGCCATCCACATGGCTCACAAAAACCGTCCACCTACCTACTCCCACTCACCCAAAGAAAATATCTTCCAAGACTTTGACCACTTGACCTTGTCCACTTGGCCATACAAATCGTCCAACATGGCCCAAGTGGGGTGACACATGTCGCCCTCCTATTGGTCCAAAATATTTCATCTCTCGGAAAAATCCGTAATCGGTTAAAATATTAAAAACGTAGAATTTCCTTCACAAGGTTCAGAATCTTTTCCGATGAAAGTTCACAATTTCATCCTCAACCTAATTAGGACTTAAACAATTGTACGTACGTCCTCACACACATACTCTGGAACTACGGGGTATAACAAAAAGTACGTAGAAATAAAGGAGGTGCTGCCTAATTTTCCGTAGAATAAGAGACCGTATACTTAGTATCATTCTACGTTAGAAACTAGAAGTTGATAGTCGTGTTGTGGCCATTATAGGTTGACAATTCTACGTGCGGCGTAATTGACTTAGCTTGTGGATTAAGCCGAAAAGGTATGTGAACCATCTCATCTTCTTCTAGCATGATTCCTTATGGTAAAGTAAGTAAATCTTACTCCTTAAATGATCCACTCCTTGATTGTACTTGGATTGCCTAATATAGAAGTGGTTCTATATACTTCCTTGATTGTACTTTGGATGTTTAAATTGGAAGTTGTTATAATCCATTTCGTTAATGAAGTTTGGATTTTCAAAAGTGAAAGTGTTTTACTTGAAGTACTTAGAGTCTTAAAAAGGAAGTGGTTCCTAATCTTTTGGATAGTGCCTTAGTTCCAAAACCTAAAGGTTGTTATAACGGTTTTAGGGGAGTCAAAGGAGTGATTTACTTAATTGATTTAAAAGAGGAGAAATGACATGATTTAAAGAGAAGTAACTTGTTTAAAGGTACGAGTTACTTGGAATCTAAAAAGTATAAGCGACTTGATTTCTAAAGTTAAGAGACTTGAAGTATTTTGAAAGTTAAGAAACTTGATTTCTAAAGTTAAGAGACTTGAAGTATTTTGAAAGTTAAGATACTTGATTTCTAAAGTTAAGAGACTTGAAGTATTTTGAAAGTTAAGAAACTTGATTTGAAAGTATATGATACTTGGTTTTAAAAGTATAAGACTCTTGATTATAAAAGGAATGAATTTGTCTAAAACCATAAAGGTTTATAACGGCTTTATGGGAAGTTAGTTATAACGGCTTTATGAAAGATTAAGAGAGTTGTCTACTTTGATTGATAGGTATGAGTTGCCTAGGTTGTGAAATTTGAAGTTACTTGGTTTCAAAGCCTTGAAATGAATTTCTAAAGGTATAGTAACTTATTTTGAAAAATAGACATGCCTTGATACTACGGGTGTTAGTATCTTGGGGTTTTATACAAAAAGAAGTCTTTTGAAAAGAATGAACGTACGTAGTACTTTGGCTTGTTTAAATGAGAATTATTCTATTTGTGCCTTGATAGTACTTTGGCTTGCTTAAATAAGGATTTCTCTTAGTTTATGTAAAAAGGAAGGCATGGTAATTGTCTTGGTTTATGTAAAAAGGAAAGGCATGGTAATTGTCTTGGTTTGTGTAAAGGCATGGTATTGTCTAGGTTTGTGTAAAGGCAAGGTATTGTCTTGGTTTGTGAAAAAAAAGGAAAGGCATGGTGTTGTCTTGGTTTGCTAAAATGATGGTTTATTCATTTTATAAATAAAGGTCAAGAATGGTTTGCTTGCATATGGGTTGCTCATATAGACATTCGTGCAAGTGTCGTATTTCCACATCTCCGCATCCCTCCATAAAGGGCCGGCAACTTGGTTCAAGAGATATCATGGGGTAGCTCCCCATGGTGGTGAGTGGTACACACTCACGGCAGGTCGGATAGACTCGGGCGGGTTAAATTCACGGGATATATATATAAGCCATGGATTAGCTATCCGTGATGCGAGTATCGTGTACCGATGACTCATTGCGGGTCCACATGACCTATGCGGGTGAAATAGTCCCTTGCGGGTGAAATAGTCCTATGATAGGTTGCATTATAACACAGAGGGTGGTTGACCACGCACCGCACGACGCCCATGTTTTGAAACGGTAGTGATTTCATTAATGAAAGGGTGCAGTGTGGTTATGACTTAAAGTGGAACAGTTAATCTCATTGTTAAAAGCATAACTTAAAAAGGTAAAAATGATTGCATTACTATCATGCTTGCAAGGTTCAGTGTGCTTATTGATGTTATATTATATCATGGACTGCCGGCAGTGAGGAAGGATTCCACGGGCATGATTGATGTTATGGGCGTGAGACCCATGGTTATATTTGAGTAATGACTTTGAGGGCATGTGTCCCTGATTTGACATGACTGCTTATGTATTGTGTACTGTAGTTTGGCTATCATACATGTCTCCTGTTTTGTATAGACTGTTATGATTTCATTACAGTATTTGCAGTTTCACATACTTGGTACATTCTTGCCCGTCTTGACCTCGCCCGAGGCTGCGTTATGTCGCGAGTTTAGGTCGCAGATTTGGTGATCTGCAGTGTAGGACCCTTGCTCGAGTTTTGGATAGCTCCATCATTCGGGAGTTTATCATTTTGGGTATAGATCCTTGATGTGAGCTTTTATCTGATTATGGATGCAGCGGGGCCTTGTCCCGTCATAGTTCAGTAAACCTTTTAGAGGTATGTATTCATATGTGGGATTGGACTCATGTACAGTGTAGTGCCTTTTGATTATGTATATTATATTGCAGCCTTGTCGGCTCTGCCCTTGCATGTTCGTTGGTTTTTAAAAAAAATGAGGTGTTATTTAGTTCCGCGGTTTACTTGTGTCAGTTAGGTAGAAGGGTGCCCAGGTAGGGCACCAGTCACGGACCCGGGGTTCGGGGCGTGACAAGATCGAAGAGTCTTGATACTCTTTGCGAGTTGTTTCTCCACCTCACACTTGTACTCCTTGAACTTTTCGAAAGCCTCAGATTTGTGTTTCATAAGATACACATATTCATACCTTGTCAAGTCGTCTGTAAAAGTGATGAAGTAAGGGAAACCTCTTCTAGCTTGAGTCGAAAATGGTCCACATACGTCAGTATGTACCAACTCAAACACCTCATTGGCTCGTATCCCCTTTCCAGAAAGAGGCTTATTGGTCATCTTACCTTTTAAACAGGATTCACAATTACCATAAGATTCTAAGTCAAATGGTTCGAGGTAGTCTAGTTTCTTCAAACGTTCTATCCTTGTTTGATTGATATGACCAAGTCTAGAATGCCACAAGTAGGTAGAATTTCTTTTACTTATTTTAGCTCGTTTGTTTTGTATATTAAAAATTTCACGACTACAGTTTAGTGTATACAATCCATTCACAAGAGGTGCAATTCCAAATACAACATCATTAAAAGACAATATCATATTGCCATTAAATATGCTTGAGGAAAAACCTTTCATGTCTAAAACAGGAATGAAAATGATGTTCCTCGTTAACGAGAGAACATAAAAACAATTGTTCAACACTAAACATTTGCCAGAAGGTAAATCTAATTTATAAGTTCCCACGTGCTCAGCATCAACTCGTGCTCCATTTCCAATGCGCAGGTCCACCTCTCGAGGTCCGACCTTCCTGATGTCAGCTAGCCCCTGCATATTTGTACAAATGTGTGAGCCTCAAGCGGTATCTAGTACCCAGGAATGAGAATTATTTATAGATACATTTATTTCAATTGCATACATACCTTATCCACTAGATACAGAAGCACCAGGCGCCTTCCCTCCTCCTAGAGCAGTGCAATCTTTCTTCCAATGGCCCTTCCTATTGCAATTCATGCACACATCGTTAGTCGGGATTACCTTCTTCTTCTTCTTCTTCATCTCTCCCTTGGGCTTCATTGCTGCGGGCGCAACGTTAGATTTGCCCTTCTTCTGCCATTCCTTACCTTTCGGTTTGGGATGACTAGATGAGCTTACCATGAGCACAGTTTTGCCCTTAGAGATTGAAGATTCAAAAGTCTTTAGCATATTATGAAACTCCGACAAATTCGTTTTAGTTCCATTCATGTTGTAGTTAATGATAAAACTCTCAAACGAATGAGGAAGTGACTTTAGGATCAGTGTGGAAGCAACTATACTTTGTAGATCAATACCAATTGAGGTCAACCTTTCAATTAGCCCTATCATCTTCAGCACGTGTTAAGACACTTGGCCCCCTTCGATCAACTTACACTTGAAAAGTTCTATCAACATCTCATATTCCAGCGTCTGGGACTGAGAGTCATAGAGGCTCTTCAAATGTCCTAGCATCTCGTTAGGACCCATGATCTTGTGTTGCCTTTGCAGTTTTACTGACATGGAAGATAGCATAACACATTGTGCAGATGTGGCATCATCAAAATGCTTTTGATAAGCAATCTTGTCAAAATCAGCATACTCAGTAGAATCTTCAGCAGGCACTACGGGGAAAACCTTGCCCAATACATGTTCAATTTTCTCTTGTCTTAGGATAATCCTAAGATTCCTAAGCCAGTCAAGATAATTTGGTCTGGTGAGCTTGTTCATTTCAATTAGCATCTTTGTGAAAAACTCGACATTCTGAAGATCTGAAGATATAGATAGATAGGAAAATACAATTAAAATTTATTTTCCATTTTATACACATTCGTTTTAAACTAATTTAACATGGTCTTTTGTTTAATTAGCTCCCACTATTTTATCATACTTCTACGACCCCAAGGTAGAATACGGACCTAAAACATTTTAAGGTCATAATGGGCAACGATCCAAACCTATGTTATATCCGCGTTTGTTTTGGCTGATAACTTCAATAGCACATTTTGGTAGGTCTAAACCAATTGCAAAGCTTATTTGTTACTCTTGGTTGATTAAATAATTCATTTTAATCATGCGTCCTTAGATTAGTCCGACACTTTGGCACCAAGATTTGTCTAAGCAAGTCAACCCCATTACACGACTGCGTTTATGTATCTAAGTAAACTTGACATTTGCGAGCAAACACTTTGGTGTAAATACCCACAAAAGTTTCTCATCTACTTTTACATTTAACACATCTATGAAAGAGTCTGAGTCCTCGTAGACTTAGAGCAAATGCTTTGGCATAAATACTCGTATCGCCGAAAAAGATTTTTCACTCTAACAATTATAATGGATGACGCGTTTTAATTTTAGACTTGTATTCAAAGGTTGGAGAACATTTTTCAGTGTACAGGGATTTCAACCAAGATCAACATTCATGTCATAATTCATATAACATCCTATCATGCAATTTTTAAAACACATTTAGATGAGAAACCATCAACCTAATAGGCATGATATAAGATTGTTTTAATCAACTATTGGGCGCCGCCAACCCAGACAGTTATAGCGGTCATTTATGTAAATTAATTACTGGGCGTCGCCTACCCAGATAATAATAGTTGACATTATGTTAATAATTAAATGCTTGCATTTAAAACATATAGCATATATGTATATTATTCAATAATATACCATTAATGATAATCATGAGTCTATTTGTCTAAACTCTAAAATCTATGTCTATGCTAGGGTGGCGATGGGCGGCGGGCATCACCGACGGGATCGGGCAGAATTCGGGGAGGAGGCGGCGGGCTGGGGCGGGCAAAGGACCGAGACTAGCGGGGCGATATCTCCGTCCGTGCACGATCCGATGGGAAGCTGGCCTGGACTGGTCATGGGCGGGTTTTTTTTTTATTATTTATTTTTCCACTAAATTAAAAATACTAAATTACTAACAAAGTAACATTAACATATAGCCATATAGTGATAGTCATAGACTCATATACTCATATTATACTATTATCATATTATAGTATTATACTCATATATATAATATATTTATAAAGTATAAACTAAATAATTAAACAAAGACAAGAAGAGTGTAAAAAAATATCCCAATGCTATTTTTCTGCCTCTTATATTATTAATTATTTCATTGAAATATACAAGATTCAGAATTACAACATTGTAGTGTACTGTTGTTGAAAAAATTGCAAAAGACTTAGAAAAATTAATAAATTGCAATGAAATAAATTACCAATTTGAAAATACTTTTTCTAGTTTCTTTATAATTTCGTGTGGTTCTTCGGTTGGAATTGGTATATCTTGGTCAAATTGTTCCACGTCGCTACTCATGCCTTCAGATAAAATGTCGTTGTAGTTTTCGTCTTCTTCTTCATTAATCTCTGGTTGACCGCACCTCCTTCGCTCCGCTCGTATCTAATCTCTGAATAGTACCGCCATCTCCAAGTTGTCTCCGGCTAATGAGTGTTTGTGCTCTCCTATTTGAAATCTGCTTGCAGAAAAAGCGTTTTAAGAAGCGATTGATGACGCTTGAATGTTCAAAATATCTCGGGCCATCATTGAAAGTGTCGGAAATGTCTTCTCATTCTGCATCCAATATTTCAGCAAGTCTTCCTTTCCGTCTTCATTGATAACTGCTTGGTAAGGTAAATTACCCTGCAAAACAAAAACATCGAACTCGCTAATTTGGTTAGCAGTGCTACCACCGCACATTCTATTTCTGAGACTTTCAATAGAATCAATACCAGCCACAGAAACAACATGTCTTTTTTTAGGCTGTGTTGAAGCAGAAGAAGATGGTACGAAAGTCGGTTGGTTACTAGCACTTTCTTGCTGGTAATGCCGATATACTCTTTTGCATTCATCTTCTACGTTATTCAACACTTCTTCTAGCGTTTGTTCAATAGGTGGCTCAACATTTAAATTTTTGGGAGTTGGAGGTGGTAGTACGTCCATACAGTTATAAATATTTTCAATAAGACTTTTACAACCCTCTACTTTAATAGTCGGGTTTAATACAACACCAATAATATAAATAGGGGGAATAGGAATAAAATATTTCTTTAATTTCATAAACATTTTTTTAATAGCTGCCTTATAAGCAGGTTTTTCCATATATTCTTTAAGAAGTAAAAATATTATAGCTATATAAAACAACATAGTTGAAATAGTATGATAATATAAAGTAGAAAATTATTTGTTACTCGTTGAAAATTCTCTAGAAATACAATAAGTTCTTTAATTTTGTCCCAATCATTATCCACAATCATATCATTTGGATTTTGATTATGGGCGTTAAAAAATAAAGTGATAGGTTTTCTATAGTCATAAGCAACAACTAGTTAGGGTGGAGGAAAAGAGATACCTGAACTGTCGAACAACTGAGGATATCTACTCCTCCTATCCGCCTCGGTCTCCCAAGTGGCCTCCTCAACCGGACGGTGCTTCCACTGCACCTTGACTGAAGCGATTTCCTTGGACCTCAACTTTATCACTTCCCTATCCAAGATTTCTACCGGCTCTTCCTCGAATGGTAAGGAAAGTATTAAAGTTGTCGAGCATCAAGAATCTATGTTATAAACCTCGTGTAAGCCTTCGTGGAAATGATCACGCTGATAGTTACGCTTGCTCATTGTATCTATCGAATTTTCGATTAACTTAGCTCAAAATTAATTCTACATTTTTCATGGCCGAAAATTTCCCCGTAGCTAGTTCCCATAAGTTTACACTGACTCTGATCGAATTGCTTGATTTTGGTTATAACCACATCTCTGAACGAAATTGATTGATTCCACAAATACCATCATCGTCACCACAATCCCTCAGTTGTAGCCGCAATCCCTTATCAAACATGTACCCGTTAATTATCTTGATTCTACTTACTCTTCTTTCACACCTTCTAATATCGTCATCAGTACAAAAAAAATCCATATAAAATACGTTATCACCCACCACAAGTTTTAATCGTGACTCCTTCTCGCCAGAAAGAATATGTGCAAATCTTTGAGCCAATTCTAAACATATCCAAGGCCTATTGCACTAATTCCAACTATGTTAGTTTCGTCGAGCTGAAGCTACTGAGTCAACACTCATCGTCCAATTCTCCTTAAACCTTCAAATGACGTATTATGTGCATCACTTAGTAATGTGTACCTCTAAGTGTGTGTTCACGCTAATTTCCCCTTTTTCGATAATTCTCGTCAAATCTAACAAATATAGTTCGATGAATATTTTGTAGAAGACTAAAATTAAGTGTTAACTTTTGGTGAACTTAAGGTCCAAAGTTGTTAAGTGCATACTTAATAGACTAGTGTAAGCCTATCCTCATAGTTAACAGATTATTTTGTGTAATTTTGATAAATTTAAAACACCAATACTGTTAATTGCATACTTTAAGAGATTATTTTGAACCTACTCTCATAGTTAGGGGACCAATTATACCATGGTCTTCCCCAATACGTCCTGAACCCTATCCCACTCTACTGTTTCAGAACTTATTTTCTTGAAAATACTGACAATAACACTCCTTTAAAATTCTCCAATATTTTTCAACAACACACATTATTAAATCAACAATATATAGTCCCTGAAATCTTGGTTCTCGGTAACATACCCCAAACAAGACCCCAATAATCCCCTCCGAATCAATAGATGATGAAGTCATAACAGACATGGCTACAGCAATTAGAGCAGTTGAAAAAATAATGTGCATCGCACATGCGTTTCATGTGTCATACGTGCATGCATCACATGTGCATTTCTTGTGTCAAAAAAGGTCATTTCCCAAAATCTCATTTTTATTTTCTTTACAGAAGTAAAAAAATATAGATAGTAAATTTCAATTTATCTGCTGTGTATTATGCTAAACATTAAGCGAGGAGTTAAAGCATCAAACATGACTAAACAAAAATTGAAATAAAGACATTAAAAAGTAGAGCCAGCTTTGAATCTCTCTCACATCGGAATTTGCTACAGGTAAGCCTACGTTTTCTAAATTTATAATAGTGTTACTCTCTCATGTTTAATTTCTCTTCTCTAATCCCTCCCCTTCCCGATGACTTGTATAACCTTGATTACTTCCTTTTAGATCATTGATCCCCTCCGTGGTGTGTGTCTTATCTTCATATTTGAGCATGCTATATGTTTTTCCAACCCATTTAATATAATTCTATATATGAATATATTGAGAATCATGTCGGATACATTTTTCAATAGGAATATTATTATCTTGTTTTGTTGTGATTCACTAATTCATTTTCCTTAATCTCTGTTTTCATTATATAAATAAATAACAATCTATTTATGGTGCATTCTGCTAAGCATTAAGCGAGGAGTTAAAATACAAAATCGAAACGTCACCATATCTCTCAGCGTACTCTAGTACAAGTATGTTTCCGCACTCAACTCTGATTTTAAAACTCTATATACATCTTGAATGTATCATATTTGGTGTAAAAGAAAATTGAACAAATGCATAAAAAATTTGTTGTTGAAGAAAACAAATTTTCCCGGTTTTCCCAATAATTGAAAGAGATATGTCGGTTGTATTCCGAGATATTTAGCTTTAATTTAGTAATGTCTACCTCTAGGGCACGTTTGGTACGATGTATTAAGCTAGACTATATTGGACAAAAAAATAATACAGTGTTTGGTGGGCGTTTCAGCCGCACTGGACTGTACTATTTTTAGAAATAGTACAGTCCAACTGCCATTTTTGAGACTCATCAAGCAGGTGGGTCTCCCCTGGACTGTACTAAAAATAAAATAAAAATAAAAAATACAATTCATTACATATTAATACTCTAATACCGTCCATTATATACTAATACAGTCCAGATCAGTCCAATGAAATTAGTACAGTCCGGTACGACGTACCAAACGAGCCCCTAAGTGTCAGTTCTCGCTAATTTCCCATTTTTCATAATTCTCGTCAAATCTAACAAGCAGAGTTCGATTAATATTTTGTAGAAGACTAAAAGTGTTAACTTTTGGTGAACTTACTTTTGGTGAACTTAAGGTCTGTTAAGTGCATACTTAATGGACTAATTTAAGCCTATCCTCATAGTTAACGAATTATTTATGTAAACTTTTGACAAATATAAAAGATCAATATTGTTAATTGCATACTTAACAGATTATTTTGAATCTACTCTCATAGTTAGGGTACCATTATATCATTTTCACAAAATACAATATTCACACAATTTAATCAAATATTGGTCTTCCCCAATAAAGTCCTAAACCCAATCCCACTCAGCAGTTAGAGAACTCATTTTATTGAAAGTACTAACAATAAAACTCTTTCAAAATTCTCCAATCTTTCTCAACAACACATACATTATTACAAGAATATGCAGTCCCTGGAATCATGATTCTCAGTAACATACCCCAACAAGACCCTAATAATCACCTCCGAATCATCAGATGATAAAGTCACAATAGCATGGCTACTACAACTAGAGCAGGTGAAAAAATAATGTGTGTCACACGTGCGTTTCATGCGTCACACGTGCATACTTAATTAGTCCATTAATTGCATACTTAATGGACTAATTTAAGCCTATCATCATAGTTAACGAATTATTTATGTAAACTTTTGACAAATTTAAAAGACCAATATTGTTAATTGCATACTTAACAGATTATTTGAACCTACTCTCATAGTTAGGGGACCATTTATATCATTTTCTCCAAATACAAGATTCACACAATTTAATCAAATATTGATCTTCCCCAATAAAGTCCTAAATCCAATCCCACTCAGCAGTTTGAGAACTCATTTTATTGAAAGTACTAACAATAAAACTCTTTCAAAATTATCCAATCTTTCTCAACAACACATACATTATAATATCAAGAATATGCAGTCCCCGGAATCATGGTTCTCAGTAACATACCCCAACAAGACCCTAATAATCACATCTGAATCATCAGATGAAGTCAAAAACAACCATGGCTACTACAACTAGAGCAGGTGAAAAAATAATGTGTGTCACACGTGCGTTTCATGCGTCACACGTGCATTTTATGTTTCACAAAAATTCATTTCTCAAAATCTCATTTTTAATTTTCATTACAGAAGTAAGAAAATATAGTTAGTAAATTTCAATTCATATATCGTGCATTCTTCTAAACATGAAGCAATGAGTTAAAGCACCAAATGTCACTAAACGAAAATTGAAATAAAGAGATTGAAAAGTAGAGGTTGCTTTCAATCTCTCTCTAAGCGGAATCTGATACATGTAAGCCTATGGTTTCTAAATTTATCATAGCGTTGAACTCTCATGTTTAGTTTCTCTTCTCTAACCCCCCATCCCCCTCCTGAGGACTTGTATAACCTTGATCACATCCTTTCAGACATTTGAACCCCTCCATGGTGTGTCTTTTCTTCATATTTGAACATGCGAGATGTTATTCCAACCCATCTAATATAATCCTCTATATGGATATATTGAAAATCATGTCGGGTACGTTTTTCAATAGGAGTATTATTCTCTTGCTTTGTTATGATTTCTTTTATTTACAACACTAATTCATTTTCCATAAATCTCTTTTCATTATATAAATAAATTTCAATCTGTTTGTGGTGCATTCTGCTAAGCATTAAGCGAGGAGTTAAAACACAAAATTAAAACGTCACCATCTCTCTGAGAGTACTCTCCTACAGGTAAGATTTTGCACTCAACTCTGATTTTAAAACTCTATATATGTCTCTAATGTATCATATTTAGTATAAAATAAAATGATCAAATACACAATTTTTTGTTGTTGAAAAAAAACAAATTTCCTCAATTTTACCTATAATCGACGGAAGTCTGTCGGTTGTATTCCGGGATATTTAGCTTTTAATTTAGTAATGTGTACCTCTAAGTGTGAGTTCTCGCTAATTTCCCCTTTTTCCATAATTCTCGTCAAATCTAACAAACACGGTTCGATGAATATTTTGTAGGAGACTAAAAGTGTTAACTTTTGATGAACTTAAGGTCCAAAGTTGTTAAGTGCATACTCAAGTGACTAATTTAAGTCTATCCCCATAGTTAACAGATTACTTTGTGTAATATTTTGACAAATTTAAAACACCAATATTGTTAATTGCATACTTAATAGATTATTTTGAACATACTCTCATAGTTAGGGGACCATTTATATCATTTTCACCAAATACAAGATTAACACAATTTAATCAAATATTGGTCTTCCCTAATAAAGTCCTAAACCCTATCACACTCTGTTGTTTCATAACACATTTTCTTGAAAGTACTGTGTTACACCCCGTAATTTCAGGACGTGTTTAAGAGAATGTACGTAAGGAAGCAGGACTTTAAAATTTTTGAACGAAAGAAGAATTCGTTATTCTTAAGGAAATTCTTACGAACCTCGGGAAAGAGAAGTGTTTGTTAATGAGAATTGGGTTCTCAAATTTGTTATTTGAGACTTAGATAATTTATCGGAATTATGGAATATTATTTTCAGATTTGGTCACGTGGGGTCCACTCGGGAAATTTTACGTTTTGTGGGGCCCACAAGGTTTTCGATATTTTGACCAATTATGGAAATTTCGGGAGATGAAATGTTTTGAACCAATCGGGGGAGACATGTGTCACCCCCACATGGCCCTAGTTGGGCGAAAAGGACCAAGTCAAAAGGGCCAAGTTGGCTTCATATTGTTGACCAAGATCTTAGCCACAATTATGTATTAATCCTAGCCATACACTAGTTCTAATCCCCACCCTTGATTGTAGTATATATCTATACTAGTAGCAAGACAAATTCCACACTTAGAAAAAAATCAAGAACCTTGTGTACATGAAGTGAGGCTCTCGGCCATAGCTCTCAAAAAAAGAAAAAAATCTTCAATCTTGCTTCATAAATCCTAATATTCAAACCCAAGGTCCCTAAAGGTATTCTAAGGATATCCCAACATAAAAATCCCGGAAAAACTACGTTTTTACGTTAGTCGCAACATGAAAACCTAAGGTGTTCTTCAACTTTGAAGTTGGAATTTGAAGAGAAGTTGTTTATGAACTTCTAATGATTGCTTGGAGTGGATTGAAACGTCAAGAAGAGGAGCTAAAGTTGCTAAGGATCGACTATAGGATTTGGATTGTATTTGGGCTTAAAAAGGTAATAATCTCCGTCTTGCTTTTGTAATTCAAGATTTCATGTTGTAGTAGTTGATAGATGAGCATGTGATATTTAGAATGAAGATTGATAAATGTTATGGAATTTGGAAGCTTAAATCCGAGATTGGCATGTTAGCCATTAAAATTGGAAATCAATTTGGTCGATAGTTATAATCGTCGCATGTTATATAAGAAAGGGATTATAGTTATTATAATTGATTGCGACTATATACCATGTTAGAATAACAACTTGGATTGAAAAGGAATTGGAAAAGAATAGATGTGGTGTTATCCTTGTGATTGCCGAAAATGGCTCAAGTTATTGGACAGTTTTACTTTAATTGTGGGGCAAAATTTTACACGTCCTATTAGGCATGTAATCCCCTTTGATTAGCTGAATTGTTGAGCCTTAAATGTGGCATGTTGGTTATTGATTTTGGGCCTTGAAAAATGTGGAAAAGTACGTAGAAACAAAGGAAGTGCTGCCCAAATTTTTGTAGAATAAGAGACCTAACACTTAGTATTATTCCACGTTAAAAAGCTAGGAGTTGATAGACATGTTATGGTTATTATAGGTTGAAGTACTACGTGTAGCGTATTCTACTTGAAGGGTGGAATAACTATTGATCGGTGTATTTTATATACACCTTTTGAGTCATTTTTAGTTAGTCTTTTGCCCATTTTTGCACAAATATGTGTCGTGTTAGGATAGATTTTATTTCTTTTGAGTCACAATGGTTTAAAGTGGAACATTGGTGAGAAGGAGCGAAAAGAGGGCAGAAACAGAGGTTCCAGAGCTCAAAAAGCTAAAAAGTTGGCAACCCGGCGAAAGCAGTGGCGCGGCTGGACCATCAGCAGTAGCAGAGCCACGGCGCCCAAGAAGCAGACCAGCCACAGAAGTTTCGGCGCCGACGCGGGAAAATTGACAAATCCGAATAGGATTGGGCCAAAGCGAAAGAGGAAAAGGTTTTGCACGTTTTTGAGGATATAAATAGGGCCTTTTAGGTCAGATTTGGGAGAGAACACACCTTACCATTCATCACAACATTAGATCAAGATTGGAGACTTATTTTTGAGTAATTTCTTGTTCTTTACTTTATTTCTTTCTAGTATATGTTGGATATTATTTTAGTTCTTGGCATGTCTATGGCTAGGAACTAACTTAATTTAGGGTTTTCCATGTCGAATCACTTGAACCTCGTTTTATGAATTAATGCAAGATTTTGGTTTCTTCTTATTATTGTTGAGATTTATTCAATAATTGTTTTGATTGCTTGGTAATTAATTGATTATTAATTATCATCACTTATATGATTTCTAATCGAAATTCGAAAGGGGAGATTGTGAATATGTTATAGTTGAATAAATATAGGTTTAAATCGGGGACGAAAGTACCCCGATACTTGTGTAGCTTAATAAGTTATTGCTCTTAATCCTCCTTTGTAGTCAATCTTGTCATCGAAAGATTGAAAGGTTCTATATTGGGGTTGAGTGTTTATATTACCTTAACAGGAGTATAAAACGGTTTAGTTAACTTGCTATCTCAACATAGAAGAAGAACATTAATTATTTGCATTAACGAGTAAAGCGAGCGGATAGTTGAGGAGATTTAGAAGCCCTATTTCCACCATATCTGAAGTAAAGTAAAATAATTTAGTTAGCATCTATAATCACAGCTATAAACAAATCATCAAATTATCGGTCACCAAATAGATCCTACAGAATAGAGGTTGGTAATTGGACACTAAACCCTGAGGACGATAACTCGATCTTCTAGACTATATTACTTGTCACGATACGTGCACTTGCGTTTAGCGTGTGTATAAGTCGCGCATCAAGTTTTTGGCGCCGTTGCCGGGGATTGGCGTAGTTCAATATCAATCTTTCTATTCTTAATTTCTAATTTGTTTTTTATTTTTCTTTTATTTTATTTTATTTTGGAACCGTGCGCCGTGATCCGTTTGTTGATTTTTATCTGTTGCATGCATCTAGTTTATGCGAAGGAGAAGAGGGGCAGATACACTTGTTGCCTTCAACCCGGAGATTGAAAAGACTTGCAAGCAGAACCGGAGAAACAAACGAATCTTGGCCTTAATAGCAATGGGAGGCTTGCAGAATAACAATGAGATGAATGAAGGGTTAGCTGATCATCAACCTAACCAGAGGGTGCCCCAGATGTTATCGATGGATGTGGAAGAGAGGGTTCAGGTCCAAGCTGAGAGAAGCTTGGAAGATTATGTGATGCCAAGGGTGAATGGAGCACAGACTTGCATCAGGCTCCCAGTAATTGGAGCAAATAATATCAAAATCAAGCCTGCGATCCTGAGTATGGTGCAGAATACAGTTCAATTCTGAGGGTTGCCATCTGAAGACCCTCATATGCACATAGCAAATTTCTTGGAGTTGTGTGCAACTTTCAAGTATAATGACGTTACTGACGACGCCATCCGATTGAGGCTCTTTCCCTTCTCACTCAGGGATAGAGCAAAAATTTAGTTGAATTCCCTGCCTACAGTGTTAGACCCTGTAATTTCAGGACATATTTAAGAGAATGTACGTGAGGAATCTGGACTTAAAAATTTGAACGAAAGAAAGAGTTGTTAACTCTAAGGGAAAAATCATCCGAACCTCGGGAAGGAAAATTGTTTGTCAGTAAGAATTGGGTTCTCAGAATTGTTATTTGAGACTGATGGAATTTATCGGAACTATGGAATTTTATTTTCGGATTTGGACACGTAGGGCCACCCGAGGAATCTTACGTTTTGTGGGGCCCACAAGATTTCCGATATTTTGACTAATTATGGAAATTTCGGGAAATGAAATTTTATGGACGAATGGGAGGGCGACACGTGTCACCCCCACCCCCCACATGGGCTTGATCGATTTTAGCCAAGGGTAAAATGGTCAAATGACCAAGGAAAGATGATCAAGTCTTGACAAAGCCAAGCTTGAGATAATTGACCAAGTCAATGAGCCCACTTGACTAGATATTTAATCTTCTTCATCCAAACCCTACAAGTGTTTTAATCTTGACCCTCCATTGTATTATATATTCATCCTAGTAGCAAGACAAGTCTCCACACTTAGAAAAAATTTGAGAAAACTTTGAGCAAGACTTGTGAGCTCTCGGGTTTGACACTATCCCACACAAAATAAATTTCGTTTGTGGTTCATAATTCACAATACTTTAACCCAAGGTTCCTAGGGGTATTATAAGGATATCTCAATAGAAAGATCCCGGAAAAACTACGTTTTTACGTTAGTCGCAACATGAAAACCTAAGGTGTTCTGCAACTTTTGTTACACCCCGTAAGTTCAGGACATGTGTAAGTGAATGTACGTAAGGAACACAAGACTTGGAAATTAGTACGAAAGGAAGGATTGTTTTTCCGACGGAAAGTCTTCCGGACGTCGGAAAGGAAAAATGTTCGTTGTTGAGAATTGGATTCTCAAAATGTATTATTTGTAAAGTATAGAACTTATTAACACTATGGAAATTTATTTTTACGGATTTGGTCACGTGGGGCCCACCCGAGGAATTTTACATTTTTGTGGGGCCCACGAGGGTTCTAATTTTATGGACGAATGAGAGGCGACACGTGGCACCCCACAAGTGGTCTTGGACGAAAATGTTAAGGGTAAAATGGTCATTTACCATGGTGGAAGATAAGTCTTGCTAATTAAGAGCTTGAGATTGTTGACAGTCGAGGCCATTTGGCTTGATCCCTATCATCCAATTAATACAAGTGTTTTTATCTAAGCCATCCATTGTGTGTTATAAGCTTACTACTAGTGCAAGACTTGCCATTTAACACTTAGAAAAAAATCACACTAGTTGTTCTTCATGGAGTAGCTCTCGGCTTTGTTGAATATCCCACACAAAAATTTTGTGATTTTGATCCATTAGCCACAAGACTTTAACCCAATGTCCCCAAGGGTGTTGTAAGGTTATCTCAATAGAAATATTTCGGAAAAACGGAGTTTTCACGTTAGTCGCAGCGGAAACTATTGGAGTTCTTCAACTTTGAAGTTGGAACTTGAAGATGGGTTCTTCATAGGCCTCTAAGGAGTGCTTGGAGCGGATTGGAACCTAAGGAAAGGAGCTAAGAATTGCTAAGGCGCGACTTTGGATCTTGGAAATTTTAAGGGCTTTGAAAGGTATAAATTTTGTCGTTTTAATAGTTAAGGCTTACTTATGATTGTAGCTATGGTTATTAGCAAGCATGAGATATATAGTATGAGTATTGATAAGGATATTGGTTATTGGAACCCTAATCCGAAAACTAGCATGTTAGCCTTAAGACTACAATTCAAGTTGATTATTCGTTTAAGCCATCGCATGTTGTATTAGGAAGGAAATTGTAGTTGTTGAAGTTGTTTAGACTATATAACATGTTAGACCTTAGAACTTGGAATTGTAAAAAGAATTGGAAAGGACTTGTGTTGAGTCATTGTTGGTAGAATGACTAAGTAAGTATTGAACTACTTTATGAATTGTGGGCGGAATTTTACGTATTGTAAGGCGTGTAATCCCTTTTGTTTGGTTGTTGTTTGGAGCCTTAAATGTGGCTTGTTGGTTATTGTATTCGGCCTTGAAAAGGTGGCAAAGTGAGTAGAAACAAAGGAAGTCTTGCCGATTTTCCGTAGAATTAGAGACCAAATACTTAGTATTATTCTACGTTAGAGACTAGGAGATTGATAGTCTTATTGTGACCATTATAGGTTGACACTTCTACGTACGGCGTATTCGGCCTAGCTTGTGGATTTAGCCAGAAAGGTATGTGAACTATCTCCTTACAGCATGATTCCTAAAGATAAAGAAAGTAGGTTCTACTCTTAAATGATCCATTCCTTGGTTGTATTTGGATTGCCTAAAATAGAATTTGTTCTATGTACTTCTTGATTGTACTTTGATGTTTAGATTGTAAGTTGTAGAATCCATTTTCTTGATGAAGTTTGGATTCTTAAAAGTGAAGGTATTTTTACTTAAAGTACATGTAGTCTTAAAAGGAAGTGGTTTCCAAATCTTTTGGCTAGGGCCTTAGTTTAAAACCTAAAGGTCATTATAATGACTTTAGAAGTCAAAGGAGTGATTTACTTATTTGATTTAAAGAGGAGAAATGACATGATTTAAGAGAAGTAACTTGTGTTAAGGGTGAAGTTACTTGAGGATTAAAAGTAGAAGAAAACTTGTTTTCTAACTATTAGAGACTTGAAGTATGTTGAAGGTTAAGAACTTGAATTGTAAGTATGTGATACTTGGTTTTAATAGTATAAGTCTCTTGGTTATTGAAGGAATGGATCGTCTAAAACCATAAAGGGTTATAACGGCTTTATGGGAAGTTGGTTATAACGGCTTTATGGAAGGTTTTGAAAGTTGTCTATTTTGATTAATCGGCATAAGTTGCCTAGATTGTGAAAATTTGGAGTTACTTGATTTCAAGCTTTGAAATGAGTTTTCTAAAAGTGTAGTAACTTACTTTGAAAAATAGACACGCCTTGATACTACGGGTGTTAGTATCTTGGGGCTTTACATAGAAAGGAGTCTTTATAAAAGAATGTCGTCGTAGTACTTTGGCTTGATAAATTGAGAATTTGTCTAAGTGTGCCTTGATAAGTACTTTGACTTGTTAAAAGAGAATTATTCTATGTATGCCTTGATTAGTACTTTGGCTTGATAAATTGAGAATTTTTCTATTTGTGCCCGGATAAGTACTTTGGCTTGTTAAATGAGAATTTATTCTATTTGTGCCCTGATAAGTACTTTGGCTTGTTAAATGAGAATTTATTCTAATTGTTCCTGATAAGTACTTTGGCTTGTTAAATGAGAATTTATCCTATGTGTGCCTTGATAAGTACTTTGGCTTGGTTAATTGAGAACTTGCCTATATGTGCTGGTAATAGCCTTTGAGTGCCAGTATTATGTTTTATTAAGTTGCCGCGACTCTCGGTTGAAGGGTCGGCTGTCTTGTTGTAAGTTACTGGGACGTACCGACAGTGATGTGGGATTCCACGGGTATGCTTCCGTTACTTGTAGTACTTGGGTTAAATTCCCGGATTTTTATAGAAGACATGGTAGTGCTTATGTCTTGTTTGATGGTCGGTCGAGATAGGGTAAGAGTATAAGTGAGGGGTAAACCCCCAAGCCATGTACCACCTTCTCCGTGGGTAAGAGTATAAGTGAGTAAACCCCAGACTGCATCCACCGCTTTATGTGTTGTTTGTGGCCGATTGAGATAGGGTAAGAGTATAAATGAGGGCAAGCCCCAAGACGTTATACCACCTTCTCCGGGGTAAGAGTATAAATGAGGGCAAGCCCCAAGACGTTATACCCCGCTTACCACCTCCTTCGGTCGAGTATAAATGAGGGTAAACCGAGACGTTATACCACTGCTCGTTTACCTACTCGGCGTCTGATTTTAGAACACAGATGGGACTTGGTGTTCATGTATGCCTATTGGTGCTATGGTATATCATGGATCGCAGTGATGAGAAGGATTCTACGGGCATGATTGATATTATGGGCGTGAGACCCATAGTTATATTTGAATAGTGACTTTGAGGGCCTGCGTCCCTGACTTGATATGACTGCTTATGTATTGTAATCGTAGGTTGGCTATCATACATGTCTCCCCGCTTTGTTTAGACTGTTATGATTTCATTCTGATTTCATGCTCACATACTGGTACATTCTTCGTCTTGACCTCGCTTGGCTGCGTTCACGCCGCAGTTTAGGTACGTTGTTTGGTGATCGGCAGTGTAGGATCTGCTCGTGGTTTTGGATAGCTCCTCTGTCCGTGAGTTTATCTTTTGGTATATATCCTTGATGCAGGCTTTATGATTTTGGAGTGCGGCGGGGCCTTGTCCCATCATATTTCAGTTTAACTCCTAGAGGTCTGTATTCATATGTGGGATTGGACTCGTGTACAGTGTAGTGTCTTTTGTTTATGTATATTATATGGCAGCCTAGTCGGCTTTGCCTTACACGTACGGTGGTTTAAAAAAAAATGAGTGGTTATTAATTTCCGCAATGTACTTAGTTGTTAAGGTAGAAGGGTGCCTGTGTAGGGCACGATCACGGGCGGGGTTGGGCGTGACAGTGGTATCGAGCGATCGATCCTCGGAATGTTTCTGACCGTGTCTAGTAAGTCTTGATTATCGGTGTGTTGCGCGCCACACCCATAACAAGTGAGGCTACAGGAAATTTAGGAGTTGGTTTATATTCTTCTCACTCTAGATCGTGCCATAGAGCTGTGTTAGTAAGATAATTTCTCTCTGACGTAATTTTGTGTTACGCTTATGCCTCGAGGAGAGCAACGGCATACCGAAGGGCAAAGGAGTAGCAGGAGCTACTAGTCAGACTCAGAGAGTTGATAGGGCTTGTGCCCAGGGTATACCAGATGATGTACCACAGTCGGCGAGTTCTTCTGCGCCAGGTTTTGAGACCACAGCACCAGAGCCTACAGTTTCTCAGTTAGGGGAAGACTTTAGGGTCATGAAGGAAGCCATTATGTTATTGACCAAGATAGCAGTGCTACAGTTTCCTCAGCAGGAGGTTATTCGGCCAGTACAGACGGGTGTACAGAGGGTAGAGGCAACGGAGATCTGCGTAAGAGGGCTAGACCGGTTGGTTATCCCGGTGAGTTTTTGGACGAGCTGCCTCAGCAGCAAGTGATATATTCGTCCCAGCCTACCCAGTACATACCCCCGCAGCTCACAGGTGGGAGATTTGATCTCACAAGGTATTTAGGAGCCGGTCCAAGCTCCAGAGGTCGAGGTTCTCAGAGGAGCAGAGGATTTTCTCAGTCGAGGCCACTTATTCCTCAGTGTTTCCATTGTAGTAAGCGTCATTTGGGGAAATGTCGTCTTGGCACAGGTGTTTGTTATTATTGTGGCCGTCCGGGCCATATCACGAGTATGTCCTTTTAGAAGAAACCGGTGAGTGGCTCGGCTATGAGCCGATGGTTGGTTCCTTTCCTCCATTGTCGTCCCCGAGCGGTGTTCAGATGTCAGCCGGTCGTGGTAGAGGTCAGGGTGGAGTTTATAGTTCTGGCGGTCCTTCGAACCGCATAGATGACGTGACTACTGGGCAGGATCAGGGGGCGACATCGCACGGGGTTACAGGTATATTTCGATTCTTTTGAATCATACGTGCGTTGATAGATTCAGATTTTGCCCTAGCATATATGTTTTCCCTGTGTGGCTAGCAGTTATAAGTGATAGTACCCCAGAGGTAGGAATACTTTGATTAGTAATGTGAAAAGTAATAATATTGACAAGAATGATAAGTGGTGAGACTATAGTTGTGTAGAGTTCACAAGTTGTAATTGCCTCATGACAGTGTAAGACCAATAGGGAAGATTGTACAGTAGAAATACTTTGGCTTATGTGACGAACCTCTAGTGAATAGGGGATAGGGTAAGAAGTACCTTGAGATAGGAGAGATTTATTTCAGACTAAGAACGAGAAGTTAAGTGTGACGATGAGTCGGGTTATGGACTCATTTAGTCACCGATAGTATGGAATGGGGTGATGTCGATTAGAAATGGTCAGATTATGTGATAGGGTCACGAGGATGCCGTGCTCAAGTCTAGTTGATCGTTATGCGAGTTCGTGGACGTTCCACCGAACTAGGTCGTAAGGACGAGAAGAGCCTTAACGGGAATGTAAGTAACTATATGGCCAAGTTTGGATAGTAACTCGAGTTGGAGAATAGAAAGCGATATTTGAGATTTTGTCGTGTACTAGATAAGTTTGAAAATGCGAAAAGGTATGACAAGTAAGGAAAGAAAGGAACCTCTAAGGAATCCGTGTTGGGAAGATCAGAACCTTCGAGTATTGTGGCGGGGACCACGGACGGAAGGTCCATTATTATGTTTACGTATGTTGAGGTGGCCATGTATGGCATCGTTGGTCTTGTGCGCTTTGATTGATATCGTAGTATAGAGTTTATCAGGAGTTTGTATAGCTTGACAATCGACTAAGAACATTCGGGACGAATGTTTCTAAGGAAGAATGTTACACCCCGTAAGTTCAGGACATGTGTAAGTGAATGCGTAAGGAACACAAGACTTGAAAATTAGTAACAAATGAAGGATTGTTTTTCCGACGGAAAGGAAAAATGTTCGTTGTTGAGAATTGGATTCTCAAAATGTATTATTTGTAAAGTATAGAACTTATTAACACTATGGAAATTTATTTTTACGGATTTGGTCACGTGGGGCCCACCGAGGAATTTTACATTTTGTGGGGCCCGCGAGGTTACTGAATTTTATGGACGAATGAGAGGCGACATGTGGCACCAACAAGTGGTCTTGGACGAAAATGTTAAGGGTAAAATGGTCATTTACCATGGTGGAAGATAAGTCTTGCTAATTAAGAGCTTCGAGATTGTTGACAAGTCGAGGCGTTTGGCTTGATCCCTATCATCCAATTAATACAAGTGTTTTTATCTAAGCCCTCCATTGTGTGTTATAAGCTTACTACTAGTGCAAGACTTGCCATTTAACACTTAGAAAAAAATCACACTAGTTGTTCTTCATGGAGTAGCTCTCGGCTTTGTTGAATATCCCACACAAAAATTTTGTGATTTTGATCCATTAGCCACAAGACTTTAACCCAATGTCCCCAAGGGTGTTGTAAGGTTATCTCAATAGAAAGATTTCGGAAAAATGGAGTTTTCACATTAGTCGCAAGGCGGAAACTATTGGAGTTCTTCAACTTTGAAGTTGGAACTTGAAGATGGGTTATTCATAGGCCTCTAAGGAGTGCTTGGAGCGGATTGGAACCTAAGGAAAGGAGCTAAGAATTGCTAAGGCGCGACTTTGGATCTTGGAAATTTTAAGGGCTTTGAAAGGTATAAATTTTGTCGTTTTAATAGTTAAGGCTTACTTATGATTGTAGCTATGGTTATTAGCAAGCATGAGATATATAGTATGAGTATTGATAAGGATATTGGTTATTGGAACCCTAATCCGAAAACTAGCATGTTAGCCTTAAGACTACAATTCAAGTTGATTATTCGTTTAAGCCATCGCATGTTGTATAAGGAAGGAAATTGTAGTTGTTGAAGTTGTTTAGACTATATAACATGTTAGAACTTAGAACTTGGAATTGTAAAAAGAATTGGAAAGGACTTGTGTTGAGTCATTGTTGGCCGAGAATGACTAAGTAAGTATTGAACTACTTCGTATGAATTGTGGGGCGGAATTTTACACGTATTGTAAGGCGTGTAATCCCCTTTTGTTTGGTTGTTGTTTGGAGCCTTAAATGTGGCTTGTTGGTTATTGTATTCGGCCTTGAAAAAGGTGGCAAAGTGAGTAGAAACAAAGGAAGTGTTGCCCGATTTTCCGTAGAATTAGAGACCAAATACTTAGTATTATTCTACGTTAGAGACTAGGAGATTGATAGTCTTATTGTGACCATTATAGGTTGACACTTCTACGTACGGCGTATTCGGCCTAGCTTGTGGATTTAGCCGAAAAGGTATGTGAACTATCTCCTCTTCTAGCATGATTCCTAAAGATAAAGAAAGTAGGTTCTACTCCTTAAATGATCCATTCCTTGGTTGTATTTGGATTGCCTAAAATAGAATTTGTTCTATGTACTTCATTGATTGTACTTTGATGTTTAGATTGTAAGTTGTAGAATCCATTTTCTTGATGAAGTTTGGATTCTTAAAAGTGAAGGTATTTTTACTTAAAGTACATGTAGTCTTAAAAAGGAAGTGGTTTCCAAATCTTTTGGCTAGGGCCTTAGTTCTAAAACCTAAAGGTCATTATAATGACTTTAGAAGTCAAAGGTGATTTACTTATTTGAATTTAAAGAGGAGAAATGACAAGATTTAAGAGAAGTAACTTTTGCTAAGGGTGAAGTTACTTGAGGATTAAAAAGTAGAAGAAAACTTGTTTTCTAACTATTAAGAGACTTGAAGTATGTTGAAGGTTAAGAACTTGAATTGTAAGTATGTGATACTTGGTTTTAATAGTATAAGTCTCTTGGTTATTGAAGGAATGGATACGTCTAAAACCATAAAGGGTTATAACGGCTTTATGGGAAGTTGGTTATAACGGCTTTATGGAAGGTTTTGAAAGTTGTCTATTTTGATTAATCGGCATAAGTTGCCTAGATTGTGAAAATTTGGAGTTACTTGATTTCAAGCTTTGAAATGAGTTTTCTAAAAGTGTAGTAACTTACTTTGAAAAATAGACACGCCTTGATACTACGGGTGTTAGTATCTTGGGGCTTTACATAGAAAGGAGTCTTTTATAAAAGAATGTACGTACGTAGTACTTTGGCTTGATAAATTGAGAATTTGTCTAAGTGTGCCTTGATAAGTACTTTGACTTGTTAAAAGAGAATTATTCTATGTATGCCTTGATTAGTACTTTGGCTTGATAAATTGAGAATTTTTCTATTTGTGCCCGGATAAGTACTTTGGCTTGTTAAATGAGAATTTATTCTATTTGTGCCCTGATAAGTACTTTGGCTTGTTAAATGAGAATTTATTCTAATTGTGCCCTGATAAGTACTTTGGCTTGTTAAATGAGAATTTATCATATGTGTGCCTTGATAAGTACTTTGGCTTGGTTAATTGAGAACTTGCCTATATGTGCTGGTAATAGCCTTTGAGTGCAAGTATTATGTTTTATTAAGTTGCCGCGACTCTCGGTTGAAGTGGCCTTTGTCTTGTTGTAAGATTCTTGGGACGTCTGAAAGCGGTGATGTGGGATTCCACGGGTATGCTTAGATTACTTGTAGTACTTGGGTTAAATTCGGATTTTATAGAAGACATGGTAGTGCTTATGTCTTGTTTGATGGTCGGTCGAGATAGGGTAAGAGTATAAGTGAGGGGTAAACCCCAAGACTGTACCACCTTCTCGGGGTAGAGTATAAGTGAGGGTAAACCCGAGGCTGTACCACCCGCTTTATGTGTTGTTTGTGGTAGGTTGAGATAGGGTAAGAGTATAAATGAGGCAAGCCCAGGCGTTATACCACCTTCTCCGTGGTAAGAGTATAAATGAGGCAAGCCCAGGCGTTATACCCCGCTTACCCTCGCCCGAGTCGAGTATAAATGAGGGTAAACCCAAGACGTTATACCACCTGTTCGTTTGCCTACTTGGCCCGTACAGTTTTTAGAACACAGGTGGGACTTGGTGTTCATGTATGCCTATTGGTGCTATGTTATATCATGGACTGCCGGCAGTGAGGAAGGATTCCACGGGCATGATTGATATTATGGGCGTGAGACCCATAGTTATATTTGAATAGTGACTTTGAGGGCCTGCGTCCCTGACTTGATATGACTGCTTATGTATTGTGTCGTAGGTTGGCTATCATACATGTCTCTGCTTTGTTTAGATGTTATGATTTCATTCTGACTTTTCTGCTCACATACGATACATTCCCGTCTTGACCTCGCCCGGCTGCGTTAATCTGCATGAGTTTAGTGCGATGTTTGGTGATCGGCGGTGTAGGATCTGCTCGGGGTTTTGGATAGCTCCTCTGTCCGTGAGTTTATCTTTTGGTATATATCCTTGATCTGAGCTTTATGCAGATTTTGGAGTACGGCGGGGCCTTGTCCGTCATATTTGATTTAACTCCTAAGTGCGTATTCATATGTGGGATTGGACTGCGTATGCGGTGTAGTGTCTTTTGTTTATGTATATTATATGGCAGCCTAGTCGGCTTTGCCTTACACGTACGTTGGTTTAAAAAAAAATGAGTTGTTATTAATTTCCGCAATGTACTTAGTTGTTAAGGTAGAAGGGTGCCCAGGTAGGGCACCAGTCACGGGCCCGGGGTTCGGGGCGTGACAACTTTGAAGTTGGAACTTGAAGAGGAGTTCTTCACAAGCTTCTAAGGGTTACTTGGAGTGGATTGAAACGTCGAAAAGAGGAGCTAAAGTTGCTAGGATCGACTTTAGGTGTTGGATTGTATTTGGGCTTAAAGAGGTAATAATCTCCGTCTTGTTATTGTAATTCAAGATTTCATGTTGTAGCAGTTGATAAGTGAGCATGTGTTATATAGAATGAAGTTTGAAATGATTTGGATCATGTTGAGATGTTAAAACCGAAAATTGGCATGCTAGCCATTCAAGTTGTTAGTTGTAATCGTCGCATGTTATTTAAGGAAAGGACTATAGTCGTTATTATTGATCATGACTTATATAACATGTTGGAATAACGACTTGGATTAGAAAGGGAATTGAAAAGAAATAGATGTTGTTGTTGTCCTTGATATTGTCGAGAATTGCCTAAAGTTATTGGACAGTTCTATATTAATTGTGGGACAGAATTTTACACGTCCTATTAAGGCGTGTAATCCCCTTTGAATTGTTGTTTTGTTGCTCCTTAAATGTGGCATGTTGGTTATTGATTTCGGGCCTTGAAAAGGTGGAAAAGTACGTAGAAACAAAGGAAGTGATGCTTAATTTTCCGTAGAATAAGAGACCTTACACTTAGTATGATTCTACCTTAAAAAGGCTAGGAATTGATAGACATATTATGATTATTATAGGTTAAAGTACTATGTATAGCGTATTCTACTTGAAGGGTGGAAAAGCTAGCAAGGTTAAAGTACTTTGGAGCATTTTGCAACTTGTCGCTAGTCGTCGCGAGGTATGTGAACCTCTTCCTTCTTTTGGCATGATTCTACGTATGAAATAGCCATGTGATATTATTTCATGATTCCTTCTACTCTTGGAAGTTAAGAAGTATCCACGTTGTTGATTCTAAGTTAAAGGTATGTCTAAGTTATCCTAAGTCCTTACCAAGTCTTATGGGAGATGTTGGTAAGAATGGTTAGGAAGTTATGAGGTTTGATTTAAAGCTATGTGCTTTGATTTATATGAAGTAAGTAAGTTGATTTTATATTTAAAAATGACTTGAATTTATAATTGAAAGGGGACTTGTTTTTATAAGTGAAAGTTATATGATTTTAAAGAGTATAAGATACGAGGTTTTAAGACTATAAGCCTTGATTTTATAAGTGGAAATGACTTGATTTAAAAAGCATGACATCTTAATTTATTTCAAAAGTTAAGAAGATTGATTTCAAAAGAGTATGTAACTTGAGTCTTAAAAAAGGAGTTTTATGATTCTTTTTAAGTATATATGTACGTAGTACTTTTGGGTTTAGTTTCCCCAATGTGATAAGAAATAAAAGTGTCTTAAGTTCTCTAAAATGAAAGGTTGTTATAATAGCTTTATGGGAAGTTGTTATAACGACTTAAGAAGAAGTGAAAGGGTGGTTTAAAACGTTATGTAAGGAAAATCACACCGAACCCCACAGGCGGGCCGGATTATGCTACATGATTCCACAGTACATCGAGCCCCACAGGCGGGCCGGATTATGCTACATGATTCCACGATGCAAGGCCCGGGCGGGCCGGATTATGCCACATAATTCATCAGCACACCGTGTTCCGCAAATGGGCCGGATTACGTTATCACGTATGGATAATCAAAGTAAGCTCCCAAATAAGAAGTCCCTCCATAAAGAGTCGGATTATGTTATGTAAGATATGTAAGTTATGTGGAAAAACTTGTTCGAATTCTTAAGTATGTATGTAAGAATATGGTGTTAATTCTAATTGAAAGAAGGAAAGGAATGATTAATGTACGATTGATTTCATGAGTTAAAATGACACGGTAGGATCTGGTATTTTAATTTTTACACTTGCCCCTGTCATTCTTTTATCTGATTATGATTTAGTTCTGTATCTTATTTAGTTCCATACCCGTACTGTTATGCGACCAGCCCGTGGGACTGCGTTCATGCCCGCAGGTATTAGGTACCCAAGTTAGTGACCTCGTTCTTAGGATCTCTGTTCAGTTTTTGGGAAGAAGCTCCATTCACTCCGGACACTTATCTTTTGGTATGGATCCATGTTGATGTAGATTATGTATATTCAGTGGTATGGCGGGGCCCTGTCCCGTCACAGTGATTATGTAAAAAATTCTTAGAGGTCTGTAGTCATGTCTTGTGGGTCGATTTGTAAAGAAGAAAGATGTAACTGCTTTTGGTTATGTATATGTATATATGTCCAGGGAGGTAGCCTTATCGGCTAACCTGTTATTTATTTCTTGTTGATTTATTTTATAAGTTTCATGTATGTTCCGCTGATTTTCTCTGATGTATACCTGTAAGGGTGCCCAGGTAGGGCACCAGTCGTGGGCCCGAGGTTGGGTCGTGACATACAGATTCTATATTCACATGGCAGGAGTTGGCACAGAAGTTCTTGGCAAAGTTCTTTCCACCGTCCAAAGCCGCTAAGCTGAGAGGAGAGCTGAACAATTTTTTCCAGACTGATGGAGAGTCACTCTATGAGGCTTGGGAGAGATTTAAAGATCTGCAGAGAAAATGTCCACATCATAGCATTGAGCTGTGGAATTTGGTCCATATTTTCTATAATGGGCTAAGTGGGACCACAAGAACCATCATTGACGCAGCTGCAGGTGGAACCTTCATGAAGAAGACAGCACATGAGGCCCATGATTTGCTAGAAGACATGGCCACCAATAACCATGTGACAGATGATAGATGGGTAAGTGGAATGAGAGCGATAGGAGTTCATGAGATCGATGCCATTACAGCGTTAAATGCACATGTTGCTCTCTTGACCAAGCAACTGCAGCGAGAACACGATGTCGATGAATGCGCCGGATGCCATCGAATTATGAGATGTGTGGGGTCCTCATACCTTTGATAGGTGCCCATGCCAGACCCCAACAACATCCCTATTGAGCAAAGCAGATGTCGAGCGGTGAGGAATTGCAAAGGCCCCGAACAACCCTATTCAAATACCTACAATCGGGGTGAAGGAATCACTAACTTTTCATGGAGGGTGATCAAGGCAACGAGAACGATTACGAGGCCAATACGAGAATCGAACCATTTAACGAGCCTCACCTTCCCAGCGATTCGGTACACCGCTCGCAAGAAAAGCGGGCGAATTGCGGCGGCCTTGTTGTCACTTACAAATTCACAAACCCGATTCATGGCGAGACAAGGTCCTCTCGGGGAACTTAGAGACGCAGTGGGGCGATTAGCAAAGATAGCAAATAACGAGCCACGAGCACTCTTCCTAATGTCTGAAGATAAATCGAGAAGCGGTGCGAGCGATGCGGTGAGAAGTGGGAAGCGGTAGAAACGACCTACACCTCGGCTGTGGTAGAGCAGAGAGTTGAGCAGTAGATGCGAGATAAGGAGGGGTTCACGAGGCGCCTATTTTAGAGAAGGCTCAGCAGTTCCGGTGAGGAATACAGAGAAGATTCCTTACCCTCAGAGGTTGCAAAGGAAAGCAGTTGATAAGCAATTCTCCAAGTTCTTGGAGGTATTTAGAAAGCTGCACATTAACATCCCTTTCATTGAGGCGTTGGAGCAAATGCCTACTTATTTCAAATTTATGAAGGAAATCCTTAGGAAGAAGAGGAAGCTAGATGAGTATGAGACAGTGGCATTGACAGAAGAATGCAGTGCCATCTTGCAGAAGAAACTGCCCCCCAAGCTTAAGGATCCAGAGATCTTCACATTGCCTTGCACAATTGGTAGGGTGACATGTAACAGGGCCTTGTGTGATTTGGGGGCCAGCATAAATCTCATTCCCTTGTCCGTTTTTAAGAGGTTGGGTTTGGGTGAAGCCAAACCAACCACTGTGAACTTGCAGTTGGCGGATATGACAGTGGTGCATCCCATGGGAATAATTGAAGACGTATTGGTTAAGGTGGGAAAATTATTCATTCCTGCAGACTTCCTCATCCTTGATATGGAGGAAGATGATGAAATCCCTATCATCTTGGGAAGACCATTCTTGGCAACTGGGAGAGCCTTGATAGATGTGGAAAAGGGCGAGCTGACACTCAGAGTTGAGGATGAAGAGATGGTGTTCAAGGTGTTTAAACACATCGTTGAACCCCCAGTCACAAGCAAGTGTTTTACAGTCAGCACCGTTAGCACATCAGTTGAGCCAGCACAGGCCAAAGCAAAGGAAATCAGTCCGCCAATACAGGTGAGCAACGCTAAACCTTCTCTTGAGAAAAAGGATAAAAAGAAAAACAGAAGGCGAAAGAGAAAAATGATTATAAAATGGGTAGGCAGTGGGGTTAAGTTACCCCATGCCTTTTGATAAGGAACCTGCGTCTGTCTAAAAGATGTTAAAAACGGTATTTACTTGAAACAACGAGTTTTAAAATTTATGCAATTTAGTTTTAGTTAGAACAGTCTCACGGAAGGTATTATTTACATGTTGTGATGACAGGTACAGGGCTAAAAAGTGGAGGACGAAAAACGTGAGAGAGGAAGGAAATCGGCTCGGCGCCACGGCGCCCAGCAGAGGGCCATGGCGCCGAGAATGCAGAAAGTCGCAGGAAGTTGGGCGCCACGGCGCCGAATCAGAGAGCCACGACGCCAAAAGTCCAGAAGGTCTCTGAAGTTTGGGCGCCACGACGCCGGAAGTTCAGAGGGTCACAGATGTTTGGGCTCCACGGCGCCGATCTCAGGGCCGTGGCGCCGCGACGGAAAACTGAAATTAAAAGAGCCATAATTCGATTTCCCCTCTCCAAATCAAAAACCCAAAACCCTTCCTCTCTCAAAACCCACGAAATCAGCCTCCATTACTCAAAATCTTCCACAAACTAAACTCAATCACAACCAAAGTACTTCAATTCCTTGCACCCTTAACCATTTCAAACAACAACCCTCATTCCATTGCCTCAATCCATCACTAGGAACAAGAAAATTTTGAAGAACACCGTCCAAGGTAACTTTCATCACTTTTCTTAAAATTTTCAAAGCAATTAGGGGAGGTAATTCATAAGTTTGGAGATGTGCTTTATTGGTGGATATTGTGGGGTGTGTTGAAGTTTGGTGTGGAAATTTCGCGGTAAGATTGTACGTAGTGATGTGGGGTGTTATACGTGTGATTTGAGTGAAGTTTGGGGGTTGAATGGTGTTGTATTTTGCTGATTACGTTGTGTGTTGATTGGTGTGATTGAAAGTTGCTGGGTAATCTCACTGAAACAGAGGAAACGCTGCTGAAAATTTTCCAAAATGTATGCTAGAAAAAAAAAGCTTTCACATCCGCCTCCGTTCCACAATATGACACTACTAGGTTTGTTAGCAAAAAGCAGAAGACAGATATTAAAAACTTAGTACTAGACCCTTGATACCTGAGCGAGGAATGGAGTACCAAAAGGAGTCATTTGAGGATGGCGATGTCTATGAGCCTATTCGGGCAATGATAGAGGCCATTGGGTGGAAGAGATTTGTTAATCTGGAGAGAATAGTACCACAGAACATTGTAATGGTAAAAGAATTCTATGCTAACTTTCCGGAACGGGTAAATGATAGATGTTTTGTGAGAGGACAGTATGTGTCTGTGATGGCTGAGGTGGTGAATGAGCTATTAAGAATAGCTAATGTTGAAGAAAGAGGCGATGATCGAAGCTATTTTAGAACTTGGTCTAGAGATGCCAACAACATCGATTGGAATATCGTTGTAAGCACATTATGCTACCATGAGGTGAGTATGATATTGCACGAAATGGATCAAGAGGAATGAGCAGATGTCAGTTCAACAAAGCGACGAGGTTGGTTACATTTAAATCGGTGCCTCTTGATTCTATCGACGCACTTCACTAGAGTGCCAGCGGATAGAATAAAGATGATATATGGAATTATGGAAGGAAAGACGATTGATGTTGGGAAGGAGATATTGCAGAACATTGGAGAAACCAGTAGGCTGGTCACTACAGGTGGGTTGGGACACGGATCACTTATTTGCAGTTTATGTTCTAGAGATGGAGTCCCAACCCTAGCTACTGATACATATGAGAAGGGCCAACCTCCTGTGACATATGGGATAGTGCATGCCTTCCCAGAACCAGTTCCTCCAGCAGCAGCAAGAAGGAGACTAACACCGCCGAAAGCAGAGGTGGCATGGATGAGATGAGCTGAGCACGAGGCAGAGGCTCGGCGATGAGGCATGCGATGCCGCCGGCCACGCAGGTGGAACCTCCGGTGCCTATGATGGAGCAGTTGCTCATGAACCAGCGGAGGATGATGCAGAGTTTTGACACGATGATACAAGGTCAACAGGACCTGAGGCAAGGCGGAAGAAATAAAGCGGGAAGCAACAACGGTTGAACGGAGAGATTTGATGAGATGAGTTTCTTGTTCAACCAGTGATCCATGCATTATCCACCGCCACCATTTTACACCAAGTCTGTAAGTTGTCCCATTTTTCTTTTATTCTTGAGTCTTGCACACATTAGGGACAATGTGTGATTTAAGTTTGGGGGGAGTTCTTAGTATTTTTGATGTGTTTTTGAGTCTTTTTGTGTTATTTTCTATGTTTATTTGAGTCTAATTTTTTTTTTATGATCATGAATGTTGTAGTTACTTGAAACGCCTAGTGAAGTAAAGTTGAATAATGTAATGGAATTAGAAGCAACCATCTGAACACTTAGGTAGATATGCCAAAAATTCATGAAGTCAAAATATTTGGGGTATCTTGCTTGATTTATGCATTGTTAGGGATTAAACATATGTGTCTGCTTGTTTGCTATTTGAGGCGAAATAGTTAGGATATGCAGGTTAGGGAGATGACTCGGACATTTCTTTGTTAAGCCCTTTCTTACCATTCATTTCCTATCCCTGACAATAAATTGTATCCCTAGTCAGCCCCTTTGAGCCTAAAAATAAGATCTTTTCTTTGACACCCTGTAATTTCATACTTGTGCCATAAGTGAATTTTTTTTTGAGATGTGTTTGGAATATAAAGTGTTGAAAAGAGACAAAAAGAGAGTGAACAATTTTGATGCACCCCAATGAAAAGTAATCATAAATAGGCAAAAGCCTAAGTTTGGGGGTGCTTACTATTCATCAGACACCGCATTCTCTCAAAATAAAATAGGGAAAAGATATGTATGAGGTTAAAAAGAAAATCAAAAGAAAAGGGAAGAATCGAAAGCAAAAAGAGCTTATGGTACGTAAATTGAGCCTAAAAGCCTATTTTTACCTACCCCTGCCTAAGCCTACATTACAACCCTGAAAAGCCCTGATGATCTCTAATGTGTGTATCTATGATTAGTGGAGAATAGCAAATGAACAGGCCATTGAATTTTGAAATTAACATGCATAGTTAGGTATTCTTACTTCCATTGAGCATGATTAAATTGAATTCGCGAAATATCTGACCTGATGTGTTTAGAATGCTAAAAATTCATGCTATATGTTCTTGCATATTATTCTACTAACCTTTATGCTAAGTAACAATGATGCATCAAATTGATCAATGTCTTTGAGTCATTTTATTTTCTTGTCTTTCGTGTCTTTGTTTCTATTTTTTTATCTTTACTCGAGGGCGAGCAAATGTTAAGTTTGGGGGTGTTTGATCGGTGTATTTTATATACACCTTTTGAGTCATTTTTAGTTAGTATTTTGCCCATTTTTGCATAAATATGTGTCGTGTTAGAATATATTTTCTTTCTTTTGAGTCACAATGGTTTAAAGTGGCACATTGGTGAGAAGGAGCGAAACGAGGGCAGAAACAGAGGTTCCAGAGCTCAAAAAGCTAAAAAGTTGGCAACTCGGGCGAGAAACAGGGCAGCGCCGCTGATGCGCGAAAAGATGCACACACTTTAAACGCAAGTGCACGTTATCGTGACAAGTAGTATAGTCTTGATAAGACCGAATATCGTCCTCAAGGATTAGGGTTCAATTACCAACTATCTATCTTTTGGTATCTATTTGGTAAATTGATATTTGGATTTGTTGTTGATAACTAAGAATTATAAAAGCTATTTAACTATAAGGTTTTACTTCAGTGGTGATGATAATAGGGCTTCCACGTCTCCTCTCTATCCGCTTATGTTACTTATTAATGCAATAACTTATGGTCTTCTTCTTTTGAAGAAAGCAGGTTTACGAAATCGTTTTATACTCCCGTTAGGGTTATATAAACACTCAACCACAGTATTGCACTTTACCAACCTTTCGGTGATAAGGATAACTCTATATGAGGATTAAGAACAAAAACCTAGTTAACCGTCACGCACCATGCGCAAAATTAGGGTTTTTAAGCCTCTCATTAACGCTACATAAATAATTGAGGTATTTTCATCCCCAATCCAAGAATGTCTACCCAACTTACAAAGATATTCACAATCCCTCCTTTCTGAGTCGATTAGAAATCATATAGTGATAATTAGTTGTCAATTAACTACCTAGCATTCAATTCAAATATTGGATAGATCTCAACAAGAAGAAGAATAACTATAAGCATGCATTAAATCATAACATAAGTTTCTAGAGATTCAACATGGAAAGCTCTATAGAGGAATTAGTTCCTAGTCATTGACATGACAAGAACTAATCTCATGTTCTTCATAAAAACTGAAATAAAAACAAGAAAGGGAAAAGAAATTACTAAACTATGGTCTCCATCTCAGCAAGAAGCCTTGTGTTGTGCAAGAAAGGAACCCTTAAAAGCGCCTAGGGTTCACTTTTATATGGTGAAAACCGCCTCAACTTTTCCCTGCAGCTGGCCCAAAATCCGTCTGAAACCTTATTTTCAGCGTCGGCGCGCGGCTCTGCGAGGCGCGCGGCCGGAACCTGCAATCCGTCCGGATGATTTGGCGCCGCGGCCCGATTTGTTGTGCGAGCGCGGCGCTGCAACTCGTAACTTCCGGATGTTTAGGCGTCGCGGCCACTGCTTTCTTGTCGTGGCGCCGCGCGCAGTCTTCTGCAGCCTCTGCGGATAGTGGGCACGCGGCCACGCATTGCGGAGGCGCGCGTGGCTGGCACAGGTTTCAGCCTCGCTCGCCACTTTCTCTGTTTTTAGCTCTGGAATCTCCTCTTTTGCCCTCTTTTAGCTCATTTTCCGCCATTTGGCCATTTTAACCACTTTGACTCAAAAGAAAGGGAAACTATCCTAATACGACACTTATATGTGCAAAAACGGGACAAAAGACTAACTAAAATCGACTCAAAGGTGTATATAAAATACAGATCAAATACCCCAAACTTAACCTTTGCTGCCTCGAGCAAAGATAGAAAGAAATAAATAAAAGACTCAAAGAAACGAAAAATAAAAGACTCACTGACATTGATCACTTTTGCTGCATTAGTGTTAACTAGAAAAACATGAAGGTTAGCAAAATAATATGCAGGAACATATAGCATGAAATTTCAGCACACTAAACACATGAAGCTAGATATTTCGCAAACTCATATTTGTCATGCTTAATGGAAGTCAATATACTAAATCATACATATAAATTCAAAAATCCTATGGCATGCTTACTTGCTATTCTCCATTAATCCTGGATATGCATAAAAGAGATCTTCAGGTCTTTAAGGGTTGTAATGTAGGCTTAGGTGTAGGTAGGAAAAATAGGCTTTTTAGGCTCATTATGTGTACCATAAGCTCTTTAGCTTTTCAGTATTTCCCTTTTCTTTTTGTTCTTTCCTTCACTTCGATTCTATCTTTTCCCTCTTTTTGTTTTGGGAGAGTGAAGTATCTAATAATGACAAGCACCCCCAAACTTAGGCTTTTGCCTATTTCTTATTACTTTTTATTGGGGTGCAACAGGCTTATTCACTTTTTTTGTCTCTTTTTAACACATTTTATTCCACTACTTCACATTTTTACTTATGGCACAATTTGTGGGAATATAGGGTGTCAAAGAAGAAGTTTCAATTTTTAGGCTCTATGGGGCTGACTAGGGATATTTTTAAAAGTCCGGGATAGAAAAGAATGGTAAGAATTGGCTATCAAAGAAATGCCTGAGTCATCTCCCTAACATGCATATCCTAACTATTTCGCCTCAAATAGCAAGCAATCATAACACATAAGTATTTATCATTTAGCATGCATAACTCAAGCAAGAAACTCCAATAGGCAGTTACTGTGAGTTTTGGCATATCTAACTTAGGTGTTTAGATAGTTGCTTTAATTAGTTACATTATTCTACCTTCCTTCACTAGGTGTTTCTAGCAACTACAAAGATACATGATCTTTGACAGGCAATTGTGACTCCAAAAAAAAAATGGTGACTCAAAATAAACATAAAACAATCAAAAAGACTTAAATAAAACATATCATGACACAAATAAACAAAATACACATAAAACACCCCCAAACTTAAATCACATTGTCCCCAATGTGTGTGTAGACTCAAAGACACTAAAAAAACACTTACGGACTTTGGCTTAAATGGTGGTGGTGGCGGTGGATAATCATCGACCGTTGGTTGAGCAGGAACTCATCTCGTCATATTTGAGTGCGGTGGTGCGGTATTCTTTGCTCTGCCTCAATTCTTGTTGCCCTTGTCGCAACTCATGTTGTCCCTGTCTCAACTCATTTTGTCCTTGTATCAATGTGCCGAAATGTTGCATCATCATTCTCTGGTTCTGGAGCACTTGCTCCATCATCGGCACTGGAGGTTCTGCTTCTGTGGTTGGCTGGTGGCTAGGTCCTGCCGCATATTGAGCCCCTATTTCAGGCTCATCTTCGTTCATTGCGGCCTCTGCTGCTGCTGCTGCTGGTTGTACTCTCCGTCGCTCTTTGGGGGCTTGGAGTGCAGGAAAGAGTGTACTATCCCACAGGACACCGGCAGTTGGTTTCTCTCATGAGTGTCAGTGGGTAGAGTTGGGACCCCTCGGAAGGCGCATAGACTAGTGATAAGTGAGTCGTGTCCCAATCCACCTGTTGTCACCAACCTGCTGATTTCTTCAATGCTCTGCACTATCTCTTTCCCCACATCAATCGTCATTCCCCTCATAATTCCATATATCAGTTTAATCCTATCCTCTGGCACTCTGGTGAAGTGCGTGGATGGAATCATGCGGGCGCTGACGAAATATAGCCAACCTTTGGCTGCTTTGTTGAATTGGCACCTGTTCAGTGCTCTTGACCCATTTCTTCCAATATCAAAAACAGCCCCATGGTAGCTCACGGTTATCTGGCGGCATTCCGGTAGATGCGGTCGGTCTTACAGACCATGTTCTAAAGTGATTCCAATCACTTCTTTCTTCAACATCAACCGCCTTCAATTGTGCATTTACATCCTCTGTATCACGGACATAAACTCCCTAACAAAGCATCCCCTTTCCACCTTCTCCGGAAAGTTGGCATAAAATTCACGCACGTTGTTGTGTTGTTTGGTGCTATCTTCTCCGATTCTGAATCTCCTCCACCCCCTTAACTCAATCATCGCCCGAATGGGCTCATAAACATCTTCTTCCCCATATGACTCCCTCTGGTAGTCCATTCCCCTTTCCGGTATTAAGGGTCTGGTATCAAGCTTTTTGTATCTTTGGAAGGCTTGGTAGCTCACAAACCTAGTATCATCGTATTGTGGGGTTGGGATGGATGTGGAGGCTCTTCTTTTTCTGGTGGACATTTTTAAAACAAGTTCTGCAGCTTACGATTTAGTGGCACAAATGTTTCCTACACAATCAACAACTAGCAGCGAACACAACACCCCCAAACTTCAACTTTTCTACCCAATACCCACACTCCTTTTCTACTCTTTTCTCCAAACTTCACAATCAACTTTTCAGTACCCAAACTACTTCAACTACAATACTCCTTCAAACTACTACCTCCTGTGACTTCAGTAAAGGACTCAAGAACAGAAAAAGATTACCTTTTTATGAGAAGATTCAAGTTGTTCTTGTTTCAATTGGTGGTTTGAGGCTATGGAATGGAGCTTCGTTGTTTGAGATAGCTAAGGGTTTTTAGGAATTTAAGAGTTTTGGTTGTGGTTGGGTTGGATTTGTGGAGGATTTGTGGGCAAATATTTGGAATTTCGTCAGTTTTTGGAGATGGAGAGTTAGGTTTTTGAAATTGGAATTGGGGAAAGATCTGGTTTCTGGGCGTTTTAAGTTTCTGGATTTCGCTTAGCGCCATGCATTTTTAGCGCATGGCTGATCTCTGCCTCGCCGGGACTTTATGCGCATGACCATTCTGGTAGGCGGCTTAAACTGCAAACTTTACGGAATTTTGCCGCGCTGCTCACAGGCGTCGTGGCGCTTAAACTTCTGCGCCTGTTCAGTTCTTTTGGCGCGCCACTGCTCTGGCGCGCTGGCTACCCGCTACGAAATCCCGGCTTCGTTGACTTTCCGTTCTCGGTTTATTTACTGCACTGTCAATAACACAAACACAAGACCGTGAGACTGTTCTAGGAGAAATTTAAAATAATCTAAAGACAAGAATTGAAATAACATAATTGAAAACGTTGGGTTGCCTCCCAAGTAGCGCTGTCTTTAACGTCTTTTAGCGGACGCAAGTTCCTTAGCTTTAATAACCGTAGGGTGGATCAAGCCCCAACTAATCCATTTCCTCCACATTTTACGTTTTCTTTTCTTCTTCTTCTTAGCTTTATCGAAGAGGAGTTCAGAACACATACCTCATTTAGTGGAATTTCGACAAACCATGCACCTTTCTTGGGCTCATCTCTTTGGTTGACTTGTATTGGCTCGCGGGGTTTGATGGTGCTGATTGCAAAGCACCCACTCATGGTTGGTGACTGATAGCGTGTTTAAAACTTTAAACACCATTTCTTCATTCTCCACCCTTAATGTTAACTCTCCTCTTTCAACATCAATCAAAGCTCTCCCGTTGCTAGGAATGGTCTCCCGATATGATAGGGATTTCGCATCTTCTTCCATATCAAGAATGAGGAAGTCTGCGGGGAAAGAAGAATTTTCCTACTTTCACAATTACGTCCTCAATCTTGCCTCTTGGATGAACCAGCATCTGTCGGCCGGATTGCGGGCTTCTTGTGGTTGGTTTGTCACTGACTCTAATCTTTTAAATACTGACAAGGGCATCAGGTTTATACTCGCCCCTAAATCACACAAAGCTCTGTTGCAAGTCACTTTGCCCACTGTGCAAGGTAGTGTAAAGCTTCCAGGATCCTTTAGTTTTGGTGGCAACTTCTTCTGCAAGATAACACTACACTCTTCTGTTAGTGCTACTATCTCATATTCCGCCAGCTTCTTCTTTTTCCCCAAGATCTCCTTCATAAACTTGAAATAGGTATGTTGATATGCAGCTTCCTAAATGTCTCCAAAAATTTAGAGAATTGTTTATCAACCGTCTTTCGCTGTAGTCTCTGGGAAAAGGGATCTTCTCTGTATACTCCTTCTGCAGGTTTTCTCTACTCTGGGGCTAGGCTCCATCACCTTCTCTTTTTCTAACTCGCCTTCTTCTCAACTACTAGCCGAGGTATTTCTGCTCCATTGTTTGCGCTTCTCAATTACCGCTCGGCATTGCTCCTTGGATTTACCTCGTGTTGCTTGGCAATGTCCCGTGGCTTTCTTTGTTTACTGCTTTGCTAGTGACCACTTGTGTTTCAAGTTCTGAATGAGGATCTAGCTTACATCATGGCGGAGTGCAGGCATTGCAAGTCTTTATCCAAATGCTTCAGCTCGTCGGCTTTTCTTCTTTGAGCAGGTGCATTGAGCTGTTGAAATGTGGGGCTTGAATGAAGGTCGCTGATTAGTTCTGCTTGGTTACGATCGGCCCTTTATTGGTTCTGCTGCCCCTGGTATTGATTCTGTTGCCCTTGGTATTGGTTCTGCTGGTTCTGGTGCTGGTTCTGCTGCCCCTGGTCTCCTCTCCATGAGAAATTTGGGTGATTCCTCCACCCTGGATTATAAGTGTTGGAGTAGGGGTTGTTCTGTTGCCTCTGATAATTACCTATGGCCTGACACTCTGCCTGCTCCATTGGTATATTGTTGGGATCAGCTGAAGGACACCTATCAAATGTATGTGGGCCACCACATATCTCAAAGCTTTTAGGCATCTGCACCGCATTTACTGACACTGTATGTTGCTGCAACTGTTTCGCTAAAAGGGCCACCTGGGCATTCAAGGCAACAATAGCATCTATTTCGTGGACTCCCACTGTTCTTCTCCCACTTGTCGACCTCTCTTCTGTGACATGGTTGTTAGTGGTCATATCTTCTAATAACTCATGAGCGTCGTGGGCTGTTTTCCTCATGAATGCTCCACTTTGCCAGCATCTATAATGGTTCAGTCTTTGCTCAGCCCGTTGTAGAAGATGTGGACCAAGTTCCACAACTCAATGCAATGGTGTGGGCACTTTCTCTGTAGATCTTTGAACCTTTCCCAAGCTTTATATAAGGACTCTCCATCTACTTGGTAGAAGTTGTTCAACTCCCCTCTCAGTTTTGCTGCTTTACACGGGGGAAAGAACTTGGCTAGGAATTTCTGTGCCAGCTCGTGCCATGTAAAAATCGAATCGGCCGGCAGGGAATTCAACCATACTTTTGCTCTATCCCTGAGTGAGAAGGGAAAGAGCCTCAATCTGACGGCATCATCAGTAACGCCATTATATCTGAAAGTTGCACATAGCTCCAAGAAATTCGCTATGTGCATATGTGGATCCTCCGATGGCAGTCCTCCGAATTGCACTGTGTGATGTACCATGCTCAGAATCGCCGGTTTTATCTCGAAATTGTTGGCTCCTATTGTAGGGAGCCTAATGCATGTTTGTGCTCCATTCACTCTTGCAGCACATAGTCCCCCAAACTCCTTTCTGGCTGGATTTGGACTCTCTCCTCCACGTCTATTGGCATTTGCCGAGGCACTCCTGGGTTAGGTTGATTTTCACCTAACCCTTCTCTCATCATGTTATTGTTTTGACCTCCGTCCATTTCTATCAAAGTTGCAATCCGCTGATTCTTTCTGTTCTGTTTGCAGGTTTTCTCAATCTCTGGATTGAAGGGAACAAGAGTGTCTGCTCCTCTTCTCCTTCGCATAAACTGATTTCCTGAAATAGATCAAAAACAAACAACCAATCACGGTACCTCGAATTTTCTGAAAATAATAAAAAAAATGTAAAAATTAAAAATAACAATAAAAATTAAACACCAAATTAGAAATTAAAAATAGACAAATTTGATATTGAACTACGCCTAATCCCCGGCAACGGCGCCAAAAATTTGATGCGCGAAAAGATGCACACACTTTAAACGCAAGTGCACGTTATCGTGACAAGTAGTATAGTCTTGATAAGACCGAATATCGTCCTCAAGGATTAGGGTTCAATTACCAACTATCTATCTTTTGGTATCTATTTGGTAAATTGATATTTGGATTTGTTGTTGATAACTAAGAATTATAAAAGCAATTTAACTATAAGGTTTTACTTCAGTGGTGATGATAATAGGGCTTCCACGTCTCCTCTCTATCCGCTTATGTTACTTATTAATGCAATAACTTATGGTCTTTTTCTTTTGGAGAAAGCAGGTTTACGAAATCATTTTATACTCCCGTTAGGGTTATATAAACACTCAACCCCAGTATTGCACCTTACCTACCTTTCGGTGATAAGGATAACTCTATAGGAGGATTAAGAACAAAAACCTAGTTAATCGTCACGCACCATGCGCAAAATTAGGGTTTTTAAGCCTCTCATTAACGCTACATAAATAATTGAGGTATTTTCATCCCCAATCAAAGAATGTCTACCCAACTTACAGCATATTCACAATCCCCTCCTTTCGGAGTCTGATTAGAAATCATATAGTGATAATTAGTTGCCAATTAACTACCTAGCATTCAGTTCAAATATTGGATAGATCTCAACAAGAAGAAGAATAACTATAAGCATGCATTAAATCATAACATAAGTTTCTAGAGATTCAACATGGAAAGCCCTATAGAGGAATTAGTTCCAAGTCATTGACATGTGAGAACTAATCCCGTATTCTTCATAAAAGCGAAATAAAAACAAGAAAGGGAAAAGAAATTACTAAACTATGGTCTCCAATCTCCAAGCAAGAAGCCTTGTGTTGTGCAAGAAGGGGAACCCTTAAAAACTGCCTAGGGTTCTCCTTTTATAGGCTGAAAACCGCCTCAACTTTTCCCTGCAGGCCTGGCCCAAAATCCGTCTGGAAACCTTATTTTTCCGCGTCGGCGCCGCGGCCCTGCAGACAGGCGCCGCGGCGCCGGAACTTCTGCAATCCGTCGGATGATTTGGCGCCGCGGCGCTGCAACTTCTGTAGCTTCTCGGATGTTTAGGCGCCGCGGCCGTGCACCTGCTGTCATGAGGCGCCGCGGCGCCGGTCTTCTCTGACCTCTGGATAGTGGCGCTACCGCTTCGATCATTGCGAGGCGCGCTGGCTCGGTTTCACTCGCCGCCTTTCTTTCTGCTTTTAGCTCTGGAATCTCCTCTTTTGCCCTCTTTTAGCTCATTTTCCGCCATTTGGCCATTTTAACCACTTTGACTCAAAAGAAAGGGAAACTATCCTAATACGACACTTATATGTGCAAAAACGGGATAAAAGACTAACTAAAACTGACTCAAAAGGTGTATATAAAATACACCGATCAAATACCCCCAAACTTAACCTTTGCTCGCCCTCGAGCAAAGATAGAAAGAAATAAATAAAAGACTCAAAGAAACGAAAAATAAAAGACTCACTGACATTGATCACTTTTGCTGCATTAGTGTTAACTAGAAAAACATGAAGGTTAGCAAAATAATATGCAGGAACATATAGCATGAAATTTCAGCACACTAAACACATGAAGCTAGATATTTCGCAAACTCATATTTGTCATGCTTAATGGAAGTCAATATACTAAATCATACATATAAATTCAAAAATCCTATGGCATGCTTACTTGCTATTCTCCATTAATCCTGGATATGCATAAAAGAGATCTTCAGGTCTTTAAAGGTTGTAATGTAGGCTTAGGTGTAGGTAGGAAAAATAGGCTTTTTAGGCTCATTATGTGTACCATAAGCTCTTTAGCTTTTCAGTATTTCCCTTTTCTTTTTGTTCTTTCCTTCACTTCGATTCTATCTTTTCCCTCTTTTTGTTTTGGGAGAGTGAAGTATCTAATAATGACAAGCACCCCCAAACTTAGGCTTTTGCCTATTTCTTATTACTTTTTATTGGGGTCTGTGAGCTTATTCACTTTTTTTGTCTCTTTTTAACACATTTTATTCCACTACTTCACATTTTTACTTATGGCACAATTTGTGGGAATATAGGGTGTCAAAGAAGAAGTTTCAATTTTTAGGCTCTATGGGGCTGACTAGGGATATTTTTAAAAGTCCGGGATAGAAAAGAATGGTAAGAATTGGCTATCAAAGAAATGCCTGAGTCATCTCCCTAACATGCATATCCTAACTATTTCGCCTCAAATAGCAAGCAATCATAACACATAAGTATTTATCATTTAGCATGCATAACTCAAGCAAGAAACTCCAAATAGGCAGTTACGTGAGTTTTGGCATATCTAACTTAGGTGTTTAGATAGTTGCTTTAATTCCGTTACATTATTCTACCTTCCTTCACTAGGTGTTTCTAGCAACTACAGCATACATGATCTTTGACAGGCAATTGTGACTCCAAAAAAAAAATGGTGACTCAAAATAAACATAAAACAATCAAAAAGACTTAAATAAAACATATCATGACACAAATAAACAAAATACACATAAAACACCCCCAAACTTAAATCACACATTGTCCCCAATGTGTGTAGACTCAAAGACACTAAAAAAAACACTTACAGACTTTGGCTTAAATGGTGGTGGTGGCGGTGGATAATGCATCGACCATTGGTTGAACAGGGAACTCATCTCGTCATATTTGGCAGTGCGGTGGTGCATTCTTTGCTCGCCTCAATTCTTGTTGCCGCTTCGCAACTCATGTTGTCCCTGTCTCAACTCATTTTGTCCTTGTATCAATGTGCCGAAATGTTGCATCATCATTCTCTGGTTCTGGAGCACTTGCTCCATCATCGGCACTGGAGGTTCTGCTTCTGTGGTTGGCTGGTGGCTAGGTCCTGCCGCATATTGAGCCCCTATTTCAGGCTCATCTTCGTTCATTGCGGCCTCTGCTGCTGCTGCTGCTGCTGGTTGTACTCTCCGTCTGCTTTGGGGGCTTGGGTGCAGGAAAGAGTGTACTATCCCGGGACACCGGCGATTGGTTTCTCATGAGTGTCGATGGGTAGAGTTTGGACCCCTCGGCGCGCGTAGACTAGTGATAAGTGAGTCGTGTCCCAATCCACCTGTTGTCACCAACTGCTGATTTCTTCAATGCTCGCACTATCTCTTTCCCACATCAATCGCCATTCCTCATAATTCCATATATCGCTTTAATCACTATCCTCCGCACTCTGGTGAAGTGCGTGGATGGAATCATCTGGCCGACGAAATATAGCCAACCTTTGGTGCTTTGTTGAATTGGCACTGCTCGGTGCTCTTGACCCATTTCTTCCAATATCAAAACAGATCCATGGTAGCTCGCGATTATGTGCAGCGGCATTCCGATAGATGCGGTCGGTCTTACAGACCATGTTCTAAAGTGATTCCAATCACTTCTTTCTTCAACATCAACCGTCTTCAATTGTGCATTTACATCCTCTGTTGTCACAGACACATAAACTCCCCTAACAAAGCATCCCCTTTCCACCTTCTCCGGAAAGTTGGCATAAAATTCACGCACCATTGTTGTGTTCACTGGTGCTATCTTCTCCGGATTTACGAATCTCCTCCACCCCCTTAACTCAATCATCGCCCGAATGGGCTCATAAACATCTTCTTCCCCATATGACTCCCTCTGGTAGTCCATTCCCCTTTCCGGTATTAAGGGTCTGGTATCAAGCTTTTTGTATCTTTGGAAGGCTTGGTAGCTCACAAACCTAGTATCATCGTATTGTGGGGTTGGGATGGATGTGGAGGCTCTTCTTTTTCTGGTGGACATTTTTAAAACAAGTTCTGCAGCTTACGATTTAGTGGCACAAATGTTTCCTACACAATCAACAACTAGCAGCGAACACAACACCCCCAAACTTCAACTTTTCTACCCAATACCCACACTCCTTTTCTACTCTTTTCTCCAAACTTCACAATCAACTTTTCAGTACCCAAACTACTTCAACTACAATACTCCTTCAAACTACTACCTCCTGTGACTTCAGTAAAGGACTCGAAACGAGAAAAGATTACTTTTTTATGAAAAGATTCAAGCTGTTCTTGTTTCAATTGGTGGTTTGAGGCTATGGAATGGAGCTTCGTTGTTTGAGATAGCTAAGGGTTTTTAGGAATTTAAGAGTTTTGGTTGTGGTTGGGTTGGATTTGTGGAGGATTTGTGGGCAAATATTTGGAATTTCGTGAGTTTTTGGAGATGGAGAGTTAGGTTTTTGAAATTGGAATTGGGGAAAGATATGGTTTCTGGGCGTTTTAAGTTTCTGGATTTCCGCTTAGGCGCCGCCATTTTTAGCCGCGGCTGATCTTCTGCACTCGCCGGGACTTTATGCGCGCGGCACATTCTGAGCGCGGCTAAACTGGCAAACTTTCGGAATTTTGCCGCGCGTACTCTGGCGCCGTGGCGCTTAAACTTCTGCGCCTGTTCAGTTCTTTTGGCGCGCATGCTCGCAGGCGCGGCTACCCGCTTTTCGAAATCACGGCTTTCGTTGACACCGTTCTCCAGTTTATTTGCCTGTACCTGTCAATAACACAATCACAAGACCGTGAGACTGTTCTAGGAGAAATTAAAATAATCTAAAGACAAGAATTGAAATAACATAATTGAAAACGTTGGGTTGCCTCCCAAGTAGCGCTGTCTTTAACGTCTTTTAGCCGGACGCAAGTTCCTTAGCTTTAATAACCGTGGGGTGGATCAAGCCCCCAACTAATCCATTTCCTCCACATTTTACGTTTTCTTTTTCTTCTTTTCTTCTTAGCTTTATCAGTAAGAGGGAGTTCAGGAACACATACCTCATTTAGTGGAATTTCGGCAAACCATGCCTGCTTTCTTGGGCTCATCTCTCTTTGGTTGACTTGTATTGGCTCGCAGGGGGGTTTGATGGTGCTGATTGCAAAGCACCCACTCATGGTTGGTGACTCAATGACGTGTTTAAAAACTTTAAACACCATTTCTTCATTCTCCACCCTTAATGTTAACTCTCCTCTTTCAACATCAATCAAAGCTCTCCCCGTTGCTAGGAATGGTCTCCCCAATATGATAGGGATTTCCGCATCTTCTTCCATATCAAGAATGAGGAAGTCTGCAGGAAAGAAGAATTTTCCTACTTTCACAATTACGTCCTCAATCTTGCCTCTTGGATGAACCATCGCATCTGTCGGCGGTTGCGAAGCTTCTTGTGGTTGGTTTGTCCTCACTGACTCTAATCTTTTAAATACCGACAAGGCATCAGGTTTATACTGCCACAAATCACACAAAGCTCTGTTGCAAGTCACTTTGCCCACTGTGCAAGGTAGTGTAAAGCTTCCAGGATCCTTTAGTTTTGGTGGCAACTTCTTCTGCAAGATAACACTACACTCTTCTGTTAGTGCTACTATCTCATATTCCGCCAGCTTCTTCTTTTTCCCCAAGATCTCCTTCATAAACTTGAAATAGGTATGTTGATATGCAGCTTCCTAAATGTCTCCAAAAATTTAGAGAATTGTTTATCAACCGTCTTTCGCTGTAGTCTCTGGGAAAAGGGATCTTCTCTGTATACTCCTTCTCTGGAGTTTTCTCTACTACAGGGCTAGGCTCAATCACCTTCTCTTTTTCTAACTCTGCCTTCTTCTCAACTACTAGCTGAGGTGACTGCTGCTCCAACTGTTTGCCGCTTCTCAATTGCACTGCCTGGCATTGCTCCCTTGGATTTACCTCTGTGTTGCTTGGCAATGTCCCTGTGGCTTTCTTGTTTACTCTTTGCTATTGACCCACTTGTGTTTCAAGTTCTGAATGAGGATCTAGCTTCATGAATCGGAGTGCAGGCATTGCAAGTCTTTATCCGCCATTGCTCGTCGGCTTTTCTTCGAACCGGTGCATTGAACTGTTGAGGCTGTGGGGCTTGAATGAAGGGCTGCTGATTATGGTTCTGCTGGTTACGATCGGCCCCTTTATTGGTTCTGCCCCTGGTATTGATTATGTTGCCCTTGGTATTGGTTCTGCTGGTTCTGGTGCTGGTTCTGCTGCCCCTAGTCTCCTCTCCATGAGAAATTTGGGTGATTCCTCCACCCTGGATTATAGGTGTTGGAGTAGGGGTTGTTCTGTTGCCTCTGATAATTACCTATGGCCTGACACTCTGCCTGCTCCATTGGTATATTGTTGGGATCAGCTGAAGGACACCTATCAAATGTATGTGGGCCACCACATATCTCAAAGCTTTAGGCATCTGCACGCATTCTTGACCTTTGTATGTTCTTTGTTGTTTCGCTAAAAAGGGCCACTGGGCATTCAAGGCAACAATAGCATCTATTTCGTGGACTCCCACTGTTCTTCTCCCACTTGTCGACCTCTCTTCTGTGACATGGTTGTTAGTGGTCATATCTTCTAATAACTCATGAGCGTCGTGGGCTGTTTTCCTCATGAATGCTCCACCTGCTGCTGCATCTATAATGGTTCTGGTTGTACTGCTCAGCCCGTTGTAGAAGATGTGGACCAAGTTCCACAACTCAATGCAATGGTGTGGGCACTTTCTCTGTAGATCTTTGAACCTTTCCCAAGCTTTATATAAGGACTCTCCATCTACTTGGTAGAAGTTGTTCAACTCCCCTCTCAGTTTTGCTGCTTTACACGGGGGAAAGAACTTGGCTAGGAATTTCTGTGCCAGCTCGTGCCATGTAAAAATCGAATCGTGGCGGGGAATTCAACCATACTTTTGCTCTATCCTGAGTGAGAAGGAAAGAGCCTCAACTGACGGCATCATCGATGCGCCATTATATTCGAAAGTTGCACATAGCTCCAAGAAATTCGCTATGTGCGTATGTGATCCTCAGATGGCGATCCTCCGAATTGCAGCGTGTGATGTACCATGCTCGAGAATCGCCGGTTTATCTCGAAATTGTTGGCTCTATTGTAGGGAGCCTAATGCATGTTGTGCTCCATTCACTCTTGCGACCATAGTCCCCCAAACTCCTTTACGGTGGATTTGGACTCTCCTCCACGTCTATTGGCATTTGCCGAGGCACTCTCGGTTAGGTTGATTTTCACCTAACCCTTCTCTCATCATGTTATTGTTTTGACCTCCGTCCATTTCTATCAAAGTTGCAATCCGATTCTTTCATTACGTTTTGCGGGTTTTCTCAATCTCGGATTGAAGGAACAAGAGTGTCGCTCCTCTTCTCCTTCGCATAAACTGATTTCCTGAAATAGATAAAAAACAAACAACAAATCACGGTACCTCGAATTTTCTGAAAATAATAAAAAAAATGTAAAAATTAAAAATAACAATAAAAATTAAACACCAAATTAGAAATTAAAAATAGACAAATTTGATATTGAACTACGCCTAATCCCCGGCAACGGCGCCAAAAATTTGATGCGCGAAAAGATGCACTTTAAACGCAAGTGCACGTTATCGTGACAAGTAGTATAGTCTTGATAAGACCGAATATCGTCCTCAAGGATTAGGGTTCAATTACCAACTATCTATCTTTTGGTATCTATTTGGTAAATTGATATTTGGATTTGTTGTTGATAACTAAGAATTATAAAAGCAATTTAACTATAAGGTTTTACTTCAGTGGTGATGAGAATAGGGCTTCCACGTCTCTCTATCCGCTTATGTTACTTATTAATGCAATAACTTATGGTCTTTTCTTTTGGAGAAAGCGGGTTCTGAAATCATTTTATACTCCGTTAGGGTTATATAAACACTCAACCTCAAGATTGCACCTTACCTTTGGTGATAAGGATAACTCTATAGGAGGATTAAGAACAAAACCTAGTTAATCGTCACGCACTATGCGCAAAATTAGGGTTTTAAGCCTCTCATTAACGCTACATAAATAATTGAGGTATTTTCATCCCCAATCAAAGAATGTCTACCCAACTTACAAAGATATTCACAATCCTCCTTTCGATCCGATTAGAAATCATATAGTGATAATTAGTTGTCAATTAACTACCTAGCATTCGGTTCAAATATTGGATAGATCTCAACAGAAGAAGAATAACTATAAGCATCATTAAATCATAACATAAGTTTCTAGAGATTCAACATGGAAAGCCTATAGAGGAATTAGTTCCAAGTCATTGACATGACAAGAACTAATCCCGTATTCTTCATAAAAACTGAAATAAAAACAAGAAAGGAAAAGAAATTACTAAACTATGGTCTCCAATCTCCAAGCAAGAAGCCTTGTGTTGTGCAAGAAAGGGAACCCTTAAAAACTGCCTAGGGTTCTCCTTTTATAGGCTGAAAACCGCCTCAACTTTTCCCTGCAGGCCTGGCCCAAAATCCGTCTGGAAACCTTATATTTCTGCGTCGGCACCGCGGCCCTGCAGACAGGCGCCGCGGCGCTGGAACTTCTGCAATCCGTCGGATGATTTGGCGTCGCGGCCCTGATTTCTGGCATGCGAGGCGCGCGCTGCAACTTTGTAGCTTCCGGATGTTTAGCGCGCGCGCTGCACTCTTGTCATGAGGCGCCGCGGCACAGTCTTCTGACCTCTACGGATAGTGGCGCGCGGCCTGCTTTGCGGGCGTGAGGCGCCACTGGGTTTCAGCCTCGTTCGCCACTTTCTGTTTTTAGCTCTGGAATCTCCTCTTTTGCCCTCTTTTAGCTCATTTTCCGCCATTTGGCCATTTTAACCACTTTGACTCAGAAAGGAAACTATCCTGTACGACACTTATATGTGCAAACGGGACAAAAGACTAACTAAAATCGACTCAAAGGTGTATATAAAATACACCGATCAGCCATGCGCCAGACCATCAGCGATAGCGAGCCACGGCGCGAAGCGAACCCGACCACGAAGTTTGGCTAGCGACGCTGAAAAATGACAAATCCGAATAGGATTGGGCCAAAGCGAAAGAGGAAAAGGTTTTGCACGTTTTTGAGGATATAAATAGGGCCTTTTAGGTCAGATTTGGGAGAGAACACACCGTACCATTCATCACAACATTAGATCAAGATTGGAGACTTATTTTTGAGTAATTTCTTGTTCTTTACTTTATTTCTTTCTAGTATATGTTGGATATTATTTTAGTTCTTGGCATGTTTATTGCTAGGAACTAACTTAATTTAGGGTTTTCCATGTCGAATCACTTGAACCTCGTTTTATGAATTAATGCAAGATTTTGGTTTCTTCTTATTATTGTTGAGATTTATTCAATAATTGTTTTGATTGCTTGATAATTAATTGATTACTAATTATCATCACTTATATGATTTCTAATCGAAATTCGAAAGGGGAGATTGTGAATATGTTATAGTTGAATAAATATAGGTTTAAATCGGGGACGAAAGTACCCCGATACTTGTGTAGCTTAATAAGTTATTGCTCTTAATCCTCCTTTGTAGTCAATCTTGTCATCGAAAGATAGAAGGGTTCTATATTGGGGTTGAGTGTTTATATTACCTTAACAGGAGTATAAAACGGCTTAGTTAACTTGCTATCTCAACATAGAAGAAGAACCTTAATTATTTGCATTAACGAGTAAAGCGAGTGGATAGTTGAGGAGATTTAGAAGCCCTATTTCCACCATATCTGAAGTAAAGTAAAACAATTTAGTTAGCATCTATAATCACAGCTATAAACAAATCATCAAATTATCGGTCACCAAATAGATCCTATAGAATAGAGGTTGGTAATTGGACACTAATGCCTGAGGACGATAACTCGGTCTTCTAGACTATATTACTTGTCACGATACGTGCACTTGCGTTTAGCGTGTGTATAAGTCGTGCATCAGCTATCAAGGTTGAAGTACTTTGGAGCATTTTACAACTTGTCGCTAGTCGTCGCGAGGTATGTGAACCTATTCCTTCTTTTGGCATGATCCTCCGTATGAAATAGCCATGTGATATGAGACGTTATTTTCAAGTAAGTAAATGGATTTTAAAGAATATATGCTATGAAGTTTTAAGACTATGAACTTTGATTTCTTTAAAGGATTATGAGACGTTATTTTCAAGTTATGGGACTTGATTTCAAAAGAGTATGTAACTTGAGTTTTTTTTTAAAAAGTAGAATTTTATGGATTTTAAAAGAAAAGAGTTTTATGATTATTTTTAAGTATGTATGTACGTAGTACTTTTGGGTTTAGTTTCCCTAAAGTAATAAGAAATAAAAGTGTCTTAAGTTCTCTAAAATGAAAGGTTGTTATAATAGCTTTATGGAAAGTTGTTATAACGACTTAAGAAGAAGTGAAAAGATGGTTTAAAATGTTATGTAAGGAGAATTACATCGTGTCCCGCAAACGGGCCGGGTAACGTTATGTAAGGAGAATTACACCGGGTCCCGCAAAACGGGTCGGGTTATGTTATGTAATACACCGAGCCTACACATAGGCCGTGTTATGTTATGAGATACATTGAGCCTACATATAGGCCGAGTTATGTCATATTACACCGAGCCCCACAGGCGGGTTGGGTTATGCTACAGATTCCACAGTACATCGAGCCCCACAGGCGGGCCGAGTTATGCTACAGATTTCTGATGCACCGAGGCCCACAGCGGTCGGGTTATCTTCTGATTCCACGATGCACCGAGCCCCACAGCGGGCGGTTTATCTTCACAATTCCGATGCCCCGCGGCGGGCGGTTTATGCTTCAATTCCACGATGCACCGAGCCCCACAGCGGGTGGGTTATCTTCAGATTCCACGATGCAGAGCCCAGGTGGCGGGTTATCTTCACAATTCCACGATGCAAGGCGAGAGCGGGCGGGTTATGCTACAATTCCACAAGACTGAGCCTACAGGCGGGCGGGTTATCTTCACGATTCCACGATGCACCGAGCCGCACATATGGGCCGGTTATGTCACATGATTCATCAGTACACCGTGTCCCGCAAATGGGTCGGGTTACGTTATCACGCATGGATAATCAAAGTAAGCTCCAAAATGAGAAGTCCCTCCATAAATGGCCGGATTACGTATGTAAGATTCAGAAGTTATGTGGAAAAGAAATTGATGAAATTCTTAAGTATGTATGTAAGAATATGTTTATAATTCTTTTTTAAAGAAGGAAAAGAACGACTAATGTATGACTTGATTTCATGAGTTAAAATGGCACGGTAGGATCTGGTATTTAATTTTTTTATACTTGTCTCTGTCATTCTTTTGTACAGTTATGATTTGTTTACTGCACCTTATTTCCGTTCCATACTCGGTACACGTTGTACTGACCCCCTTCGGGGGGATGCGTTCATACCCGCAGGTATTAGGTACCCAAGTTAGTGACCCTCGTTCTTAGGATCTCTGTTCAGTTTTTGGGAAGAAGCTCCATTCACGCCGGAGGCTTATCTTTTGGTACGGATCCCTGTTCATGTAGATTATGTATATTCAGTGGTATGGCGGGGCCCTGTCCCGTCACAGTGGTTATGTCAAAAATTCTTAGAGGTCTGTAGTCATATCTTGTGGGTTAGTTTGTAAAGAAGAATGATGTAACTGTTTTTGGCTATGTATATATATATATATATCCAGGGAGGTAGCCTTATCGGCTAGCTAGTTGTTTATTTCCTATTGATATACGTTATGAGTTTCATGTATGTTCCGCTGATTATCTCTGATGTATACCTGTAAGAGTTCCCATGTAGGGCACCAGTCGCGGGCCGAGTCGTGACAAAAGTGGTATCAGAGCAGTTAGTCCTCGGAAAGTGTCTACAGACCGTGTCTAGTAGAGTCTTGGTTATCGGTGTGTTGTGCACCACATCTATAACCAGGAGGCTAATGACATTTAGGATTGGTTTCCATTCTTCTCACTCTGAGATCGTGCAGTAGAGTTGTTTAGTAGGATGATCCGTCTCTGATGTATTCTTATGTATATGTATCAGCTATGCCTCCACGGAAGGTGTTACACCCCGTAGTTCCAGAGTATGTATATGAGGACGTACGTACGAGTATACGACACAAAAATTGGAAAGGAAGAAAGATATGATTTTTTCGACGAAAAAGTTTCCGGATTTTGTGAAGGAAAAAGGTTCGTTAATGGGAATTGGATTCCCAGATTTGGTATTCGGACTTTTTGGAATTTTTAAGAATTATGAAATTTTATTTCCGAAATTGGTCACGTGGGGCCCACGGGAGAATTTACGGTTTTGTGGGGCCCACTTTCTTTTCGGATTTTTGGCATTACGGATATTTTCGGAAGATGAAATATTTTGCACGAGTAGGGGGCGACACGTGTCACCCCCATGTGGCCCTATGGCCGAAATTAGGGGCACTTGGACGTTTTTTGTGGAGGACATTGTTGTGGTGGACATATGGTTGGTAAATTACCCACACACATGTCCCCAATCCTCACCTTACACTTGCATTAATCCTAGCCATTGGTTGGCCTATAAATACCCCTTATGTTGCAAGACTTTATTCATCCACACTTGAAATATTTTCCAAGGCAAATTCTCCCTCCCTCCCTTTGTGAAGCTCTCGTCCAAACCCCCCCCCCCCCCACCTTGTGTAGAAATTCTTCAATAGTTGTGGTATAATCCCAAATACCTTAGCCTAAATCCCTTGTAGTATTCCAAAGTTATCCCAACATAAGAGCCCGGAAATACTACTTTATTTCAATAGTCGTAAAATGAAACCCTAGGAAAATCTTCATAGTTGGTTGAAGTGTTAAGAGAAGTTGTTTAGAAACTTCTAAGGGTTGCTTGGAGCGGGTTGGAGCGTAAGGAATTGGAGCTAAACGTTGCTCAGGATCGACTTATAAATCTTGGATAATTTTGGGTTTATCGAGGTAATGATCTTTGTCCCCCTATTGTAATTGGATATTACATATTGTAGTAGCTTAGAATTGAGTATAAGATATATTGGAAGGATGATTATAAAGAATTGAATCAGATTTACATTGGGTGTATTCTGATGAGACTTGTAGTATTATTATGGGGCGGTGTTGTACACGTCAGGTTAGGCGTGTAACCCCTCGAGTTGTTGGCTTGGTAGCGGGCCTTGATAGAGGAGGAGATTTATGTGGTTACGGGGGAGGGAGGTGCTGCCGAATTTTCCGTAGAATAATGACCTTGTGCTTTGAATTGCGCTACAAAGAGATCGAGAAGTTGATAGACGTTTTATGGTCATTATAGGTGGAAGTACTACGAGTAGCGTATTCTACTTGAAGGGTGGAAAAGGCTAGCAAGGTTATAGTACTTGGAGCATTTTGCTAATTGTCGATAATCGTCGCGAGGTATGTGAACCTCTTCCTATCTTTTCTAGCATGATTGTTGTAAACTATGTAGTACGGTAGACGTACGTGTGCTAAATGAATTTGGTTGGTTTAGAACATAAAGTGTTATAATGGCTTTATGGGAAGTTAATTATAACGACTTTATGTAGGTAAAAGAATGGTTGATTGTTTTTAAAAGATAAGAGACTTGACTTATATTTGACTTGATATGATTTGTTAAGGACTTGAATTGTGTTAAAAAAGTTGTGAAACCTCATTCGTGAGTAATGAGTACTTGGTTTTTAAAGAATAATGTTATATTGATTTCGGAAATGGGAATGAGTATCGAACAACCCATTGCAGCGTTAATAAAGGAAAATGTAATGACAATTAATTATATTAAAACAAGTAGAAACCTCCATCTGCATAGAAGCTAAGATAAGACAAAATTATATTACATTTCCTAGATCATGGTTGCTTTAATAAGATCATTAATAACAAGTATTGATTTTTCTTAAATTCCAAAGTAAGGAACTTGATTTCTAAAAGAAAGGAGACTTGAGGAATTAAAGTGTTTTGGTTTAAAAGAAAGGCATGGTTTTGTCTTAAAATGGTTTAAAAAGAGGGCATGGTTTTGTCTTAAATTGGTTTAAAAAGAAGCATGGTATTGTCTTGGTTTATTTCAAAAGAAGGTGTGGAAATGGTTTTTGTTTACTTGAAATGATAATACTCTATTTTTGATACTATGGGTATCGTATGACTTTTGTAAAAAGAAAGGGATATTTTGAAAGAATTTAAGTACGTAGTACTTTAGGGTTAAAACCCGGATTGTTGGCACAAAATGGGAGTACTTGAGTTTATATAAATGGTGAATCAATTTACATGTTAATGAAAGTCTAAAAGTATGTTGAACTTGCCTATGCTAGTTGTGATAGCTTTTGTTGTGCAAGTATTGTATTTCTATACCACCGCGTCTCTCGATGGAGGGTCGGCTGACTTGTTGTGAACTTACTTGGGCGTCTGGCGACGGAGGATTCCACGGGTATGCTTCCATTATTATTATCATGGGCATGTCTACACCGATGAGGGATTCCGGGCGTGTGACCATTATTGTTATTCCATGGACTAGCCCTCGGCGAGGTTTCTTGATTCGGCCTTGGTATCGGTAGTTGGCTCGCACTTGCCCGGCCGTGGTGATTCGGCTTTGGTATCTCGTAGTTAGCCGTACTTGCGCAGATTCGGTTTATGGCGAAGTCTCGTGACTTACGGTTGTGATCTGGTGGTTAGCCTAGTTACTTGCCCCCGTCAGCTACGTGACGTAGGTGGATCTAGTAGAGGCTATCGCACTTGCCACGTGTCAGCTTCGCGGCGAAGTATCATGACTTACGGTTGTGATCTGGTGGTTAGCCTGGTTACTTGCCCACGTCAGCTACGTGGCGCAGGGAGGATCTGGTAGAGGCTATCGCACTTGCCATGTGTCAGTTTCGCGAGTCAGTGTTTGGACGAAGTTTCGTGACTTACGGTTGTGATCTGGTGGTTAGACTGGTTACTTGCCGTCGGTCATTAGCGCGGGAGGATCTGGTAGAGGCTATCGACTTGCCACGCGCGTGTCGACCGTGATATAGTTATTTAGTATTGTTGGTACGGTAGGTTCTGGTAGTTGGGTTTCGTACTTGCCCCGGTCAGTTGATGGTGCAGGTTGTATCTGGTAGCTATGCGCCGTACTTGCCCGTCACGGTTTAAGACACGGTGGGACACGTGTTCATGTGTACTCGCTTGGTGTTGTTATATCATATTGCCTTGGCGGTGAGGAAGGTATTCCACGGGCATGATTGATGTTGTGGGCGTGAGACCCATAGTTATATTTGAGTGATGACTTTGAGGGCGTGAGTCCCTGACTTGACATGACTGTTTATGTATGTTGTACTGTAGTTTGGTTATCATACATGTCTCCTGCTTTATATAGACTATTATGATTTCATTTACAGTATTTTCAGTTTCACATACTTGGTACCTGTTATCGACCTCCTTGGGGATGCGTTCACGCCAGGTAGAGGTACACGGTTGTTGATCCTCGCTCATAGGATCACGATTCGGCGTTTTGGGAAGCCCGTTTCTCGGAGGCTTATCTTTTGGTATGATTCTCCGAGTTTGTAGGTTCTTGTATCGCTGGGGTATGGCGGGGCCTGTCCGTCATAGTTGTTATAAAATTCGTAAGTGCAGTAGATCTTGTTGTGGGCGGGGTTTGTAAGGGATTTAACTGCTCAATTTTGATATATATACGGGGAAGGTAACCGTTTTGGTTAGCCTATTGCTTATTTTATGTCTTGATTCATGCTTAAGTTTTTATTTCACTGATTTTCTCTCGATGATTGTATCACCAGAGTGCCGGTAAGGCACGATCATGGGCCAGAGTCGGTCGTGACAAAAGTGGTATCGAGCGATTAATCCTCGGAAAGTGTCTGACAGTGTCTAGTAGAGTCTTGATTATCGGTGTGTTGTGCACCATCTATAATCGAGGAGGCTACAGATATATAGGATTGGTTTCCATTCTTCTCACTCGAGATCGTGCCTTAGAGCTGTGTTGTAAGTTGGACTCCCTCTGACGTATTCTTTTTACCAGTTATGCCTCTACGCAAGGCAACCAGATCCCGAAGGCAAGGCGAGAGGAGCTGCGAGTAGAAAGCACGAAGGATTGCCAAGGCACGAGCCCGTCTTTACGAGGTGGTACTTGGATGGGGAGTTCTGCGGCGGTTAGCCCCAACGAGTCTAGAGTAGCGGCGGTCTCACGAGGCGCATGCACTGAGTCTCCAGTTCCACGACCAGGAGCCGAGGATATGAGTTACAAGGAGATGGCCCAGTTACTAGCTAGACTTGTGGCGTGGAATGAGGGCGACGCGTGGCGCGGTTCCGATAGTACCAGTGGTTCACCCTAGATCCGATAGTTGGAGACTTCAGGACTTCTTGAGTTGCAGTCCACCAGAGTTCTATGGATCGAGAAATGAGGAAGATCCTCAGGAGTTTATTCGACAGCTGCAGCGGATCATGAAAGTGATCAAGGCCTCAGAGACAGAGTCGGTGGTACTAGGTTCACATCGGATGCGTGATCCGCTGATCGTGGTTTGATTCGTGGAGCCGTCCGGGAGAGCATGTACTTCCAGTATGGGGACGAGTTCTCGGAGGCATTTCTTACACACTTCTTGCCCTCGCGGATGAGAGCTCGGGCGAGATAGATTTATGATGTTGAGGCGAGCAGGCGGGCGGTTGGAATCTGATATAGAAGTTTGACTCGTTGGCTCGTTATGTCCCCGCTTTAGTGGCGCATATCGAGGATAGAGTGCACCGATATGTCACAGGACTTGACGATTATCCGCGAGAGTTATACAGAGTAGCTCTTCACGGGCATGGACATTGCACGTATACTGAGCTTATGCACGAGGATGGAGGAGCGTATAGGCCAAGCGAAGGACCAGGATCAGCATAAGAGGGCCAGGACAGCAGGGTCCTTTGGTAACTTTCGAGGTGGACCGCCAAGGCGAGCTAGTTATGCACCTCCGCCGGTCGCAGTGGTTCTCCGCGATCTTGAGCGTCGGTATTTGGGCAGTCGAGCTCGGGTTTTAGATTTTCCGGGGAGTAGGAGTACTCGCCGGATGAGGCCACCCGTATCTCAGTGTGGCCGTTGTGGTAAAACCCATAGGGGGGAGTGTCGTACTAGTTTGGGAGATTGTTATGCTTACGGCCAACAGGGCCATTTGGCGAGATCGCCCAACCAGAGGTGGCGGTGGGATAGCACTGATGCATGGATCGATTGCGGGTTCTTCACCTTCCATAGCTAGGCGGGATGTTCATACACCCGTGAGCCACGGCAGAGGTCGCGGTGGAAGTTCCCAGTTTTAGCGGTCCTTTGAACCGCCTATTTGATTTTCAGGTATACCCTTAACCCTCTAGAGACTAGTTTGTATTGATATTATGATGATGTGTTAAGTGTTATGTTCGGATGGCATGGTGATAAAATATGATTTAGAAGCCTGGTCAGTGAAAAGGGTAAGTCTGGGGATGAGGAAATTTTGAGCCTTAGAATTTATAACAGTTGAGACCTTAGATGTAAGGCCGTCTTGAGTAAAAGACTTTACGATTAATCTTTGTCGGAGTGCATAGTATACGTGGAGTATTTGTGTGATAATTCCATGGGTAGTTTGAGATAGAAGTGGTAGCTTCCATGACGTGAATTAGTAAGATTGTTCCGGATCGGGGGACAAGAGAGTTTGGCGCGATAATGGGTCGGGTTGAGGCCAGATCGCGGGTCAACCCGCAGCCCGGAATGGGGTGGGGTCAGTTCGAGGTGGTCGCCGGTGGTAGGGTCACGAGGTGCTAGGCCCAAGTTTAGGTAACCATCGTATGAGTTCGTGGATGTGTTCGACCGAATCAGTCGTGAAGGCCAGAATGGCCTTGAAGGAATTTGAGGCTAGTAAGATGACCAAGTTGGAGGTAGTGACTCAAGTTTTGGAAAGCGGCGTTGGTGGAGTATGGTACGTGTACTAGAAAGAGTTTGGGTGTACGAGAAGGGTACGACGAGTAAGGAAATAAGTGAACGTGTGTTAACAGAATAAAAGTGATCATTTTGTTGTGAAGTGAAGATGCGAAGGGAGTATCCTTTAGACCTTGGGTGGAACTTTTTGTGATGTTAGAGGTGATTCCTCGTTGGCTTGGATTTGAGTTTCGCGCGTGTGTTATATTATGGTCATGTGTGGTATAATTGGTTTCGTAAGTATAGTAGTGAAGGCTATACCGGCGCATGTATGGTTGGAGACTTAGAAGGAACATTCGGGACGAATGTTTCTAAGGGGGGAAGAATGTTACACCCCGTAGTTCCAGAGTATGTATATGAGGACGTACGTACGAGTATACGACACAAAAATTGGAAAGGAAGAAAGATATGATTTTTTCGACGGAAAAGTTTCCGGATTTTGTGAAGGAAAAAGGTTCGTTAATGGGAATTGGATTCCCAGATTTGGTATTCGGACTTTTTGGAATTTTTAAGAATTATGGAATTTTATTTCCGAAATTGGTCACGTGGGGCCCACGGGAGAATTTACGGTTTTGTGGGGCCCACTTTATTTTCGGATTTTTGGTATTACGGATATTTTCGGAAGATGAAATATTTTGGACGAGTAGGGGGCGACACGTGTCACCCCCATGTGGCCCTATGGCCGAAATTAGGGGCACTTGGACGTTTTTTGTGGAGGACAAGTGGCAAGCCACTTGTCCCATTGTTGTGGTGGACATATGGTTGGTAAATTACCCACACACATGTCCCCAATCCTCACCTTACACTTGCATTAATCCTAGCCATTGGTTGGCCTATAAATACCCCTTATGTTGCAAGACTTTATTCATCCACACTTGAAATATTTTCCAAGGCAAATTCTCCCTCCCTCCCTTTGTGAAGCTCTCGTCCAAACCCCACCTTGTGTAGAAATTCTTCAATAGTTGTGGTATAATCCCAAATACCTTAGCCTAAATCCCTTGTAGTATTCCAAAGTTATCCCAACATAAGAGCCCGAAAATACTACTTTATTTCAATAGTCGTAAAATGAAACCCTAGGAAAATCTTCATAGTTGGTTGAAGTGTTAAGAGAAGTTGTTTAGAAACTTCTAAGGGTTGCTTGGAGCGGGTTGGAGCGTAAGGAATTGGAGCTAAACGTTGCTCAGGATCGACTTATAAATCTTGGATAATTTTGGGCTTATCGAGGTAATGATCTTTGTCCCCCTATTGTAATTGGATATTACATATTGTAGTAGCTTAGAATTGAGTATAAGATATATTGGAAGGATGATTATAAAGAATTGAATTGTATTTACATTGGACTGTATTTACAGTAGACTTGTAGTATTATTATGGGGCAGTGTTGTACACGTCCGGTTAGACGTGTAACCCCCTTGGAGTTGTTGGCTTGGTAGCGGGCCTTGATAGAGGAGGAGATTTATGTGGTTACGGGGAGGTCTTGCGAATTTTCCGTAGAATAATGACCTTGTGCTTTGAATTGCGCTACAAAGAGATCGAGAAGTTGATAGACGTTTTATGGCCATTATAGGTGGAAGTACTACGAGTAGAGTATTCTACTTGAAGGGTGGAAAAGGCTAGCAAGGGCATAGTACTTGGAGCATTTTGCTAATTGTCGATAATCGTCGCGAGGTATGTGAACCTCTTCCTATCTTTTCTAGCATGATTGTTGTAAACTATGTAGAACGGTAGACGTACGTGTGCTAAATGAATTTGGTTGGTTTAGAACATAAAGTGTTATAATGGCTTTATGGGAAGTTAATTATAACGACTTTATGTAGGTAAAAGAATGGTTGATTGTTTTTAAAAGATAAGAGACTTGACTTATATTTGACTTGATATGATTTGTTAAGGACTTGAATTGTGTTAAAAAAGTTGTGAAACCTCATTCGTGAGTAATGAGTACTTGGTTTTTAAAGAATAATGTTATATTGATTTCGGAAATGGGAATGAGTATCGAACAAGCCATTGCAGCGTTAATAAAGGAAAATGTAATGACAATTAATTATATTAAAACAAGTAGAAACCTCCATCTGCATAGAAGCTAAGATAAGACAAAATTGTATTACATTTCCTAGATCATGGTTGCTTTAATAAGATCATTAATAACAAGTATTGAATTTTCTTAAATTCCAAAGTAAGGAATTTGATTTCTAAAAGAAAGGAGACTTGAGGAATTAAAGTGTTTTGGTTTAAAAGAAAGACATGGTTTTGTCTTAAAATGGTTTAAAAAGAGGGCATGGTTTTGTCTTAAATTGGTTTAAAAAGAAGCATGGTATTGTCTTGGTTTATTTCAAAATAAGGTGTGGAAATGGTTTTTGTTTACTTGAAATGATAATACTCTATTTTTGATACTATGGGTATCGTATGACTTTTGTAAAAAGAAAGGGATCTTTTGAAAGAATTTAAGTACGTAGTACTTTAGGGTTAAAACCCGGATTGTTGGCACAAAATGGGAGTACTTGAGTTTATATAAATGGTGAATCAATTTACATGTTAATGAAAGTCTAAAAGTATGTTGAATTTGCCTATGCTAGTTGTGATAGCTTTTGTTGTGCAAGTATTGTATTTCTATACCACCACGTCTCTCGATGGAGGGCCGGCTGACTTGTTGTGAACTTACTTGGACGTACCGGCAGTGACGGAGGATTCCACGGGTATGCTTCCATTATTATTATCACATGGGCATGTCTACACCGATGAGGATTAGGCGTGTGACTATTGTTATTCCATGGACTAGCCCTCCATGAGGTTTTTACTGATTCGGCCTTGGTATCTGGTAGTTGGCTCTCGTACTTGCCCCGGTCGTGGCTGATTTGGCTTTGGTATCTGATAGTTAGCCTTCGTACTTGCCCCGTTCAGTTTTGTGGCGAAGTCTCGTGACTTACGGTTGTGATCTGGTGGTTAGCCTAGTTACTTGCCCCCGTCAGCTACGTGACGCAGGTGGATCTGGTAGAGGCTATCGCACTTGCCACGTCTCAGCTTCGCGGTGAAGTATCGTGACTTACGGTTGTGATCTGGTGGTTAGCCTGGTTACTTGCCCCCGCCACGTGGCGCGGGAGGATCTCGTAGAGGCTATCGCACGTGTCGCCCGCGAGTCGGTGTTTGGACGGTTTCGTGACTTACGGTTGTGATCGGTGGTTAGCTCGTTACTTGCCCCGTCGGCACGTGGCGCAGGAGGATCTGGTAGAGGCTATCGCACTTGCCACGCGTGTCGCCCGTGATATAGTTATTTAGTATTGTTGTACGGTAGGTTACGGTAGCGGCTTTCGTCTTGCCGATCGATTGATGATGCGAGTTGGATCGGTAGTTATGCGCCGTACTTGCCGTGCGGTTTTAAGACACAGTGGGACACGTGTTCATGTACTCGGTGTTGTTATATCATGATCGCGGTGAGGAAGGTATTCCACGGCATGATTGATGTTGTGGGCGTGAGACCCATAGTTATATTTGAGTGATGACTTTGAGGCGTGAGTCCCCGGCCGACATGATCGCTTATGTATGTTATCTTGTAGTTTGGTTATCATACATGTCTCCCGCTTTATATAGACTATTATGATTTCATTTACGTATTTTGATTTCACATACTTGGTACTGTTATCGACCTCCTTCGGAAAGTGCGTTCATGCCGCAGTAGAAATCTGCCGGTTGTTGATCCTCGCTCATAGGATCACAGTTCAGCGTTTTGGGAAGCTTCGTTTCTCCGGAGGCTTATCTTTTGGTATGATTCCCTGAGTTTGTAGGTTCTTGTACATTCAGGGGTATGGCGGGGCCCTGTCCCGTCATAGTTGTTATAAAATTCGTAAAGGTCTGTAGTACTGTTGTGGGCAGGGTTTGTAAGGGATTTAACTGTTCAATTTTGATATATATACAGGAAGGTAACTGTTTTGGTTCGCCTATTGCTTATTTTATGTCTTGATTCATGCTTAAGTTTTTATTTCCGCTGATTTTCTCTGATGATTGTATCACTAGGGTGCCCGGGGTAAGGCACCAGTCACGGGCCCGAGGTCGGGTCGTGACAGAAGGCGACCAGGGCCCAGAAGGGCAGGGCAACAGTAGGAGTTGCTAGTAGGACACAAAGAGTTACTAGGGCTCGGGCTCAGGAGGTGCCTGAGGTTGTGGCCCAGACGGCGAGTTCGATTACCAGCGATTACTAGAGAGTCGAAGCGATCGCGTCTCCCGGAGTTCCGATACACGAGTCTCGATCCTCACCCGGGGTAGAGTATAGATATTATGGAGAGCAGGTCAGGTTATTGACCAAAGTAGTGGCGGCAGCGGCAAGCGGAGGCCGTGCGAACCACAGGCGAGATAGTTGAGGGTTCGAGATTTTTTGGGTTGTGATCCGCCAGAGTTCTATGGGTCTAGATCTGAGGATGATCCTCAGGAGTTTATTAGGCAGATGTAGCGGACTATGCGGGTAATTGAGGCCTCAGAGGCCGAGTCAGTTGTACTAGCTTCTTACCGGTTACGCGATGTTGCAGTGAACTAGTTCGAGTCGCGGGAACTGTCCAGGGTCGAGGGTGCTCCTCCAGCTTTGTGGGATGAGTTCACAGAGGCCTTCCTTGATCACTTTTTGCCTCCTGAGATGAGAAGAGCCCGTGTGGATAGGTTTTTGACGCTGAGGCAGAATGGAAGGACCATCAGAGAGTATAACCTGGAGTTTGACTCATTGGCTAGGTATGCACTCACTATTGTGGGGGACATGGCTGATAGAGTTCATCGCTATGTTATGGGGCTAGACCACTACATGATTACTGCATGCCTGGGAGTGGCCCTTCAGCCATGTATGGATATTGCCAGGATGCAGGCCTACGCACAGGGTATTGAAGACAGAGAAAGAGAGAGGAACAGCGGACGAGCCGGCCCACGAGGCCGGGGCAGCGAGTTTGAGGTAACCCGAGCGGGCGGCCTCAGCGAGCTAGGTCTACATTTCAGCCGGCACATAGTGCTCCTTCCCAGTTTTCTGGCAGGAGGTTTGATCAGCCGGGTTATTCAAGAGCTGGTCAGAGCTCCAGAGTTTCGGATTCGTGTGTGCATGTGGGTTCTAGGCAGTTGGGACCACTCTTCCCTCAGTGTTCACAGTGTGGCCGACATCATCAGGGGGAATGTCGTCGTGCTACTGGTGCCTATTTTTCCTGTGGCCGTCAGGGCCATAAGATGAGGGAATGTCCTAGTAAGAGGGATACAGGTGGGATAACTCAGTCTTCTGGATCAGTTGCTGGTTCTTACCTTCTATAGTTATGCGCCCTGCAGGGCAGGATTACGAACAAGAGCGATAAAGGGAAAAATGAAGCAATAGTTACACATATCTTTGACCCTTTAGAGACTTGTACGCATTAATAAGATTGTTATGTGTTTTAGTGTTATGTACGGATATTATTGAGTTATTGTGATTAAGACAACATGGTTATGTGGTAATGTAAGTTTGGGGACATGGAATATTTAAGGACCTAAGAAAATTGATAACTGCAGAGACCTTAGATGTACAAGGCCTTCTCAGGCAGTAAGGTTTATTTCAGGCTAAGAATGAGAATTAAGTGCGAGGAAGGGTCGGGTGTGGACCAATTACGGGTCAACCTATATCCCAGAATAGAATGGGAGTAAATAGTGATGATGCACCCTTTGGATTTGATTCCTCATTTGGCTAGTGATTGATAGGTATGCATATGCGATGTATTGGGGTCATGTGTGGCATATGTGATTTTGTTGGGTGTAGTTAAAGGGGACTATGTGATATCCGTTTAGATTGAACCTCGATGGAACATTCGGGGACGAATGTTTCTAAGAGGGGAGAATGTTACACCCCGTAATTTCAGGACATGTTTAAGAGAATGTACGTAAGGAAGCAGGACTTTAAAATTTTTGAACGAAAGAAGAATTCGTTATTCTTAAGGAAATTCTTCCGAACCTCGGGAAAGAGAAGTGTTTGTTAATGAGAATTGGGTTCTTAAATTTGTTATTTTAGACTTAGATAATTTATCGGAATTATGGAATATTATTTTCAGATTTGGTCACGTGGGGCCCACTCGGGAAATTTTACGTTTTGTGGGGCCCACAAGGTTTTCGATATTTTGATCAACTATGGAAATTTTGGGAGATGAAATGTTTTGAACCAATCGGGGGGCGACACATGTCACCCCCACATGACCCTAGTTGGGCGAAATGGACCAAGTCAAAAGGGCCAAGTTGGCTTGATATTGTAGACCAAGATCTTAGCCACAATTATGTATTAATCCTAGCCATACACTAGTTCTAATCCCCACCCTTGATTGTAGTATATATCTATACTAGTAGCAAGACAAATTCCACACTTAGAAAGAAATCAAGAACCTTGTGTGCATAAAGTGAGGCTCTCGGCCATAGCTCTCAAAAAAAGAAAGAAAATCTTCAATCTTGCTTCATAAATCCCAATATTCAAACCCAAGGTCCCTAAAGGTATTCTAAGGATATCCCAACACAAAAATTACGGAAAAACTACGTTTTTACGTTAGTCGCAACATGAAAACCTAAGGTGTTCTTCAACTTTGAAGTTGGAATTTGAAGAGAAGTTGTTTATGAACTTCTAACGATTGCTTGGAGTGGATTGAAACGTCAAGAAGAGGAGCTAAAGTTGTTAAGGATCGACTTTAGGTTTTGGATTGTATTTGGGCTTAAAAAGGTAATAATCTCCGTCTTGCTTTTGTAATTCAAGATTTCATGTTGTAGTAGTTGATAGATGAGCATGTGATATTTAGAATGAAGATTGATAAATGTTATGGAATTTGGAAGCTTAAATCTGAGATTGGCATGTTAGCCATTAAAATTGAAAATCAATTTGGTCGATAGTTATAATCGTCGCATGTTATATAAGAAAGGGATTATCCTTGTGATTGCCGAAAATGGCTCAAGTTATTGGACAGTTTTACTTTAGTTGTGGGGCAGAATTTTACACGTCCTATTAGGCGTGTAATCCCCTTTGGTTAGCTGAATTGTTGAGCCTTAAATGTAGCATGTTGGTTATTGATTTCGGGCCTTGAAAAAGGTGGAAAAGTACATAGAAACAAAGGAAGTGCTGCCCAAATTTCTGTATAATAAGAGACCTAACACTTAGTATTATTCCACGTTAAAATTTAGGAGTTGATAGACATGTTATGGTTATTATTGGTTGAAGTACTACGTGTAGCGTATTCTACTTGAAGGGTGGAATAGATATCAAGGTTGAAGTACTTTGGAGCATTTTGCAACTTGTCGCTAGTCGTCGCGAGGTATGTGAACCTCTTCCTTCTTTTGGCATGATCCTCCGTATGAAATAGCAATGTGATATTATTTCATGATTCCTTCTACTCTTAGAAGTTAAGAAGTATCCACGTTGTTGGTTCTAAGTTAAAGGTATGTCTAAGTTATCCTAAATCCTTACCAAGTCTTATGGGGGATGTTGGTAAGAAGTGTTAGGAAGTTATGAAGTGTGATTTAAAGCTTTGGGACTTAATTTAATTGAAGTAAGTAAATGGATTTTAAAGAATGTATGTTATGAAGTTTTAAGAGTATGAACTTTGATTTCTTTAAAGGATTATGAGACGTTATTTTCAAGTTATGGGACTTGATTTCAAAAGAGTATGTAACTTGAGTTTTAAAAAAAAGTAGAATTTTATGGATTTTAAAAGAAAGGAGTTTTATGATTCTTTTTAAGTATGTATGTACATAGTACTTTTGGGTTTAGTTTCCCTAATGTAATAAGAAATAAAAGTGCCTTAAGTTCTCTAAAATGAAAGGTTGTTATAATAACTTTATGGGAAGTTGTTATAATGACTTAAGAAGAAGTGAAAAGATGGTTTAAAATGTGATGTAAGGAGAATTACACAGTGTCCCGCAAAAGGGTCGGGTTACGTTATGTAAGGAGAGTTACACCGGGTCCCGCAAAACGGGCCAGGTTATGTTATGTAATACACCGAGCCTACATATAGGCCGGATTATGTTATGAGATACATTGAGCCTACACATAGGCCGGGTTACGCCATATTACACCAAGCCCCACAGGCGGGCCGGGTTATGCTACAGATTTCACAGTACACCGATCCCACGGCGGGCGGTTATCTTCTGATTCCACGATTCAAGCCCGCGAGACGGGCGAGTTATGCTACAATTCCACAAGCACCGAGCCCACAAAGGGCGGGTTATCTACAATTTCACAATACACCGAGCGGGCGGGTTATACTACAATTCCACAGTGCGAGCCCCACAGCGGCGGGTTATGCTACATATTCCACGATGCAAGGCCCGAGCGGGTGGGTTATCTTCAGATTCCACAAGACACCGAGCCCCAGGCGGGCGGGTTATCTACAGATTTCACGATATCACGAGCGGGTGGGTCGGGTTATGACACATGATTCATCAGTACACTGTGTCCCGCAAATGGGTTGGGTTACGTTATCACGCATGGATAATCAAAGTAAGCTCCAAAATGAGAAGTCCCTCCATAAAGGGTCGGATTACGTATGTAAGATTCGAAAGTTATGTGGAAAAGAACTTGATGAAATTCTTAAGTATGTATGTAAGAATATGTTTATAATTCTTTTTGAAAGAAGGAAAAGAACGACTAATGTATGACTGATTTCATGAGTTAAAATGGCACGGTAGGATCTGCTATTTAATTTTTTCATACTTGCCCATGTCATTATTTTGTACAGTTATGATTTATTTACTGCACCTTATTTCTGTTCCATACTCGGTACATGTTGTACTGACCCCCTTCGGGGAGCTGCGTTCATGCCCGCAGGTATTATTTACCCAGGTTGGTGACCCTCGTTCTTAGGATCTCTGTTCAGTTTTTGGGAAGAAGCTCCATTCACTCTGGAGGCTTATCTTTTGGTACGGATCCCTGTTGATGTAGATTATGTATATTCAGGGGTATGGCGGGGCCCTGTCCCGTCACAGTGGTTATGTCAAAATTCTTAGAGGTCTGTAGTCATATCTTGTGGGTTGGTTTGTAAAGAAGAAGGATGTAACTGCTTTTGGCTATATATATATATATATATATATCCAGGGAGGTAGCCTTATCGGCTAGCCTGTTGTTTATTTCCTGTTGATGTACGTTATGAGTTTCATGTATGTTCCGCTGAATATCTCTGATGTATACCTGTAAGGGTGCCCAGGTAGGGCACCAGTCGCGGGCCCGGGGCCGAGTCGTGACATACTGATAATAACACTCCTTCAAAATTCTCCAATCTTTCTCAACAACACACATTATTAAATCAAGAATATGCAGTCCCCGGAATCTTGGTTCTCAGTACATACCCCAACAAGACCCCAATAATCCCCTCGGAATCATCAGATGATGAAGTTATGACAGACATCGCTACAACAACTAGAGTAGTTGAAAAACTAATGTGTTCCATGAGTCATACGTGTATGCGTCACCCGTGCATTTCGTGTTTCATAGAAGTTCATTTCTCAAAATCTCATTTTCTTTTCTTTACAGAAGTAAGAAAATAGAGATAGTAAATTTCAGTTTATATGTCGTGCATTATGCTAAACATGAAGCGATGAGTTAAAGCACCAAACGTCACTAAACGGAAATTGAAATAAAGAGATTGAAAAGTAGAGGTAGCTTCCAATCTTTCTGTCATAGGAATCTGCTACAGGTATGCCTATGGTTTCTAAATTTATCATAGCGTTGCTCTCATGTTCAATTTCTCTTCTCTAATTCCCTAACCCCCTCCCCCGCTTGAGGACTTGTATAACCTTGATTACTTCTTTTCAGATCATTGAACCCCTCCATGGTGCGTGTCTTATCTTCATATTTGAGCACACGAGATTTATCCCAACCCATTTAATATAATTCTATATATGGATATATTGAGAATCATGTCGGATGCGTTTTTTTATAGGAGTATTATTCTCTTACTTTGTTGTTGTGATTTCTTTTATTTTACAACACTAATTCATTTTCCATAATCTCTCTTTTCATTATACAACTAAATTTGGTGCATTCAGCTAAGCATTAAGCGAGGATTTAAAACACAAAATTAAACGCCACCATCTCTCTCAGTGTACTCTCCTACGGGTAAGCTTATGTACTCAAATATGATTTTAAAACTCTATATATGTCTCGAATGTTTCATATTTTGTGTAAAATAAAAATGAACAAATGCACAAATTTTTGTTGTTGAAAAAAAAATCCTCAGTTTTCCCTATAATCGAAGGACGTCCGTCGGTTGTATTCCGAGATATTTAGCTTTTAATTTAGTAATGTGTACCTCTAAGTGTGAGTTATTGCTAATTTCCCCTTTTTCATAATTCTTGTCAAATCTAACAAGCATAGTTCGGTGAATATTTTGTAGGAGACAAAAAGTGTTAACTTTTGGTGAACTTAAGGTCCAAAGTTGTTAAGTGCATACTCAAGAGACTAATTTAAGCCTATCCTCATAGTTAACAGATTACTTTGTGTAATATTTTGACAAATTTAAAACATCAATACTGTTAATTGCATACTTAATAGATTATTTTGAACATACTCTCATAGTTAGGGGACCGTTTATATCATTTTCTCCAAATACAAGATTAACACAATTTAATCAAATATCGGTCCTCCCTAATAAAGTCCTAAACCCTATCCACTCTGTTTCATAACTCATTTTCTTGAAAGTACTGATAATAACACTCCTTCAAAATTCTCCAATATTTCTCAACAACACACACATTATTAAATCAAGAATATGTAGTCCCCGGAATCTTGGTTCTCAGTACATACCCCAACAAGACCCCAATAATCACCTTTGAATCATCAGATGATGAAGTTATGACAGACATCGCTACAATAACTAGAGTAGTTGAAAAACTAATGTGTTTCATGAGTTGGGTCACACGTGCATTTCGTGTGTCATAAAAGTTCATTTCTCAAATCTCATTTTTTTTCTTTACAGAAGTAAGAAAATAGAGATATAAATTTCAGTTTATATGTCGTGCATTATGCTAAACATGAAGCGATGAGTTAAAGCACCAAACGTCATTAAACGAAAATTGAAATAAAGAGATTGAAAAGTAGAGGAAGCTTCCAATCTCTCTGTCATAGGAATCTGCTACAGGTATGCCTATGGTTTCTAAATTTATCATAGCGTTGCTCTCATGTTCAATTTCTCTTCTCTAATTCCCTAACCCCCTCCCCCGCTTGAGGACTTGTATAACTTTGATTACTTCTTTTCAGATCATTGAACCCCTCCATGGTGCGTGTCTTATCTTCATATTTGAGCACACGAGATTTATCCCAACCCATTTAATATAATTCTATATATGGATATATTGAGAATCATGTCGAATGCGTTTTTTATAGGAGTATTATTCTCTTACTTTGTTGTTGTGATTTCTTTTATTTTACAACACTAATTCATTTTCCATAATCTCTCTTTTCATTATACAAATAAATTTGGTGCATTCAGGCTTCAGCTAAGAATTAAGCGAGGATTTAAAACACAAAATTAAACGCCACCATCTCTCTCAGCGTACTCTCCTACGGGTAAGCTTATGTACTCAAATATGATTTTAAAACTCTATATATGTCTCGAATGTTTCATATTTAGTGTAAAATAAAAATGAACAAATGCACAAATTTTTGTTGTTGAAAAAAAAAATCCTCGGTTTACCCTATAATCGAAGGACGTCCGTCGGTTGTATTCCGAGATATTTAGCTTTTAATTTAGTAATGTGTACCTCTAAGTGTGAGTTATTGCTAATTTCCCTTTTTTTCTTAATTCTTGTCAAATCTAACAAGCAGAGTTCGGTGAATATTTTGTAGGAGACAAAAAGTGTTAACTTTTGGTGAACTTAAGGTCCAAAGTTGTTAAGTGCATACTCAAGAGACTAATTTATGCCTATCCTCATAGTTAACAGATTACTTTGTGTAATATTTTGACAAATTTAAAACACCAATATTGTTAATTGCATACTTAATAGATTATTTTGAACATACTCTCATAGTTAGGGGACCGTTTATATCATTTTCTCCAAATACAAGATTAACACAATTTAATCAAATATTGGTCTTCCCTAATAAAGTCCTAAACCCTATCCACTCTGTTTCATAACTCATTTTCTTGAAAGTACTGATAATAACACTCCTTCAAAATTCTCCAATATTTCTCAACAACACACACATTATTAAATCAAGAATATGTAGTCCCCGGAATCTTGGTTCTCAGTACATACCCCAACAAGACCCCAATAATCACCTCTGAATCATCAGATGATGAAGTTATGACAGACATCGCTACAACAACTAGAGTAGTTGAAACTAATGTGTTTCATGAGTCATACGCGCATGCGTCACACGTGCATTTCGTGTGTCATAAAAGTTCATTTCTCAAAATCTCATTTTTTTTCTTTACAGAAGTAAGAAAATAGAGATAGTAAATTTCAGTTTATATGTCGTGCATTATGCTAAACATGAAGCGATGAGTTAAAGCACCAAACGTCACTAAACGAAAATTGAAATAAAGAGATTGAAAAGTAGAGGCAGCTTCCAATCTCTCTGTCATAGGAATATGCTACAGGTATGCCTATGGTTTCTAAATTTATCATAGTGTTGCTCTCATGTTCAATTTCTCTTCTCTAATTCCCTAACCCTTTCCCCCGCTTGAGGACTTGTATAACCTTGATTACTTTTCAGATCATTGAACCCCTCCATGGTGCGTGTCTTATCTTCATATTTGAGCACACGAGATTTATCCCAACCCATTTAATATAATTCTATATATGGATATATTGAGAATCATGTCAGATGCATTTTTCGATAGGAGTATTATTCTCTTACTTTGTTGTGATTTCTTTTATTTTACAACACTAATTCATTTTTCATTATCTCTCTTTTCATTATATAAATAAATTTCAATTTATTTGTGGTGCATTCTGCTAAGCATTAAGCGAGGAGTTAAAACACAAAATTAAAACGCAACCATCTCTCTCTGCGTACTCTCCTACGGGTAAGCTTCTGTACTCAAATATGATTTTAAAACTCTATATATGTCTCGAATGTTTCATATTTAGTGTAAAATAAAAATGAACAAATGCACAAATTTTTGTTGTTGAAAAAAAAAATCCTCGATTTCCCCTATAATCGAAGGACGTCCGTCGGTTGTATTCCGAGATATTTAGCTTTTAATTTAGTAATGTGTACCTCTAAGTGTGAGTTCTCGTTAATTTTCCCTTTTTTCATAATTCTTGTCAAATCTAACAAGTAGAGTTTGATGAATATTTTTTGTAGGAGACTAAAAGTGTTAACTTTTGGTGAACTTAAGGTCCAAAGTTGTTAAGTGCATAGTCAAGGGACTAATTTAAGCCTATCCTCATAGTTAACAGTGTAAACTTTTGACAAAATTAAAACACCAATACTGTTAATTGCATACTTAATAGATTATTTTGAACATACTCTCATAGTTAGGGGACCATTTATATCATTTTGTCCAAATACAAGATTAGCACAATTTAATCAATATTGATCTTCCCTAATAAAGTCCTAAACCCTATCCCACTCTGTTGTTTCATAACTCATTTTCTTGAAAGTACTGATAATAACTCTCCTTCAAAATTCTCCAATCATTCTCAACAACACACACATTATTAAATCAAGAATATGCAGTCCCCGGAATCTTGGTTCTCAGTACATACCCTAACAAGACCCCAATAATCCCTTCTGAATCATCAGATGATGAAATTATGACAGACATCGCTACAACAACTAGATTAGTTGAAAAAATAATGTTTCATGAGTCATACGTGCATGCGTCACACGTGCATTTCCCGTGTCATAGAAGTTCATTTCTCAAAATCTCATTTTTTTTCTTTACAAAAGTAAGAAAATAGAGATAGTAAATTTCAGTTTATTTGTCGTGCATTATGCTAAACATGAAGCGATGAGTTAAAGCATCAAACGTCACTAAACATAAAGTGAAATAAAGAGATTGAAACGTAGAGGCAGCTTCCAATCTCTCTGTCACAGGAATCTGCTACAGGTATGCCTATGGTTTCTAAATATATCATAGCGGTGCTCTCATGTTCAGTTTTCTCTTCTCTAATTCCCTAACCCCCTCCCCCCCCCCCCCCTCCTTGGGGACTTGTATAACCTTGATTACTTCTTTTCAGATCATTGAACCCCTCCATGTTGCGTGTCTTATCTTCATATTTGAGCACACGAGATTTATCCCAACCCATTTAATATAATTCTATATATGGATATATTGAGAATCATGTCGGGTGCGTTTTTCGATAGGAGTGTTATTCTCTTACTTTATTGTGATTTCTTTTATTTTACAACACTAATTCATTTTCCATAATCTATCTTTTGAAATTTATTTGTGTTGCATTCTGTTAAGCATTATGCGAGGAGTTAAAACACAAAATTAAAACGCCACCATCTCTCTTAGCGTACTCTCCTACGGGTAAGCTTCTGTACTCAAATATGATTTTAAAACTCTACATATGTCTCGAATGTATCATAATTAGTGTAAAATAAAAATGAACAAATGCACAAATTTTTGTTGTTGAAAAAAAAAATCTCGGTTTTCCCTATAATCGAAGGACGTCCGTCGGTTGTATTCCGAGATATTTAGCTTTTAATTTAGTAATGTGTATCTCTAAGTGTGAGTTCTCGCCAATTTCCCCTTTTTCCATAATTCTTGTCAAATCTAACATGCAGATTTTGATGAATATTTTTGTAGGAGACTAAAAGTGTTAACTTTTGGTGAACTTAAGTTCCAAAGTTGTTAAGTGCATAGTCAAGGGACTAATTTAAACCTATCCTCATAGTTAACATATTACTTTGTGTAAATTTTTGACAAATTTAAAACACCAATACTGTTAATTGCATACTTAATAGATTATTTTGAACATACTCTCATAGTTAGGGGACCATTTATATCATCTTCTCCTAATACATGATTAACACAATTTAATCAAATATTGGTCTTCCCTAATAAAGTCCTAAACCCTATCCCACTCTGTTGTTTCATAACTCATTTTCTTGAAAATACTGACAATAACACTCCTTCAAAATACTCCAATCTTTCTCAACAACACATTATTAAATCAAGAATATGCAGTCCCCGGAATCTTGGTTCTCAGTACATACCCCAACAAGACCCCAATAATCCCCTCTGAATCATCAGATGATGAAGTTATGACAGACATCGCTACAACAACTAGAGTAGTTGAAAAACTAATGTTTCATGAGTCATACGTGCATGCGTTACACGTGCATTTCGTGTGTCATAGAAGTTCATTTCTCAAAATCTCATTTTTTTTTTCTTTACAAAAGTAAGAAAATAGAGATAGTAAATTTCAGTTTATTTGTCGTGCATTATGCTAAACATGAAGCGATGAGTTAAAGCATCAAATGTCACTAAACGAAAATTGAAATAAAGAGATTGAAAAGTAGAAGCAGCTTCCAATCTCTCTGTCATAGGAATCTGCTACAGGTATGCCTATGGTTTCTAAATATATCATAGCGTTGCTCTCATGTTCAGTTTCTCTTCTCTAATTCCCTACCCCCCCCCCCCCCTTGGGGACTTGTATAACCTTAATTACTTCTTTTCAAATCATTGAACCCCTCCATGGTGCGTGTCTTATCTTCATATTTGAGCACACGAGATTTATCCCAACCCATTTAATATAATTCTATACATGGATATATTGAGAATCATGTCGGTTGCGTTTTTCGATAGGAGTATTATTCTCTTGCTTTGTTGTGATTTTTCTTTTATTTTACAACACTAATTCATTTTCCATAATCTTTCTTTTCATTATACAAATAAATTTCAATCTATTTGTGGTGCATTCTGCTAAGAATTAAGCGAGGAGTTAAAACACAAAATTAAAACGCCACCATCTCTCTCAACGTATTCTCCTACGGGTAAGCCTCTGTACTCAAATATGATTTTAAAACTCTATTCTCAAATGTATCATATGTAAAATAAAAATGAACAAATGCACAAATTTTTGTTGTTGAAAAAAACAAATTTCCTCGGTTTTACCGTATAATTGACAGATGTTCGTCGGTTGTATTATGAGATATTTAGATTTTAATTTAGTAATGTGTACCTCTAGTGTGAGTTCTCGCTAATTTCTCCTTTTCCCATAATTCTAATCAAATCTAACAAGCAGAGTTCGATGAATATTTTGTAGGAGACTAAAAGTGTTAACTTTTGGCGAACTTAAAGGACCAAAACTGTTAAGTGCATACTTAAGGGACTAATTTAAACTTATCATCATAGTTAGGGGACCATTTATGTCATTGTCTCCAAAAACAAGATTCTCACAATTTAATCAAATATTGGTCTTCCCCAATAAAGTCCTACCCTGTCTTACTCTGCTGTTTCAGAACTCATTTTCTTGAAAGTACTCATAATAACACTCCTTCGAAATTCTCCAATTTTTCTCAACAACACACGGAGTATTAATCATGAATATGTAGTCCCCAGAATCTTGGTTTTAAGTAATATACCCCAATAATCCCCTCTGAATCAATGAAGTCATAACAAACATGGCTACAACAATTAGAGCAGTCGAAAAACTCAGGTGCGTCGAATGTGCATTTCGTGTATCATACGTGTGTGTGTCAGACATGCATTTCATGTGTCACAACAATTCATTTCTCAAAATCTATTTTTATATTTTCTTTATAGAAGTAAGAAAATATAGATAGTAAATTTCAATTTGTCTATCGTGCATTTTGCTAAACATGAAGCGATGAGTTAAAGCATTAAATGTCAATAAACGAAAATTGAAATAAAGATATTGAAAAGTAGAGGCAGCTTTCAATCTCTCTCTCAGCGGAATCTGCTACAAGTCTATGGTTTCTGAATTTATTATAGTGTTGCTCTCTCATGTTTAATTTCTCTTCTGTAATTCCCTCCCCCCCCCCCCCCTCCTCCCAAGGACTTGTATAACCTTGATTACTTCATTTCAGACCTATGAACCCCTCCATGGTGCATGTATTGTATTCATATTTTAGAGCGTGAGATGTTATTTCAACCCATTTAATATAATCCTATATATGGATATATTGAAAATCATGCCGGATACGTTTTTCAATAGAAGTATTATTCTCTTGCTTTGTTGTGATTTCTTTTATTTTAAAATACTAATTCATTTTTCATAATCTATCTTTTCATTATATAAATAAATTTCAATCTATTTCTGGTGCATTCTGTTAAGCATTAAGCGAGGAGTTAAAACACAAAATTAAAACGCCACCATCTCTTTCAGCGTACTCTCCTACACGTAAGCCGTTGCATTCAACTTTGATTTTAAAATTCTATTTACGTCTTGAACGCATCATATTTAGTGTAACAAAATGAACAAACACACTTAGGGGTCGTTTGGTAGCTTGGTTAATTTATTTTTTAATCAATCACTAATAAAATTAGTGGAGGAATATTTTATTAGCTACTCATAAACAAAACGCGCAAACAAAAAATCCAAGTCCAAGTTGGCTAAAAGGTCCGACCGAATAAAGTGTCTCTTCACTACTTTATGCAGAAACTAATACATAAATACAATTTCTTTACCGGCAACCAAACGACCCATAAGGTTATATTTTAAAAAATGATAATTATTTAAAATTCCGAAATAGTTAGGTGGTGTAAAATCCCTTTTTATTTAATAGAGGTAGTGGGAAAAGGGCCAAAACGGGAAAAACACGGATACAACATGGGTGCACCGTTATCCATAACCAATTGAACATCATAGTACCTCAAAACCCACAATCAAGAAATGGAGGCAGCTTCTGTGCTCAGCTCCTCTTCTACTTCCTCATTTTCGGTTTCAAATATGCTCTTATCTTCCTATAGTACCTCAAAACCCCATGTGGGGTTTATGTTGTTCAATTCTTCTGGTTCTCGTTTGCTCTCTTCTTCTTCTTCTTCTTCCCGTAACAGTAACAGTAACAGTGGCAGACTCTCTCTGCTTCGCCCTTCAGCTCTTACTGTCGAGGAAACTGTTGAAGGACATTCCACTGATACTTTCTCAGTTCAGCCCAAAATTGATAAGAGTGGCAGATTTTGTAGTCCTAGAGCCGCCCGAGAACTCGCTCTGTATGTCCTTTCCCTCCTTCTGTTTAATTGTGTGAACCACTTCCTCTAAACTGTTACAGTTCTTTTCTTTTAAACTAAGGGGTCGTTTGGTTGCTAGTTAGAAATGAAATTATTTTTTTACTATTAAAACTATTTTGAGTCTTGTGGTCTAAAACAAGCCAAAGATATTTGTGTGGTTATAGATAATCTCGTATAATATCGTTAAGTGTAAAAGGTAAAATTTGATGATAAATTATTTCCAAGTAAGAAAATGTGTCAATTCTTTTTTGCACTAACTAAAAAGGAAAGTGAGTCATATAAATTGGGACAGAGGGATTACTTAACATGTTTGGTAGCATTTTAGTTGCTATGTCAGCACACCAAGTACGTGTTTGGTTACCAGTTTATCATCCGGCTTAACTAAAAACATGCATAAGTTATGAGTCAATTTATGTATAATTTTATGCAGAATAGAAGATGTAATAACTAGACCCTGCATTACTAATATTTGTGTAGCTCTAATCAGCAACCAAGCGACCCCTAAGTTGATGATGATATATTTCTTTCATGTGGCAGTAATTTTCGTACTGAGGCCCAACCACTTCATTAACAATTTAAACTGTTATAAAGATGTGATTTTTTTTTTGTAACTAGGTTTGAAACACATCTTTCAGGGTGGGATTTTTTTTTTCTTAACCAAGTCCATGGAAATATTTTTTTTGTTTGTTTATGGTAATAAGATTGGAACTCGGGACTTCTGCGTGCAATATTGATACCATGTACAATGTAATGCTTCAGGGTGATGCCTTCCTTTTATGAATTGCATGAAAGATACCAACAAGTGGAGGATAGCCATAATGTACAAGATTCTTTTTTTTTAACAGTTACATGTACTGAATGTCTGTTATGATTCTGTTGTATATTCTTGTCTTAGGATGACAATATATGGGGCATGTTTGGAAGGGTCAGACCCTGTTCGCCTTTTTGAGAAACGGTTGAACATAAGAAGAGGTAACAACTGCTTCTATTGGCTCTTTTTCCTGAATTTTAAGGAATTTGCGGCTAAGCTTATGGTTCTTCTCATTCTTTAGCTAACAATTATTTGATTTTTGGAACGTAGAACCGGGATATGAATTTGACAAAGAGATGTTAATGAAGTACAATCACATGAGCTTTGGAGGCCCCCCTGTGAAAACTGAGACTGTTGAAGAAGCTGATGAGCTTTTGAAGACTGATGAAAATGAATCTGAAATAGGTATTTACATGGATAGTTGAGCTTACTTCTTCCTATCTTTGCTACTGTCTTGCATCTTTGGCTCTCAATTCTTCATGACCATACGGCTTCGATACACTTTCTATCACACACAAAGGCAAGCATAAAGTTAGGTTCATGTTGGTTACTATAGTTTTCTAATTTTCTCTAGAAATGGTTAACTTGAACTTAACAGCTTTACGCTATTGCAATCTTTTGATTCTTTTGGAGCCACATTTCGTTTTGTCAATATTAGCAACTCCATTAGCAATACCTCTGGTAGTTATTGATAATCTGTCGTCGTTAAGGGACTAAATCAGTTATATGGCCCTCACGCGTGCGTTCGTTCAGTCATCACTTTAGTCGTTCCACACATAAAGGTACTTTTTCCCAGCTGGGGTTGATGGGTACCTTGTCATAAGGTTGCTTAAGAAGTTTTTCCTGTACTTGAATTTCATGGATGATTAATCCTGTTCTAGTTTTCTGTGGGGAGTTTCCACATGACCCTGAAGTGTCTTTTGGTGCTTCCTTTTTTAAGCTATTGTGTTTCGGACATTTGATTCTTCCTGAAGCTGTTTGGACATCTTGAATATAATTGATTGGATGTGTAGAGTAGGTTCTATGATGCAACTATGAACCTTCTAAACTAGTGAGTTAAGTCACTTTTAGTCATAGGATGAATAAGTTAAACCCCTAACCCAATAGTTGAAGCAACGTTTTGGGTTTATTTTGATCACAAAATATATCAACAGTAGGAATAGGGTGTAGTATCTATGATGTTGCTTTCCTTTCCAATCTGAAAACTGAGGTGTCAGCTTCTTTCCTCCAAAAAAAAAATGCTCTTGCCGAGGAAAGAACTCTTTTGTGCCAAGGATGCTCACGAGCTATTAGTTCACTCAATAGTTGGTGCAGAAGTGTTTGATTTAGTTCTGCTATTTGCTTTCAGGCTTTCTTGCTTCTTACTTCTTGGAGCTGTCTTATTTATTTACTTTTGATTCCTAAAGCTTTGGAGAAATGTTATGCACCTCTTTCCAATTAATAAATCATTAGTTACTATTTGGTGAAGCTTTTTTAAGAGTCCTTTTTATCTGTTAAAAACTTTTTGATCCCCACCAATAATTCCTTGCCTGTCTGATTGCTTAATGATGGTTTCTCAGAATATTTTTCCAGGAACTATTTTGCAAGAAACCACATAAGACTGTTTTTCTCCAAAATGACGTCTATAGTAAATGTTAGCCAGACATATTTTATGTTTCTTTAAGAATAAAATAAAAAGCTAGCCAAAAAGGAAGAATTGCAAAGAAAAAGCTCTTCAGAAATGACCTTCTGAAGAAATGGAGGTATTTTGTTACAGATGTTTTTTTTAATGTAATTGTTTCATTAAAGGCATCAAGAAGATGCAAAGTAGTTACAAAAGTATAATGAACGTGATGAGTCGGACCAAATTCCCACCCTTGTTTTGCTTCACCTATAGCCCAAATCCAGTAGATGCACGTGAAGGATAAAAGAAAAAATTATTCAACAAAAGTTGCAGAGATGCTATTGAGGTCTAGTTCCCCCTTGAGATGGAATAATTTTCTGAAGTTTCTTTTCTTCTTCAATTTCCGGGGAGATTGGGTGAGGGTTCAAACTCTGAGGTCTATCCCCTTGTAGATTCATTTTTGCATTTTAATGGTATTATCACTATGCAATGTTTGTGGTAAATGGTTTTGTAGAAACGTACGAGTGCAAAATTCTGTCTCATTTTAAAAGATGTGGAAAGTTTTCCATCTCTAGCATTTTCATTTTTAGTTGATTTCTATATATTTGTCCATTCAATCCAATAATCCATTAATTTATTCTCTCTCTCAGAAGCTGAAGTTCTCTCAGCTCCACCAAAGTTGGTATACAGCAAACTTATTTTGCGGTAGGCTCATTAATCATCTATTACTCTCCTTATGTAGCTTACAGTTTTTACTTCCTTCAGAATATGTCAGGCATGCATAGACTGATAGTTTTCTTGCATCTTGCAGTTTCACACGGAAACTTTTGGTGGCAGTTGAAGAAAAGTGGGATAGTCACGTGCTTGCAATAAATAAAGTGGCACCCGATAATTGGAAGGTTGGATGTGTTACTTATGCCTTTACGTTTTTGCTTTTAGTTATAATAACCACAGAAGTGATAGTACCATAAGATTTGGAATTCTTCTTCCTCAAACCCACACAGCCACGTTTTGCCACCAGTTCCAACTCTTTAGGATGACATTCACATGATAAAAAAACATTCTCCCATTTCTCTACTTCCACATGAAATATAACAGAACATGCAGTTCAGTCAGAATCTTGCCCTGCGTGTTCCTATGGAGCCTCAGCATCTACTTTGAGGAAACTCTTTCTTACTGTAAATGGAACAGTGCTATATCTTGCCCTCAAATGAATGACGAAATTACAATATACTTTTCTTGATTAATAAAGTCACTTGTGGTTTGTCATCCTGAATGTACAGGTGTAGACAAGCTTGGGAGATTTTATATTCGTCCTGCAACTATGGACTAAGAATGGCTGGGAAAATAGATTGGTTCTTGCAGCGCGTGTTTTATATGTGGGTTAGGGGTGCACGGGTTCGCTCATTATCCATTGAGTTTCAAACCATGCGCTACCTCGGGAATTTCTCAATTATCAAAAAAAGGGTTGGCTCTTGCAGTTTTATAAATTTTTTAATGTAGTTAATCTAATTTCCAAAGTTTTTTCTGCAACCGACCTGTCTAGTCCCTCTGCCAAGTTAGCCTACCAATTTAAGCCAAACTGCGCGATTCCACTTGCATTGTCCTGCACCCCTTTCTCTACCATCTTACCAAGCACTTCCAAACTATCTACACACTGAGTGGGGTTTACAGAGTGTGAGGGAGTGATTTTAGAATATAGCAGGAGGCAATGAAATAAAAGTTGGGTGGTAATGAATACCAAAGAGGCTGTTAAACTTCTGTCAATTTAGTGGATATAAGGACCGACTTTGTTCGTATTGCATGAATTTAAGGTTAAATGAGCTGTAGAAGTATAATTCAAGAGCCAAAACTGTCGTTTGTCTGTACAGATTCTATTAGAGGATGATAGAAATTTATTCCACCTCTTCGTCATTTTAGTGTTTTGGATAAGTTATAGATCTTATTGTATCAGTAGTGTTCTAAGTCTCGAGACATGATATGATTTCTGCTGTTGTGTGATTGTTGGGTGCAGGGACAGGAGGAAATATATGAATTTTAGAAACAGAAAGGATTTCGTTTAAATTTAAGTGAAAAGGAGCAATTTGTGATTTGTAAATACTTTTATGAGTAGATAGGTCAAGAGATCTTCACTTCATCGATGTGTAAAGGCTAAGGGATGTTTAATCTTTCAGTTGACTCGTGATCTGTATCCAATAAGCACAAGTCCCTAAATGATGAATAAAATAGCGTTTAGCAATATCCTTTTTGTTCCCTCAAATTCTCAAAATAATTTCGTCCTGTAGTTCTTTGTGTTTTGTTGTGTGAATAGTCTATCAGTTCAGATAGAACCATCCTCTTCAGGACACAGAATTGGTTAATATGCCCGTACTAATGCCATGAATTTGTCTTCCAGAATGAGCCAGCAGGCAGGATCCTGGAGCTTTCAATTCTTCATTTAGCAATGTCTGAAATATCAGTATTAGGAACACGGCACCAGATAGTCATCAATGAGGTATTTTTATCTCTCTAGCATTTTGGATTATGAGGGAGAGGGTCTACCGGAAACAGCCTCTCTACCTCCAAGGTAGGGTAAGGTTTGCGTACACTCTACCCTCCCCAGACCCCACAAAGATTTCATTGGGTATGTTGTTGTAATATTTTGGATTATCTATAATAACTGGACTACTTGACCTCCCTATTCCCCATGCATGAAAAGCTGAGAGGCAAAGTGTTTCTTCTTTCTTCCTTTCTTTACTTTCTGTTAATAAACTTTAGAAGAGCTTTCCAATTGAGGCTGATTAGTGCGTTAGTAGAAAAATGAAGTTATTCCAAAGACAGGAATGGAGGCAAAGTCAAAGATGTGAATGATTTCATAATGATTCCTCGTACTGATTTGACACGACCTAATAATGATTTGTATTAAACTTGCACACAACTTTAGTCTATCATCAATGAGGTGAATGCTTTCGTAATGATTCCACCTATGGATTTGAGACAACTTAAGATTCTCTTTTTGTTGAGTTCTCTATATATTGCACAAAATTTGCATGCAACAATAGTCTATAGTCAAGTTCTCAGGGCTTTGGTCTAGGGGTGGGAGCATAACTTATGATGTATGAATTAGGCGCTCTTCACTGGTTTGAACCCTACGTAAGATAAAAGCATGATATTTAAGTGGAGAAGGATAGTGGGGCGGGCCCATCATCCACCTAATTTCGAACCGTGCAACATTGGCCCTCGGGGATTTCTCGATTATAAAAAGAAAATCTAACATCAATGAGACGAATCCAAGATTTAGAGTAAGTTCAGAATGAGTATGATCTTATTTTATGGATTTCTTTTTGGTGCATATAATATACATAAAAATCGAGCCGAAGGTAGTGGGTTCAGGTGAACTTGCATAACCCATCCTAAATCCACCTTCCCTTGTTATTTCTTTCCTCATCTTTTGATCCCGCTCATCACTTAAATTTTTTGTTTATTAAGCACTCAATGAGCAGCTGACCTCAAATAATTTCATTCTCTCATTCTTGAAGGCTGTTGACCTTGCGAAACGATTCTGTGATGGGGCAGCACCCCGCATTGTCAATGGCTGCCTCAGGACATTTGTAAGGGATCTTGAAATAGCAAAGGATGCCCGAGTTAACCAGTCATTGTTTACTTGAAGCGTCCAAGATCAAGAATTTGATGTACTCAAAGAGTTATATCTTCTACATACATGAGACACTCTTTCTGGACATTCCTTGCAAAACCATGAGAAGAGATCAGCAGTGCCTTGAGATCCAGCTCCCAGGACAAATTTGTGCTCTTATCCAATATAAGGAAGATCTGTATATCAAGATGTTAACATTGCCAATTGTCAAATGTATGGTTACTATTCATGTCAATGATGTAAGCAATGTATATTGTATCGCCTTATTCATTCTGCAGTCCCTGTATTTCGGTATGCCGAATTTTTGAACCAACATACAAGTCAACAACCGATACAGCTACTCCCAAATAGGGATTATAACCAGACAGCTACAATTTTAGTTATGGCCACATATTAATATGCGTTTAACTTACACCATCTCCTGTTATATATGTTTGAAGATTTCAGATTAAATTCAAATTGGAGGCACATCTCTTGCTCAGTTTTGATAAAACAATCTGCAGCCTTCTCGTTGTGTACCCAATTCTCATAAATAGTAGTACGTAGTATAAATTAAAGACTCCACGGAAGAGATGTTTTGATGAAAAATAATGAATGTAAAGATTGTGAAAGTCTAACACTGTTATAGTCTATTCTTGGTCATTAACCAAAGGCTAGTCGAACTCAGAAGCATTTGAAATTAACCAGAAAGGTTGTGTTAAATGAATGTGAAACATAACACTATAGTTTAGAGAATTATTGGGCTTCATCATGCTAAATATTTTGTTTAGAATGTCCGAGTTCTAATTTATTGTTGCACACAGTCGCAGAGCCACATTGCTAAGCTACGGGTTCGACAGAACACACTAGTTTTGATTTAAACTCTATATTTGTGTTAAACAAATTATCTTATTTGTATAAATAATCTATTCAGAACCGGTAACAAAAAAATTTATTTTCTAGAACCATAAATTGAAATTGTGACTGCTTCAAGTTGCACAGGAAAGAAATGGGTATTGTGGCAAACTCCTTTGTATATCCTACTATTATTCTCATGCTAATGATGGGTCCTCATACATGTCTTTTATGCTATTTATATATTTAATTTGAGTTCTGTTGAAGTATTGATATACATCATATATACATATTATATACTAGATTATATACTAGTTTATTATTGAGGATTGTTAGAAGTTATTGGGCTGTTATAAGTTGTTGGGCCATTAGTAAGCTGAATATCTAGTAGTATCTAGTAATTCCTTCTTATATTTCCTTCTAGTATAAATAGAGACTTGTACTGCAAAAGGAGCTTAAGCTCTCATAATAAGAAAATTCCCTGAAAAGCTCAATTGAGCTCCCAAAAATATCTAGTCGTTGTTTTCTCCTTCTCTTCCAATTCCTTTGGTTTTCCTTTCATGTTCTTCATATCTAGGAAATTAACATGGTATCAAAACGGGATAGATCCGAGAGGCGCGACGATTACGGCGAAACTTTGAGAAACAGAATCACGATTTCAGAATCTTGAACCCACAGAATCGCGATTGCGGCGAGACTTTCAAAAGTGAAGGATTCATCTATACTTCGCTTAATCATTCATCTATACTTCTCGATTTGGATTAGAAAAATCAGAATTTAGAAAAGAAATCAGAATCGATCGCGACTTCGATCGATCTGTTGTTAATTTCGGTCGATCTGTTTGTGATCGATCTGTAATCAGTCTCCGTCGAGAGATAGACAATATTCAATTGGAGAAACATATTTTTTCTATTCTATCAATAAGGAGACTCAATCGATCGAAAACAAAGCGAAGGAGCAGAAAACCGAAATCGCGATTTGCTTCTGCAAATCAGAATCGAAGATCGATTCATCCTATTTGATTATCGCAATTTTTGAATATCGATGGAGATGCTATCATTTTCTGCGGATACACTCTGCATTTGGCTATTGTTGTGACGTCGCAGATTGCCGAGGATGTGTGTGCGTCTGAGGTATATTAGTCGAATTAATGGAAATTCAATTTCATTTTTGTATTGGTTATGTGTTGGTGAATCAATTTTGTGGCGGTGAGATGAATAAGTATTGTTTCGTCGTTTTTTTACTGTTGAATATGTATCTAGAAACAGAGAACATATAATAGAAAAGCTGTGAAAATATTGAATTACCGAATTTGTGTTGACGAATTGGAGAAAAGTATCGTTTGCCGTTGTTGTGTTGGTTAGTTATCAAAAATGTTGCTACCGTGGGAATAAAAATGTTACAGATAATGAGCTAATATTAGTGGCTGTTGAGGCTACTGGTTATAGTGTTCATGATGTTGTTTCCTCTGTCGAATCTGAAGTTGATGGTTTTTCTTTACTGTTGTTAAATGTATGTTGTTTAGTTAAGAAGAAGTAATCAAATGTTGCTCCTGTTGTACGAGCACATTCTTTGAGAAAGGCACCAAATAAGTCTGAAAGTGCAGGAGCAGTATTGTTGCGCTGCTGCTATTTCTATTATTGAAACAACATTAGTTGCTGCTGGTTATGCAAGTTTGTTGTTGTGTTGGTCAGTGACTGAAATTGTCGCTGATTTTGTGTTAGTTTTTATTCAGTGATGGAGTTGCTGTTTTTGATATCCGAATTGAATAAGTGTAGAGGCTGAAATAATAGTGAAGGAAATAATGGAGTTGTTGTTTTGATAGTTGTAGATGTTGTTTTACGGATCGAGGAGTTTTCAGCGACAAATTGACTGAGAACTGAGGGATACTTCGTCGGCGACAATATAGATTGAGTTGAATCTCGATTCAAGGAGTTATTCTTAAATGTATGTTGTTTAGTTAAGGAGAAGTAATCAAATGTTGCTCTTGTTGTACGAGCACATTCTTTGAGAAAGGCACCAAATAAGTCTGAAAGTGCAGGAGCAGTATTGTTGCGCTGCTGCTATTTCTATTATTGAAGCAACATTAGTTGCTGCTGGTTATGCAAGTTTGTTGTTGTTTTGGTCAGTGACTGAAATTGTCGCTGATTTTGTGTTAGTTTTTATTCAGTGATGGATTTGCTGTTTTTGATATCCGAATTGAATAAGTGTAGAGGCTGAAATAATAGTGAAGGAAATAATGGAGTTGTTGTTTTGATAGTTGTAGATGTTGTTTTACGGATCGAGGAGTTTTCAGCGACAAATTGACTGAGAACTGAGGGATACTTCGTCGGCGACAATATAGATTGAGTTGAATCTCGATTCAAGGAGTTATTCACAGGTCGATCAAGTGTTAGATTGTTTGTTTTATATGTGTAGCTCAGGATAGGAGAATCGAAGGATTTCTAGCCGGAATATAACTAGAAATTGAGGGAGACTCCACTTGAAAGTGATTAAGGCTGCAATTGCTGGAATTTTACAGCTGTTGTGGTTGCTTCTAAAAATAAAAAAATAAAAACTGAAATCTGAGTTGATGGCCATGTGTTGGAACTTGGAGAAAATTGTTTGCAGCTGATGTTCCTGCTGTTGCAGGACTGATTCTTGTTCCTGCTGCTGCATGACTAATTTTTGCGATATGTTGTGGTTTCAAGTGTTACTGCTACTAGTGCTGTTAATGTTGCATGACACTGATTTTGGGGTTGGTAATATTATTACTGGTAAATCATATGTTACACTTGCTGCTGCTGATGTGGTTGTTGCTGGAAATGCTTCTCATAGTGCAACCATGAAATCAAAGCTAATGAAGATGTGGTTTTCATGGGTGCAACAACTGCTACTGGTGTTGTTGTTGCGATTGACTTGGCTACAGCTGAGCTTGCTACTCCACATAATGTTGTTGCTGGACATGAAGCTATGGCTGTTGAAGCTGCTTACTGATGTTGGTTTTACTATTGCTTCCAACTTCAAAGCTAGGACTGAAACCTCTGTTTTCAGTGCCTAGCTTGAGGGGGGATGTTGAAGTATTGATATACATCATATATACATATATTATATACTAGATCATATACTAGTTTATTATTGAGGGTTGTTAGAAGTTATTGGGCTGTTATAAGTTGTTGGGTCGTTAGTAAGCTGAATATCTAGTATGCTGAATATCTAGTAGTAGTATTTCCTTCTAGTATAAACAGAGACTTGTACTGCAAAAGGAGCTTAAGCTCTCGTAATAAGAAAATTCCCTGAAGAGCTCAATTGAGCTCCCAAAAATATTTGGTCGCTGCTTTCTCCTTCTCTTCCAATTCCTTTGGTTTTCCTTTCATGTTCTTCTTCATATCAAGGAATTAACAAGTTCATTTCTTCTACATCCACTAAAAGACCTTTTGTGGTACTCTATCACAAGCTTTCTAGGTTAATGAACATAATGTGTAGATCTTTCTTTCTTGTGTGATAAATTTTGATCAATCTTCTTAGTAAGGATATAACCTCATTTGTAGATCACTCTTATTGTATTCCAAAGTTCGTGCTCTATCACTTTTTTCAAAGAGCTTCATCTTATGACTCACAAGTTAAATATTACGATAGTCCGCACAATTTTGAATATCTCATTTATTCTTATAAATTGAAATTAATGTATTTTTTTCCACTCGACGGACTCCTTACCACCTCTTAGTTACATTGAATAGTTTGATGGGCCACTATACTCCCACCTATCCAAGACTTTCCAAACCTCTATGGGATACTATGAGGGTGTTTGGATTGGTTTTTAAAAATAACTTATAAGCTCAAAGTCAAAAGTTTAAAATATTCAATATTTTGCTTTTAGCCTATTTAGGTACTTTCAGAGGGTATTTGAATTAACTTTTTAAAAGTAACTTATAAGCTAAAAATTATTTTGATTTTTGGCTTATTTTTATACATTTTCACCTAAAAATAAGTGCTTACAAGCGCTTTTTATTTTTTCAAACACCACAAAAAATAAAATAAAAACTTAAAAGTCAATAACACTTAATATAAGTCAATCCAAACACCCTCTGTATGCTTTTCTGATCCTCCAATTTTTAATGACAATCTTTACATGTGTCGGCCCCACAAGTACTACATGTATCGCTAGGAAGTAGGATCCAATACATGTATCATTTTGAAACCATCATTTAGAAAATCGAGACACTTATCGTACCAAGTATCCTTCTAAGACATAGTTTTGGCAAATCAAGGCGCTAGACCTCACGTGTTACTTTAAAACATCTTGAACTTCAAAGTGTCACATATCATGTATTATATTAAGGACTTAATCATGGACATTCTCACACGATTTCCTTAAAACATTTTAAACCATCCCTGGACTTTCCACTAAAACTTGTTATAACAAACTTCTCATAAAACCGTTATAACCACTTTAGACAACTAACGCACCATTACCTCTTTCCTTTTTATCAAAACCAAGGCATTATCATGCCACGTAAGGGAATTGAACCCAAAGTACTTTGTACATCTATTCTTTATAAAAGAATCGTTTCATGGAATATTAGGGTGTTGGACCCAAAAGTACTTTCACCATTAAAACCAAGTTACTTACTTTTTTAAACTCAAGTAACTTATACTTTTAAGACCAAGTAGCTTATTCTCTTTAAATCAAGTAACATATACTTTTCAAATCGAGTTACTACACATTTTCGAAATTCAAGTCTCAAGTACTTTCGAAAATCAAGCCTCATGTACTTACAAAATTAATACTTTTATGAGCCGTGAATAGATTATTCTCGTTTATAACGATCTTGTTAAATCAGCCATGATCTAGAAAATGTAATATAATTTTGTATTATCTTAGTCAACTCATTCAAATAGGGTTGACACAGAGACCGCTGAAACTCGTGTTTTAATGCCCGCCGTACTGCTGCATGTAGTAAGGACTTTTCGGGGTGTAATGGAATCCATTGCATTGATAGAGACATATGAATATGTTATCCCAATAGTCACGATATTCATCGCCTCTGTTAGAAATAGCAGGCAATCTCAGATCAGGATAAGGATTCGCAGGCGAGACAGATATTGAATTCACAGAGGAAGGAAGAAGTAAGGCAAGTGAGCTGTTGAGATGAATGGGTATGTCATCCGTGGATCCATATGCATAGTATAAGAAGGGACATAGAAGGAGCTGCTAGTAGTAGGATGCACAGAGGGACTTTAGTCTCATATTCATGCCCAGAGTAGACTTGGGCTTGCTTTGATGATGGGCAGGCCTTTTCTTCGCATAGGCCTTCCCTATAGTACTGGGGCTAACGCGCTAGGTCGAGCGGTCGCCGAAGCTTGCTTGTTAGTATAAAACTAACGAAATCTCAAACCAACCAATATCAAGACTACTCGGGCATACTTAGCTTTTCCTCCTAAGTTTCTATGCAGATGGAGAATTCTACTCATTTCAATATAATTGATTGTCGATACATTTTCATTAACGCTGCAATGACTTGTTTGATACCTATTCTCATTAGTGTAGTAATTTACCAAGGTCAACTCGACTCAAATACTTCCTAACGACTCTTACCAACATCTCTCATAAGACTTGGTAAGAACTTAGGAATATTCTAGACATGTCTTTAGCATAAAATTAATAACATGAATACTTCCTATACAAGGCAAGTATTCTTCAAGAAAACAAGTCAAGTATACTCCAAATAACAAGGCAAGTATACTTCAAGAAAACAAGTCAAGTATACTCCAAATAACAAGACAAGTATACTTCAAGGAAAGTCATGTCGATAGAAGGAAGAAGTTCGCATACCTCGTGACGACTAACCAACAAGACAAGTAGCAATATGCTCCAATGTACTTCAACCTTAGCGTCTATTCCACATTCCAAGTAGAATATGCTACACGTAGTTCTTCAACCTATAACGACGATAGCACTTCTATCAACAACATACTTTCTAGTATAAGACTTATACCAAATAATGCCCTCTAATTCTACGAAAAATTGGGCAGCGTTTCCTTTGTTTCTATGTACTTTTCCACATTTTCTAAGGCTCGTATTCATTAACCAACAAGCCACATTTAAGGCGCAACCAACAGTTAGCCAAAGGGGATTACACGCCTAACTGGACGTGTAGAATTCTGCCCACGCTTATACAAAAGCGATCCTCAAATCGACCCATAAAAGCGATCAGTAATCCAACAATAATGAGGGTAAAATGTGAAGTGTTTCAACACCTTTCCACACCCCTATTTCCTTAGGACTTTCATTAGCAACTACTACACTTAAACATGCATATTAGGGATGATTTTCCAGCATAACCACACCCCCAAAATAGTCCATAAAATGATACGATAACGTCCTACGATTTTGGGCGCTTTTTACTAAAACAACTACAATCCGATAACTCTTTCCTTAATCCATTTTATTCCAATTCGAGTTCCAACACTTCCATATATGACATACCAACTTATCAACAACCATATTACCTTATTTTAACATGCGACAAGTGTGGATAACAACAACCATATAACAAACGAAACCAAAGGCACAAAATTGTCTCAAATCGGCCAACATCATATCTACCTTATACACATCTTATTTTCAATTTCTTACTTAACATGAATTCATCTATACATTATAACAATAAGTAATATCCAATTACTTTAATTTTAGAGGAACTATTACCTCATTTTTGTACCCAAAAACGTCTCGGGCAGAATGCTCAACAATGGTCCGTAGTTTTCGTTTCGCTCCACTTCTTCAAGATCCAATCACATATATGTATCCCCTACAAACTTAGGAGCAACTTCCTTTCACATTCCATCACCAAAAAGTCGACGCCCCTAGGGTTTCACCCTATATTCTCGGCCTAGTGTAGCGTTTTTGCTCACTGTTTTGTCAGCTGAACTTGTTACGTCCATAACTCTTTACTCCGATGTTCGATCGACGAACGGTTTATTGCGTTGGAAACTAGACTCGACGAACTTCATTTTAGGCTTTTAAAACACCTAAAAACTCCTCGTATACCAGGAGATATACCTCTCCAAAGTTGGTTGAAATCTGTCAACCTTGGCCGAGAGCATAAGAGAAGAGGGAAAGAGATGGAACATTTCTAAGTGTTGTGCAAATGAAGTCTTGCAATGTCTCTAAGTATACATATATAATGTATCACAATGGGTAAGATGAAGACAAGTGTAGGGACTAAGTGTAGCAAGACAAGTGGAGTGAGACTCACATGGCTCACTTGTCTCTAAAATATCTAAAGTCAAAGTCTTCAAAGACCAAGACAAGTGGGGTGGGGGGTGTGTGCCACGTGTCACCCTCTCATTGGTCTAAAAATATTTCATCTCTCAAAAATCCATAATTGGCCAAAATATCTCAAAAATATTGTGGGCCCCACAAAACCGTAAAATTTTCCCGTGGGCCCCACATGACTAAATCCGGAATTTAAAATCCAAAATTTCAATATATTCAAAAAGTCTCAAATACCAACTTTGAGAACCAAATTCCATTTAACAAACCTTTTTCCTTCACGAGGTTCGGAAGATTTTCCTTAGGAAACACAATTCTTTCTTTCGTTCCAACTTTCAAATCTTATTTCCATACGTTCGTTCTCATTTCAATCTTTTGGAAATACGGGGTGTAACAATATACATCATATATACATATTATATACTAGATCATATACTAGTTTATTATTGAGGGTTGTTATAAGTTGTTGGGCCGTTAGTAAGCTGAATATATAGTATGCTGAATATCTAGTAGTAGTATTTCCTTCTAGTATAAATAGAGACTTGTACTGCAAAAGGAGCTTAAGCTCTCATAATAAGAAAATTCCCTGAAGAGCTCAATTGAGCTCCCAAAAATATTTGGTCGCTGCTTTCTCCTTCTCTTCCAATTCCTTTGGTTTTCCTTTCCTGTTCTTCTTCATATCAAGGAAATTAACAAGTTCATTTCTTCTCCATCCACTAAAAGAACTTTTGTGGTACTCTATCACAAGCTTTCTAGGTTAATGAACATAATGTGTAGATCTTTCTTTCTTGTGTGATAAATTTTGATCAATCTTCTTAGTAAGGATATAACCTCCTTTGTAGATCACTCTTATTGTATTCCAAAGTTCGTGCTCTATCACTTTTTCAAAGAGTTTCATCTTATGACTCACAAGTTAAATATTACGATAGTCTGCACAATCTTGAATATCTCATTTATTTTTATAAATTGAAATTAATGTAATTTTTTTTTCACTCGTCGGGCTCCTTACCACCTCTTAGTTACATTGAATAGTTTGATGGGCCACTATACTCCAACCTATCCAAGACTTTCCAAACCTTTGTGGGATACTATGAGGGTGTTTGGATTGTTTTTTTTAAAATAACTTATAAGCTCAAAGTCAAAAGTTTAAAATATTCAATATTTTGCTTTTAGCCTATTTAGGTACTTTCAGAGGATATTTGAATTAACTTTTTAAAAAGTAACTTATAATCTAAAAACTATTTTGACTTTTGGCTTAATTTTATACATTTTTCACCTAAAAATAATCTAAAAACTTTTTATTTTTTTCAAACACCACAAAAAATAAAATAAAAACTTAAAAATCAACCCGCAAGGGTAGCCAAGTTGGTGTAGCAGTAGAGCGCGGAACCGCAAGGTCACGAGTTCGATCCCCTGCATAAACCTTCTTGGTTGAGCCCGTCACACATGGCTTGCCAAGTGTGGTTAACCGGCTGACGTGGTTTGCAGGCTATTGTGTCAGCCCGGGGTTTACCCTGTGCGCACTCGAAAGATTAGCGGCTGCGGGTTCCTTCGTCAAAAAAAAAAAAAAAAAAAAATTAAAAATCAATAACACTTAATATAAGTCAATCCAAACAGTCTCTATATGCTTTTCTGATCCTCCTATTTTTAATGACAATCTTTACATTGTGTGTGGAGGTAAAAAATGTGAAATAATACTTTGCATACCAAATGTGAAATTTTGTAGTCGTCGTCGGCCCATGCCCTTTAACGGGCCAGAAAAATTAAGTCCATTAAAACATAAAACCTTTCTCTAGGTTTTTTCTTGCTCCCTATAAATACAGGATTTTACCCTCTGTCTTTTCATTCTCTTGTGTTCTCTCTTACTCATGAATTATTGTTATATTTTCCCCCTCTTAAATCAATAGATGTCTAATATTGCAGTTCCTTGATCCGAAGTAATTGAATAAGAGATCAAGGGATGTATCATTAGGCGATATGTGTGTTACCTTTAGCTCCGAATCATCCCTTCTTTTATAGGATACATTCATTTTTCTTGTTTTACTCTTTATTCTTGATTTGTTTTGATTGTGATTATGCTTTGTTTTGAGCTGAGGCTGTACTGGAAACAGCTGCTCTACCCCTCCTCAGACCTCATGGTTTGAGATTTTTTTGGGTACGATGTTGTTGTTGTAAGGTAGATACATGTTTCGTTAAAATAATTGTTTGGGTTTAATGTGATGTGTAAGGATGATGAAGAAATCATTCGGATTCCCACTGATGTTAATACGTGATTACTACAACCAGCTACTTCTGACTTCACATCAAAGTCGAATTTATTTAATTTTATGTATTTTGAAAGAAAAGGGGCCGGTGATGTAAGTAAATATTTGCTACTCTTGATGGGAATTTATCAAATTTTCATCTGATGATTATTTATCCACCAAGATCTCTGAGGCCTTCTTCTTAAATTTTCACTTGTTTTCCCAAGAAATATTTTATACTCAGAAGTAAACATGTTATATGCTAGTACTCTCAATTTATAGCCAACAAAAGATATGTGCACGAGTGCTATTGTGCCTTTTCGAAAAAGTCATCTTTTCGGGAAAACACCTCTCCAGTTGTCATTCACACTCAAAAAATCCTAACTATAACAGAAACACCATTGATTTTGACCATTCCCCCTTGTAAAATAATAAAGAAAAAGGAAAGATGAAATTATGATGTATTTAAAGGGAAAGGGGTAACTAATATTTTGGAGGAAAAGAGAACAGAGTAGGCATTCATCTGCTTCAAAACAGAAGAGAAGATAAAAAAAGAAAAAAGAGTTTGCAATGGAAGCTCTTCAGAGAATGAGAAGAACAAACAAACAAAAAAAGAAGTAAGACAATGTAGTAATCAAGGAGAATCCAGCAAAAGCTACACAATGCATGAAAGGAAACAAAGGAAATAATGTCGGTGCACAACACTCAACTGATAAGACATCAGCATAACCGAAGGAAAAGGATACTGAAAACAGCAGCTCAAGTGACAATATCAGTGATCAGCTAAGTTCCAAAGATGAGAGGGAAGATACAAAAGAATTTGTCAGCAAGGAGAATATGGATATGATACACAACCCATTTCAAGATGTTCAAAGAAATTAACTGCACTACTGTGACTCTTATTCCCAAGGTACAACATCCTTCCTCCATTAAAGAATTTAGACCTATTTTATGTTGTACTATGCTTTATAAATTAATCTTCAAAGTGTTGACTAAGAGAATGCAAAATGTCATGGAGTACTTGGTGGATAGTAGTCAGGCAGAATTTGTACTTGAAAGGGTGATTACTGATAATATCTTGCTTAGTCATGAGTTAGTGAAGGGTTATGGGAGGAAGGGTATGTCCCCTAGGTGTATGCTTAAAATAGATATGCAAAAAGCATATGACTCAGTTGAGTGGCCCTTTCTTGAGCAAGTGTTGAATAACTTGAATTTTCCTGAGGTGTTTGTGAGATGGATCATGAATTGTGTGAAATCTGTCTCATATTCCATAATGTTGAATGGGAAACCATATCAACCCTTTGATGCTAAAAAAGGTCTAAGGCAAGGGGATCCTATGTCCCCTTTCCTGTTTGTGCTGTCCATAAAATATTTGAGCAGTTATTAAAGCAGCTGCAACATGTACCAGACTTCAACTTCCATCCAAAGTGTGCAAATCTAAACTTAGTCCAACTAGCATTTGCAGATGATTTGTTGCTCTTCTTTAGAGGGGATACTAGTTCTGTTCAGCTGCTGTATAATCAATTTCAAAGTTTCTCCCAGGTCTCAGGTCTTATTGCTAATCCTGCAAAAAGTTCAGTATACTGTTGTCGGATTGCTAGGGAAGTGGAGGAGGAAATCTTGGGATACTAGGATTTAGCAAAGGGGAGCTTCCCTTTAGATACTTAGGGATCCCCCCAAGTACAAAGAGAGTATCAGTGGTGCAATGTAAGCCCTTAATAGACAAGATCAAATCTTGGACAACTAAGTTCCTCTCATATGCTGGTAGAGCCCAATTGGTGAAATCTGTGTTGTTCTCCATACAAGTGTTCTGGGCTCAAATATTTGTGTTACCAAAGAAGGTTGTGAATATTTTAGAAGCTACATGTAGAAGTTTTATGTGGATAGAAGGGGTAGAGCTATCAAAAAAAGATTTGATCTCCTGCGATATGTGTGTTACCTTTATCTCCGAATCATCCCTTCTTTTATAGGATACATTCATTTTTCTTGTTTTACTCTTTATTCTTGCTTTGTTTTGATTGTGATTATGCTTTGTTTTGAGCTGAGGCTGTACTGGAAACAACTGCTCTACCCCTCCTCAGACCTCATGGTTTGAGATTTTTTGGGTACGATGTTGTTGTTGTAAGGTAGATACATATTTCGTTAAAATAATTGTTTGGGTTTAATGTGATGTGTAAGGATGATGAAGAAATCATTCGGATTCCCACTGATGTTAATACGTGATTACTACAACCAGCTACTTCTGACTTCACATCAAAGTCGAATTTATTTAATTTTATGTATTTTAAAAGAAAAGGGGCCGGTGATGTAAGTAAATATTTGCTACTCTTGATGGGAATTTATCAAATTTTCATCTGATGATTATTTATCCACCAAGATCTCTGAGGCCTTCTTCTTAAATTTTCAATTGTTTTCCCAAGAAATATTTTATATTTAGAAGTAAACATGTTATATGCTTCCTGTATTTTAATTTTGGTGTTTTTTGCACGTCAAAGGATGATATATATATATAATTTATTAAATTTTCCCTTTGTATTATTATATCCTTCAATAACGGCATGATACTTGTAATGCAAAGCAAAGTTTTGGGTATGTTTCAAATACATCAAAACTCGTTTTTGTCATCCAATTATTTTGGTTGGAATTACTTGTATAACCACCCAATTTACTTATAGCACAAACATTATTTGGTCGTGTACAATTTATGATATACATCAAACTTCTTAACATTAAGGTATATTCCAATTTAGAATGACTTTACTTTTCAAGTACCTTTTGAATATAATGAGAATTAGCTAGTCCTTGAGGAATAATCTTATGGATCTCAATTCCTAAAATTAAATCAATAATTCCTAAGTCTTTTATATCAAACTTACTAGTAAGTATGTGCTTTAGTATCATTTATGTTAGCATTATTGTTACTCATTATTAACATATCATCAACATATAAATGAATAAGGATGACTTATTTGGAGTGTTCTTAATATAAACACATTTGTCACTCATTTAACTTGAATTCATTTGAAGGCATTGTATGGTCAAATTTTGCATGCCATTGTTTGAGTGCTTGTTTAGTTTGTAAAGAAATTTGACGAGTTGACACGCCTTCACTTTTTTCGGGAATGATAAACCCTTCGGGTTGTTTCATGTATATTTTTTCCTCCATAACTCCATTTAAGAAGGCTGTTTTCACATTCATTTGTTGGATTTCAAGACCGTCCACGAAGGCTATCGATATTAACATCCGAATGGATGTAAGTATCAAAGTAATCAATACCTTCTTGTTGTCTAAACTGTTTGACAAATCTTGCCTTATATTTATCAATACTTTAAATTCAATCCAATAGAGGTTTGGAAAGTTATTTTTAAAAAACAATCCAATCATCCCTTTAACTCGATAGTTATTTATAAGAAAATATGTAGTAGAAATGCAGAACTTTTTATGCATAAAAATGAGGCTAGTACTCTGAATTTATAGCCAACAAAAGATATGTGCACGAGTGCTATTGTGCCTTTTCGAAAAAGTCATCTTTTCGGGAAAACACCTCTCCAGTTGTCATTCACACTCAAAAAATCCTAACTATAACAGAAACACCATTGATTTTGACCATTCCCCCTTGTAAAATAATAAAGAAAAAGGAAAGATGAAATTATGATGTATTTAAAGGGAAAGGGGTAACTAATTTTTTGGAGGAAAAGAGAACAGAGTAGGCATTCATCTGCTTCAAAACAGAAGAGAAGATAAAAAAAGAAAAAAGAGTTTGCAATGGAAGCTCTTCAGAGAATGAGAAGAACAAACAAACAAAAAAAGAAGTAAGACAATGTAGCAATCAAGGAGAATCCAGCAAAAGCTACACAATGCATGAAAGGAAACAAAGGAAATAATGTCGGTGCACAACACTCAACTGATAAGACATCAGCATAACCGAAGGAAAAGGATACTGAAAACAGCAGCTCAAGTGACAATATCAGTGATCAGCTAAGTTCCAAAGATGAGAGGAAGATACAAAACAGAAGAGAAGATAAAAAGAAAAAGAGTTTGCAATGGAAGCTCTTCAGAGAATGAGAAGAACAAACAAACAAAAAAAGAAGTAAGACAATGTAGTAATCAAGGAGAATCCAGCAAAAGCTACACAATGCATGAAAGGAAACAAAGGAAATAATGTCGGTGCACAACACTCAACTGATAAGACATCAGCATAACCGAAGGAAAAGGATACTGAAAACAGCAGCTCAAGTGACAATATCAGTGATCAGCTAAGTTCCAAAGATGAGAGGAAGATACAAAAGAATTTGTCAGCAAGGAGAATATGGATATGATACACAACCCATTTCAAGATGTTCAAAGTAATTAACTGCACTACTGTGACTCTTATTCCCAAGGTACAACATCCTTCCTCCATTAAAGAATTTAGACCTATTTTATGTTGTACTATGCTTTATAAATTAATCTTCAAAGTGTTGACTAAGAGAATGCAAAATGTCATGGAGTACTTGGTGGATAGTAGTCAGGCAGAATTTGTACTTGAAAGGGTGATTACTGATAATATCTTGCTTAGTCATGAGTTAGTGAAGGGTTATGGGAGGAAGGGTATGTCCCCTAGGTGTATGCTTAAAATAGATATGCAAAAGCATATGACTCAGTTGAGTGGCCCTTTCTTGAGCAAGTGTTGAATAACTTGAATTTTCCTGAGGTGTTTGTGAGATGGATCATGAATTGTGTGAAATCTGTCTCATATTCCATAATGTTGAATGGGAAACCATATCAACCCTTTGATGCTAAAAGGTCTAAGGCAAGGGGATCCTATGTCCCCTTTCCGGTTTGTGCTGTCCACAAAATATTTGAGCAGTCATTAAAGCAGCTGCAACATGTACCAGACTTCAACTTCCATCCAAAGTGTGCAAATCTAAACTTAGTCCAACTAGCATTTGCAGATGATTTGTTGCTCTTCTGTAGAGGGGATACTAGTTCTGTTCAGCTGCTGTATAATCAATTTCAAAGTTTCTCCCAGGTCTCAGGTCTTATTGCTAATCCTGCAAAAAGTTCAGTATACTGTTGTCGGATTGCTAGGGAAGTGGAGGAGGAAATCTTGGGATACTAGGATTTAGCAAAGGGGAGCTTCCCTTTAGATACTTAGGGATCCCCCCAAGTACAAAGAGAGTATCAGTGGTGCAATGTAAGCCCTTAATAGACAAGATCAAATCTTGGACAACTAAGTTCCTCTCATATGCTGGTAGAGCCCAATTGGTGAAATCTGTGTTGTTCTCCATACAAGTATTCTTGGCTCAAATATTTGTGTTACCAAAGAAGGTGGTGAATATTATAGAAGCTACATGTAGAAGTTTTATGTGGATAGAAGGGGTAGAGCTATCAAAAAAAGCTTTGATCTCCTGCGATATGTGTGTTACCTTTAGCTCCGAATCGTCCCTTCTTTTATAGGATACATTCATTTTTCTTTATTTACTCTTTATTCTTGCTTTGTTTTGATTGTGATTATGCTTTGTTTTGAGCTGAGGCTGTACTGGAAACAGCTGCTCTACCCCTCCTCAGACCTCATGGTTTGAGATTTTTTTGGGTACGATGTTGTTGTTGTAAGGTAGATACATGTTTCGTTAAAATAATTGTTTGGGTTTAATGTGATGTGTAAGGATGATGAAGAAATCATTCGGATTCCCACTGATGTTAATACGTGATTACTACAACCAGCTACTTCTGACTTCACATCAAAGTCGAATTTATTTAATTTTATGTATTTTGAAAGAAAAGGGGCCGGTGATGTAAGTAAATATTTGCTACTCTTGATGGGAATTTATCAAATTTTCATCTGATGATTATTTATCCACCAAGATCTCTGAGGCCTTCTTCTTAAATTTTCACTTGTTTTCCCAAGAAATATTTTATACTTAGAAGTAAACATGTTATATGCTAGTACTCTGAATTTATAGCCAACAAAAGATATGTGCACGAGTGCTATTGTGCCTTTCGAAAAGTCATCTTTTCGGGAAAACACCTCTCCAGTTGTCATTCACACTCAAAAAATCCTAACTATAACAGAAACACCATTGATTTTGACCATTCCCCCTTGTAAAATAATAAAGAAAAAGGAAAGATGAAATTATGATGTATTTAAAGGGAAAGGGGTAACTAATTTTTTGGAGGAAAAGAGAACAGAGTAGGCATTCATCTGCTTCAAAACAGAAGAGAAGATAAAAAAAGAAAAAAGAGTTTGCAATGGAAGCTCTTCAGAGAATGAGAAGAACAAACAAACAAAAAAAGAAGTAAGACAATGTAGCAATCAAGGAGAATCCAGCAAAAGCTACACAATGCATGAAAGGAAACAAAGGAAATAATGTAGGTGCACAACACTCAACTGATAAGACATCAGCATAACCGAAGGAAAAGGATACTGAAAACAGCAGCTCAAGTGACAATATCAGTGATCAGCTAAGTTCCAAAGATGAGAGGGAAGATACAAAACAGAAGAGAAGATAAAAAAAGAAAAAAGAGTTTGCAATGGAAGCTCTTCAGAGAATGAGAAGAACAAACAAACAAAAAAAGAAGTAAGACAATGTAGTAATCAAGGAGAATCCAGCAAAAGCTACACAATGCATGAAAGGAAACAAAGGAAATAATGTCGGTGCACAACACTCAACTGATAAGACATCAGCATAACCGAAGGAAAAGGATACTGAAAACAGCAGCTCAAGTGACAATATCAGTGATCAGCTAAGTTCCAAAGATGAGAGGGAAGATACAAAAGAATTTGTCAGCAAGGAGAATATGGATATGATACACAACCCATTTCAAGATGTTCAAAGTAATTAACTGCACTACTGTGACTCTTATTCCCAAGGTACAACATCCTTCCTCCATTAAAGAATTTAGACCTATTTTATGTTGTACTATGCTTTATAAATTAATCTTCAAAGTGTTGACTAAGAGAATGCAAAATGTCATGGAGTACTTGGTGGATAGTAGTCAGGCAGAATTTGTACTTGAAAGGGTGATTACTGATAATATCTTGCTTAGTCATGAGTTAGTGAAGGGTTATGGGAGGAAGGGTATGTCCCCTAGGTGTATGCTTAAAATAGATATGCAAAAAGCATATGACTCAGTTGAGTGGCCCTTTCTTGAGCAAGTGTTGAATAACTTGAATTTTCCTGAGGTGTTTGTGAGATGGATCATGAATTGTGTGAAATCTGTCTCATATTCCATAATGTTGAATGGGAAACCATATCAACCCTTTGATGCTAAAAAAGGTCTAAGGCAAGGGGATCCTATGTCCCCTTTCCGGTTTGTGCTGTCCACAAAATATTTGAGCAGTCATTAAAGCAGCTGCAACATGTACCAGACTTCAACTTCCATCCAAAGTGTGCAAATCTAAACTTAGTCCAACTAGCATTTGCAGATGATTTGTTGCTCTTCTGTAGAGGGGATACTAGTTCTGTTCAGCTGCTGTATAATCAATTTCAAAGTTTCTCCCAGGTCTCAGGTCTTATTGCTAATCCTGCAAAAAGTTCAGTATACTGTTGTCGGATTGCTAGGGAAGTGGAGGAGGAAATCTTGGGATACTAGGATTTAGCAAAGGGGAGCTTCCCTTTAGATACTTAGGGATCCCCCCAAGTACAAAGAGAGTATCAGTGGTGCAATGTAAGCCCTTAATAGACAAGATCAAATCTTGGACAACTAAGTTCCTCTCATATGCTGGTAGAGCCCAATTGGTGAAATCTGTGTTGTTCTCCATACAAGTATTCTTGGCTCAAATATTTTTGTTACCAAAGAAGGTGGTGAATATTATAGAAGCTACATGTAGAAGTTTTATGTGGATAGAAGGGGTAGAGCTATCAAAAAAAGCTTTGATCTCCTGCGATATGTGTGTTACCTTTAGCTCCGAATCGTCCCTTCTTTTATAGGATACATTCATTTTTCTTGTTTTACTCTTTATTCTTGCTTTGTTTTGATTGTGATTATGCTTTGTTTTGAGCTGAGGCTGTACTGGAAACAGCTGCTCTACCCCTCCTCAGACCTCATGGTTTGAGATTTTTTTGGGTACGATGTTGTTGTTGTAAGGTAGATACATGTTTCGTTAAAATAATTGTTTGGGTTTAATGTGATGTGTAAGGATGATGAAGAAATCATTCGGATTCCCACTGATGTTAATACGTGATTACTACAACCAGCTACTTCTGACTTCACATCAAAGTCGAATTTATTTAATTTTATGTATTTTGAAAGAAAAGGGGCCGGTGATGTAAGTAAATATTTGCTACTCTTGATGGGAATTTATCAAATTTTCATCTGATGATTATTTATCCACCAAGATCTCTGAGGCCTTCTTCTTAAATTTTCACTTGTTTTCCCAAGAAATATTTTATACTTAGAAGTAAACATGTTATATGCTAGTACTCTGAATTTATAGCCAACAAAAGATATGTGCACGAGTGCTATTGTGCCTTTTCGAAAAAGTCATCTTTTCGGGAAAACACCTCTCCAGTTGTCATTCACACTCAAAAAATCCTAACTATAACAGAAACACCATTGATTTTGACCATTCCCCCTTGTAAAATAATAAAGAAAAAGGAAAGATGAAATTATGATGTATTTAAAGGGAAAGGGGTAACTAATTTTTTGGAGGAAAAGAGAACAGAGTAGGCATTCATCTGCTTCAAAACAGAAGAGAAGATAAAAAAAGAAAAAAGAGTTTGCAATGGAAGCTCTTCAGAGAATGAGAAGAACAAACAAACAAAAAAAGAAGTAAGACAATGTAGTAATCAAGGAGAATCCAGCAAAAGCTACACAATGCATGAAAGGAAACAAAGGAAATAATGTCGGTGCACAACACTCAACTGATAGGACATCAGCATAACCGAAGGAAAAGGATACTGAAAACAGCAGCTCAAGTGACAATATCAGTGATCAGCCAAGTTCCAAAGATGAGAGGGAAGATACAAAAGAATTTGTCAGCAAGGAGAATATGGATATGATACACAACCCATTTCAAGATGTTCAAAGTAATTAACTGCACTACTGTGACTCTTATTCCCAAGGTACAACATCCTTCATCCATTAAAGAATTTAGACATATTTTATGTTGAACTATGCTTTATAAATTAATCTTCAAAGTGTATGATACACAACCCATTTCAAGATGTTCAAAGTAATTAACTGCACTACTGTGACTCTTATTCCCAAGGTACAACATCCTTCATCCATTAAAGAATTTAGACATATTTTATGTTGAACTATGCTTTATAAATTAATCTTCAAAGTGTTGACTAAGAGAATGCAAAATGTCATGGAGTACTTGGTGGATAGTAGTCAGGCAGAATTTGTATTTGAAAGGGTGATTACTGATAATATCTTGCTTAGTCATGAGTTAGTGAAGGGTTATGGGAGGAAGGGTATGTCCCCTAGGTGTATGCTTAAAATAGATATGCAAAAAGCATATGACTCAGTTGAGTGGCCCTTTCTTGAGCAAGTGTTGAATAACTTGAATTTTCCTGAGGTGTTTGTGAGATGGATCACGAATTGTGTGAAATCTGTCTCATATTCCATAATGTTGAATGGGAAACCATATCAACCCTTTGATGCTAAAAAAGGTCTAAGGCAAGGGGATCCTATGTCCCCTTTCCTGTTTGTGCTGTCCATAAAATATTTGAGCAGTTATTAAAGCAGCTGCAACATGTACCAGACTTCAACTTCCATCCAAAGTGTGCAAATCTAAACTTAGTCCAACTAGCATTTGCAGATGATTTGTTGCTCTTCTGTAGAGGGGATACATGTTCTGTTCAGCTGCTGTATAATCAATTTCAAAGTTTCTCCCAGGTCTCAGGTCTTATTGCTAATCCTGCAAAAAGTTCAGTATACTGTTGTCGGATTGCTAGGGAAGTGGAGGAGGAAATCTTGGGATACTAGGATTTAGCAAAGGGGTGCTTCCCTTTAGATACTTAGGGATCCCCCCAAGTACAAAGAGAGTATCAGTGGTGCAATGTAAGCCCTTAATAGACAAGATCCTGGGAAGGATTAAATCTTGGACAACTAAGTTGCTCTCATATGCTGGTAGAGCCCAATTGGTGAAATCTGTGTTGTTCTCCATACAAGTGTTCTGGGCTCAAATATTTGTGTTATCAAAGAAGGTTGTGAATATTATAGAAGCTACATGTAGAAGTTTTATGTGGATAGAAGGGGTAGAGCTATCAAAAAAAGATTTGATCTCCTGCGATATGTGTGTTACCTTTATCTCCGAATCATCCCTTCTTTTATAAGATACATTCATTTTTCTTGTTTTACTCTTTATTCTTGCTTTGTTTTGATTGTGATTATGCTTTGTTTTGAGTTGAGGCTGTACTGGAAACAACTGCCCTACCCCTCCTCAGACCTCATGGTTTGAGATTTTTTGGGTACGATGTTGTTGTTGTAAGGTAGATACATATTTCGTTAAAATAATTGTTTGGGTTTAATGTGATGTGTAAGGATGATGAAGAAATCATTCGGATTCCCACTGATGTTAATACGTGATTACTACAACCAGCTACTTCTGACTTCACATCAAAGTCGAATTTATTTAATTTTATGTATTTTAAAAGAAAAGGGGCCGGTGATGTAAGTAAATATTTGCTACTCTTGATGGGAATTTATCAAATTTTCATCTGATGATTATTTATCCACCAAGATCTCTGAGGCCTTCTTCTTAAATTTTCACTTGTTTTCCCAAGAAATATTTTATATTTAGAAGTAAACATGTTATATGCTTCCTGTATTTTAATTTTGGTGTTTTTTGCACGTCAAAGGATGATATATATATATATATATATATATATAATTTATTAAATTTTCCCTTTGTATTATTATATCCTTCAATAACGGCATGATACTTGTAATGCAAAATAAAGTTTTGGGTATGTTTCAAATACATCAAAACTCGTTTCATTGTCATCCAATTATTTTGGTTGGATTTACTTGTCTAACGACCCAATTTACTTATAGCACAAACATTATTTGGTCGTGTACAATTTATGATATACATCAAACTTCTTAACATTAAGGTATATTCCAATTTAGAATGACTTTACTTTTCAAGTACCTTTTGAATATAATGAGATTGAGATAATGCTAGACCTTGAGGAATAATCTTATGGATCTGAATTCCTAAAATTAAATCAATAATTCCTAAGTCTTTTATATCAAACTTACTAGTAAGTATGTGCTTTAGTATCATTTATTTTTAGCAATATTGTTACTCATTATTAACATATCATCAACATATAAACGAATAATGATGACTTATTTGGAGTGTTCTTAATATAAACACATTTTTCACTCATTTAACTTGAATTCATTTGAAGGCATATTGTTTGAGTGCTTGTTTAGTTTGTAAAGAGATTTGACAAGTTGACACGCCTTCACTTTTTCGGGAATGATAAACCCTTCGGGTTGTTTCATGTATATTTTTTCCTCCATAACTCCATTTAACAAGGCTGTTTTCACATTCATTTGATGGATTTTAAGACCGTACACGAAGGCTATCGATATTAACATCCGAATGGATGTAAGTATCAAAGTAATCAATACCTTCTTGTTGTCTAAACTGTTTGACAAATCTTGCCTTATATTTATCAATACTGCCATGAACTTTCATTTTTCTTTTGGAAATTCATTTAAATCCAAAAACAAAACTTTAAATTCAATCCAATAGAGGTTTAGAAAGTTATTTTTTAAAAACAATCGAATCATCCCTTTAACTCGATAGTTATTTATTAGAAAATATGTAGTAGAAATGCAGAACTTTTTATGCATAAAAATGAGGCTAGTACTCTGAATTTATAGCCAACAAAAGATATGTGCACGAGTGCTATTGTGCCTTTTCGAAAAAGTCATCTTTTCGGGAAAACACCTCTCCAGTTGTCATTCACACTAAAAAAATCCTAACTATAACAGAAACACCATTGATTTTGACCATTCCCCCTTGTAAAATAATAAAGAAAAAGGAAAGATGAAATTATGATGTATTTAAAGGGAAAGGGGTAACTAATTTTTTGGAGGAAAAGAGAACAGAGTAGGCATTCATCTGCTTCAAAACATAAGAGAAGATAAAAAAATAAAAAAGAGTTTGCAATGGAAGCTCTTCAGAGAATGAGAAGAACAAACAAACAAAAAAAGAAGTAAGACAATGTAGTAATCAAGGAGAATCCAGCAAAAGCTACACAATGCATGAAAGGAAACAAAGGAAATAATGTCGGTGCACAACACTCAACTGATAAGACATCAGCATAACCGAAGGAAAAGGATACTGAAAACAGCAGCTCAAGTGACAATATCAGTGATCAGCTAAGTTCCAAAGATGAGAGGGAAGATACAAAAGAATTTGTCAGCAAGGAGAATATGGTTATGATACACAACCCATTTCAAGATGTTCAAAGTAATTAACTGCACTACTGTGACTCTTATTCCCAAGGTACAACATCCTTCCTCCATTAAAGAATTTAGACCTATTTTATGTTGTACTATGCTTTATAAATTAATCTTCAAAGTGTTGACTAAGAGAATGCAAAATGTCATGGAGTACTTGGTGGATAGTAGTCAGGCAGAATTTGTACTTGAAAGGGTGATTACTGATAATATCTTGCTTAGTCATGAGTTAGTGAAGGGTTATGGGAGGAAGGGTATGTCCCCTAGGTGTATGCTTAAAATAGATATGCAAAAAGCATATGACTCAGTTGAGTGGCCCTTTCTTGAGCAAGTGTTGAATAGCTTGAATTTTCCTGAGGTGTTTGTGAGATGGATCACGAATTGTGTGAAATCTGTCTCATATTCCATAATGTTGAATGTGAAACCATATCAACCCTTTGATGCTAAAAAAGGTCTAAGGCAAGGGGATCCTATGTCCCCTTTCCTGTTTGTGCTGTCCATAAAATATTTGAGCAGTTATTAAAGCAGCTGCAACATGTACCAGACTTCAACTTCCATCCAAAGTGTGCAAATCTAAACTTAGTCCAACTAGCATTTGCAGATGATTTGTTGCTCTTCTTTAGAGGGGATACTAGTTCTGTTAAGCTGCTGTATAATCAATTTCAAAGTTTCTCCCAGGTCTCAGGTCTTATTGCTAATCCTGCAAAAAGTTCAGTATACTGTTGTCGGATTGCTAGGGAAGTGGAGGAGGAAATCTTGGGATACTAGGATTTAGCAAAGGGGAGCTTCCCTTTAGATACTTAGGGATCCCCCCAAGTACAAAGAGAGTATCAGTGGTGCAATGTAAGCCCTTAATAGACAAGATCAAATCTTGGACAACTAAGTTCCTCTCATATGCTGGTAGAGCCCAATTGGTGAAATCTGTGTTGTTCTCCATACAAGTGTTCTGGGCTCAAATATTTGTGTTACCAAAGAAGGTTGTGAATATTTTAGAAGCTACATGTAGAAGTTTTATGTGGATAGAAGGGGTAGAGCTATCAAAAAAAGATTTGATCTCTGCGATATGTGTGTTACCTTTATCTCAGAATCATCCCTTCTTTTATAGGATACATTCATTTTTCTTGTTTTACTCTTTATTCTTGCTTTGTTTTGATTGTGATTATGCTTTGTTTTGGTGAGGTCATCTTTGAAACAATTGCTCTACCCTCCTCGGACCTCATGGTTTGAGATTTTTGGTGCGATGTTGTTGTTGTAAGGTAGATACATATTCGTTAAAATAATTGTTTGGGTTTAATGTGATGTGTAAGGATGATGAAGAAATCATGGATTCCCACTGATGTTAATACGTGATTACTACAACCAGCTACTGACTTCACATCAAAGTCGAATTTATTTAATTTTATGTATTTTAAAAGAAAAGGGGCCGGTGATGTAAGTAAATATTTGCTACTCTTGATGGGAATTTATCAAATTTTCATCTGATGATTATTTATCCACCAAGATCTCTGAGGCCTTCTTCTTAAATTTTCAATTGTTTTTCCAAGAAATATTTTATATTTAGAAGTAAACATGTTATATGCTTCCTGTATTTTAATTTTGGTGTTTTTTGCACGTCAAAGGATGATATATATATATAATTTATTAAATTTTCCCTTTGTATTATTATATCCTTCAATAACGGCATGATACTTGTAATGCAAAGCAAAGTTTTGGGTATGTTTCAAATACATCAAAACTCGTTTTTGTCATCCAATTATTTTGGTTGGAATTACTTGTATAACCACCCAATTTACTTATAGCACAAACATTATTTGGTCGTGTACAATTTATGATATACATCAAACTTCTTAACATTAAGGTATATTCCAATTTAGAATGACTTTACTTTTCAAGTACCTTTTGAATATAATGAGAATTAGCTAGTCCTTGAGGAATAATCTTATGGATCTCAATTCCTAAAATTAAATCAATAATTCCCAAGTCTTTTATATCAAACTTACTAGTAAGTATGTGCTTTAGTATCATTTATGTTAGCATTATTGTTACTCATTATTAACATATCATCAACATATAAATGAATAATGATGACTTATTTGGAGTGTTCTTAATATAAACACATTTGTCACTCATTTAACTTCAATTCATTTGAAGGCATTGTATGGTCAAATTTTGCATGCCATTGTTTGAGTGCTTGTTTAGTTTGTAAAGAAATTTGACAAGTTGACACGCCTTCACTTTTTTCGGGAATGATAAACCCTTCGGGTTGTTTCATGTATATTTTTTCCTCCATAACTCCATTTAAGAAGGCTGTTTTCACATTCATTTGTTGGATTTCAAGACCGTCCACGAAGGCTATCGATATTAACATCCGAATGGATGCAAGTATCAAAGTAATCAATACCTTCTTGTTGTCTAAACTGTTTGACAAATCTTGCCTTATATTTATCAATACTTTAAATTCAATCCAATAGAGGTTTGGAAAGTTATTTTTAAAAAACAATCCAATCATCCCTTTAACTCGATAGTTATTTATAAGAAAATATGTAGTAGAAATGCAGAACTTTTTATGCATAAAAATGAGGCTAGTACTCTGAATTTATAGCCAACAAAAGATATGTGCACGAGTGCTATTGTGCCTTTCGAAAAGTCATCTTTTAGGAAAACACCTCTCCAGTTGTCATTCACACTCAAAAAATCCTAACTATAACAGAAACACCATTGATTTTGACCATTCCCCCTTGTAAAATAATAAAGAAAAAGGAAAGATGAAATTATGATGTATTTAAAGGGAAAGGGGTAACTAATTTTTTGGAGGAAAAGAGAACAGAGTAGGCATTCATCTGCTTCAAAACAGAAGAGAAGATAAAAAAAGAAAAAAGAGTTTGCAATGGAAGCTCTTCAGAGAATGAGAAGAACAAACAAACAAAAAAAGAAGTAAGACAATGTAGCAATCAAGGAGAATCCAGCAAAAGCTACACAATGCATGAAAGGAAACAAAGGAAATAATGTCGGTGCACAACACTCAACTGATAAGACATCAGCATAACCGAAGGAAAAGGATACTGAAAACAGCAGCTCAAGTGACAATATCAGTGATCAGCTAAGTTCCAAAGATGAGAGGGAAGATACAAAACAGAAGAGAAGATAAAAAAAGAAAAAGAGTTTGCAATGGAAGCTCTTCAGAGAATGAGAAGAACAAACAAACAAAAAGAAGTAAGACAATGTAGTAATCAAGGAGAATCCAGCAAAGCTACACAATGCATGAAAGGAAACAAAGGAAATAATGTCGGTGCACAACACTCAACTGATAAGACATCAGCATAACCGAAGGAAAAGGATACTGAAAACAGCAGCTCAAGTGACAATATCAGTGATCAGCTAAGTTCCAAAGATGAGAGGGAAGATACAAAAGAATTTGTCAGCAAGGAGAATATGGATATGATACACAACCCATTTCAAGATGTTCAAAGTAATTAACTGCACTACTGTGACTCTTATTCCCAAGGTACAACATCCTTCCTCCATTAAAGAATTTAGACCTATTTTATGTTGTACTATGCTTTATAAATTAATCTTCAAAGTGTTGACTAAGAGAATGCCTACTCTGTTCTCTTTAACTGTTGTCTAAACTGTTTGACAAATCTTGCCTTATATTTATCAATACTTTAAATTCAATCCAATAGAGGTTTGGAAAGTTATTTTTAAAAAACAATCCAATCATCCCTTTAACTCGATAGTTATTTATAAGAAAATATGTAGTAGAAATGCAGAACTTTTTATGCATAAAAATGAGGCTAGTACTCTGAATTTATAGCCAACAAAAGATATGTGCACGAGTGCTATTGTGCCTTTTCGAAAAAGTCATCTTTTTGGGAAAACACCTCTCCAGTTGTCATTCACACTCAAAAATCCTAACTATAACAGAAACACCATTGATTTTGACCATTCCCCTTGTAAAATAATAAAGAAAAAGGAAAGATGAAATTATGATGTATTTAAAGGAAAGGGTAACTAATTTTTGGAGGAAAAGAGAACAGAGTAGGCATTCATCTGCTTCAAAACAGAAGAGAAGATAAAAAAAGAAAAAAGAGTTTGCAATGGAAGCTCTTCAGAGAATGAGAAGAACAAACAAACAAAAAAAGAAGTAAGACAATGTAGCAATCAAGGAGAATCCAGCAAAAGCTACACAATGCATGAAAGGAAACAAAGGAAATAATGTCGGTGCACAACACTCAACTGATAAGACATCAGCATAACCGAAGGAAAAGGATACTGAAAACAGCAGCTCAAGTGACAATATCAGTGATCAGCTAAGTTCCAAAGATGAGAGGAAGATACAAAACAGAAGAGAAGATAAAAAGAAAAAAGAGTTTGCAATGGAAGCTCTTCAGAGAATGAGAAGAAAAAACAAACAAAAAAAGAAGTAAGACAATGTAGTAATCAAGGAGAATCCAGCAAAAGCTACACAATGCATGAAAGGAAACAAAGGAAATAATGTCGGTGCACAACACTCAACTGATAAGACATCAGCATAACCGAAGGAAAAGGATACTGAAAACAGCAGCTCAAGTGACAATATCAGTGATCAGCTAAGTTCCAAAGATGAGAGGGAAGATACAAAAGAATTTGTCAGCAAGGAGAATATGGATATGATACACAACCCATTTCAAGATGTTCAAAGTAATTAACTGCACTACTGTGACTCTTATTCCCAAGGTACAACATCCTTCCTCCATTAAAGAATTTAGACCTATTTTATGTTGTACTATGCTTTATAAATTAATCTTCAAAGTGTTGACTAAGAGAATGCCTACTCTGTTCTCTTTAACTGTTGTCTAAACTGTTTGACAAATCTTGCCTTATATTTATCAATACTTTAAATTCAATCCAATAGAGGTTTGGAAAGTTATTTTTAAAAAACAATCCAATCATCCCTTTAACTCGATAGTTATTTATAAGAAAATATGTAGTAGAAATGCAGAACTTTTTATGCATAAAAATGAGGCTAGTACTCTGAATTTATAGCCAACAAAAGATATGTGCACGAGTGCTATTGTGCCTTTTCGAAAAAGTCATCTTTTCGGGAAAACACCTCTCCAGTTGTCATTCACACTCAAAAAATCCTAACTATAACAGAAACACCATTGATTTTGACCATTCCCCCTTGTAAAATAATAAAGAAAAAGGAAAGATGAAATTATGATGTATTTAAAGGGAAAGGGTAACTAATATTTTGGAGGAAAAGAGAACAGAGTAGGCATTCATCTGCTTCAAAACAGAAGAGAAGATAAAAAAAGAAAAAAGAGTTTGCAATGGAAGCTCTTCAGAGAATGAGAAGAACAAACAAACAAAAAAAGAAGTAAGACAATGTAGCAATCAAGGAGAATCCAGCAAAAGCTACACAATGCATGAAAGGAAACAAAGGAAATAATGTCGGTGCACAACACTCAACTGATAAGACATCAGCATAACCGAAGGAAAAGGATACTGAAAACAGCAGCTCAAGTGACAATATCAGTGATCAGCTAAGTTCCAAAGATGAGAGGGAAGATACAAAACAGAAGAGAAGATAAAAAAAGAAAAAAGAGTTTGCAATGGAAGCTCTTCAGAGAATGAGAAGAACAAACAAACAAAAAAAGAAGTAAGACAATGTAGTAATCAAGGAGAATCCAGCAAAAGCTACACAATGCATGAAAGGAAACAAAGGAAATAATGTCGGTGCACAACACTCAACTGATAAGACATCAGCATAACCGAAGGAAAAGGATACTGAAAACAGCAGCTCAAGTGACAATATCAGTGATCAGCTAAGTTTCAAAGATGAGAGGGAAGATACAAAAGAATTTGTCAGCAAGGAGAATATGGATATGATACACAACCCATTTCAAGATGTTCAAAGTAATTAACTGCACTACTGTGACTCTTATTCCCAAGGTACAACATCCTTCCTCCATTAAAGAATTTAGACCTATTTTATGTTGTACTATGCTTTATAAATTAATCTTCAAAGTGTTGACTAAGAGAATGCCTACTCTGTTCTCTTTAACTGTTGTCTAAACTGTTTGACAAATCTTGCCTTATATTTATCAATACTTTAAATTCAATCCAATAGAGGTTTGGAAAGTTATTTTTAAAAAACAATCCAATCATCCCTTTAACTCGATAGTTATTTATAAGAAAATATGTAGTAGAAATGCAGAACTTTTTATGCATAAAAATGAGGCTAGTACTCTGAATTTATAGCCAACAAAAGATATGTGCACGAGTGCTATTGTGCCTTTTCTATAAAGTCATCTTTTAGGAAAACACCTCTCCAGTTGTCATTCACACTCAAAAAATCCTAACTATAACAGAAACACCATTGATTTTGACCATTCCCCCTTGTAAAATAATAAAGAAAAAGGAAAGATGAAATTATGATGTATTTAAAGGGAAAGGGGTAACTAATTTTTTGGAGGAAAAGAGAACAGAGTAGGCATTCATCTGCTTCAAAACAGAAGAGAAGATAAAAAAAGAAAAAAGAGTTTGCAATGGAAGCTCTTCAGAGAATGAGAAGAACAAACAAACAAAAAAAGAAGTAAGACAATGTAGCAATCAAGGAGAATCCAGCAAAAGCTACACAATGCATGAAAGGAAACAAAGGAAATAATGTCGGTGCACAACACTCAACTGATAAGACATCAGCATAACCGAAGGAAAGGATACTGAAAACAGCAGCTCAAGTGACAATATCAGTGATCAGCTAAGTTCCAAAGATGAGAGGGAAGATACAAAACAGAAGAGAAGATAAAAAAAGAAAAAAGAGTTTGCAATGGAAGCTCTTCAGAGAATGAGAAGAACAAACAAACAAAAAAAGAAGTAAGACAATGTAGTAATCAAGGAGAATCCAGCAAAAGCTACACAATGCATGAAAGGAAACAAAGGAAATAATGTCGGTGCACAACACTCAACTGATAAGACATCAGCATAACCGAAGGAAAAGGATACTGAAAACAGCAGCTCAAGTGACAATATCAGTGATCAGCTAAGTTCCAAAGATGAGAGGGAAGATACAAAAGAATTTGTCAGCAAGGAGAATATGGATATGATACACAACCCATTTCAAGATGTTCAAAGTAATTAACTGCACTACTGTGACTCTTATTCCCAAGGTACAACATCCTTCCTCCATTAAAGAATTTAGACCTATTTTATGTTGGACTATGCTTTATAAATTAATCTTCAAAGTGTTGACTAAGAGAATGCAAAATGTCATGGAGTACTTGGTGGATAGTAGTCAGGCAGAATTTGTACTTGAAAGGGTGATTACTGATAATATCTTGCTTAGTCATGAGTTAGTGAAGGGTTATGGGAGGAAGGGTATGTCCCCTAGGTGTATGCTTAAAATAGATATGCAAAAAGCATATGACTCAGTTGAGTGGCCCTTTCTTGAGCAAGTGTTGAATAACTTGAATTTTCCTGAGGTGTTTGTGAGATGGATCACGAATTGTGTGAAATCTGTCTCATATTCCATAATGTTGAATGGGAAACCATATCAACCCTTTGATGCTAAAAAAGGTCTAAGGCAAGGGGATCCTATGTCCCCTTTCCTGTTTGTGCTGTCCATAAAATATTTGAGCAGTTATTAAAGCAGCTGCAACATGTACCAGACTTCAACTTCCATCCAAAGTGTGCAAATCTAAACTTAGTCCAACTAGCATTTGCAGATGATTTGTTGCTCTTCTGTAGAGGGGATACATGTTCTGTTCAGCTGCTGTATAATCAATTTCAAAGTTTCTCCCAGGTCTCAGGTCTTATTGCTAATCCTGCAAAAAGTTCAGTATACTGTTGTCGGATTGCTAGGGAAGTGGAGGAGGAAATCTTGGGATACTAGGATTTAGCAAAGGGGTGCTTCCCTTTAGATACTTAGGGATCCCCCCAAGTACAAAGAGAGTATCAGTGGTGCAATGTAAGCCCTTAATAGACAAGATCCTGGGAAGGATTAAATCTTGGACAACTAAGTTGCTCTCATATGCTGGTAGAGCCCAATTGGTGAAATCTGTGTTGTTCTCCATACAAGTGTTCTGGGCTCAAATATTTGTGTTATCAAAGAAGGTTGTGAATATTATAGAAGCTACATGTAGAAGTTTTATGTGGATAGAAGGGGTAGAGCTATCAAAAAAAGATTTGATCTCCTGCGATATGTGTGTTACCTTTATCTCCGAATCATCCCTTCTTTTATAGGATACATTCATTTTTCTTGTTTTACTCTTTATTCTTGCTTTGTTTTGATTGTGATTATGCTTTGTTTTGAGTTGAGGCTGTACTGGAAACAACTGCCCTACCCCTCCTCAGACCTCATGGTTTGAGATTTTGAAATGGATGTTGTTGTTGTAAGGTAGATACATATTTCGTTAAAATAATTGTTTGGGTTTAATGTGATGTAAGGATGATGAAGAAATCATTCGGATTCCCACTGATGTTAATACGTGATTACTACAACCAGCTACTTCTGACTTCACATCAAAGTCGAATTTATTTAATTTTATGTATTTTAAAAGAAAAGGGGCCGGTGATGTAAGTAAATATTTGCTACTCTTGATGGGACTTTATCAAATTTTCATCGATGATTATTATCCACCAAGATCTCTGAGGCCTTCTTCTTAAATTTTCACTTGTTTTCCCAAGAAATATTTTATATTTAGATGTAAACATGTTATATTGTTCCTGTATTTTATTTTTGGTGTTTTTTGCACGTCAAAGGTTGATATATATATATATATATATATATATATATATATATATATATAATTTATTAAATTTTCCCTTTGTATTATTATATCCTTCAATAACGGCATGATACTTGTAATGCAAAATAAAGTTTTGGGTATGTTTCAAATACATCAAAACTGTTTCATTGTCATCCAATTATTTTGGTTGGATTTCTTCAGAATGACCCAATTTACTTATAGCACAAACATTATTTGGTCGTGTACAATTTATGATATACATCAAACTTCTTAACATTAAGGTATATTCCAATTTAGAATGACTTTACTTTTCAAGTACCTTTTGAATATAATGAGATTGAGATAATGCTAGACCTTGAGGAATAATCTTATGGATCTGAATTCCTAAAATTAAATCAATAATTCCTAAGTCTTTTATATCAAACTTACTAGTAAGTATGTGCTTTAGTATCATTTATTTTAGCAATATTGTTACTCATTATTAACATATCATCAACATATAAACGAATAATGATGACTTATTTGGAGTGTTCTTAATATAAACACATTTTTCACTCATTTAACTTGAATTCATTTGAAGGCATATTGTTTGAGTGCTTGTTTAGTTTGTAAAGAGATTTGACAAGTTGACACGCCTTCACTTTTTCGAATGATAAACCCTTGGGTTGTTTCATGTATATTTTTTCCTCCATAACTCAATTTAACAAGGCTGTTTTCACATTCATTTGATGGATTTTAAGACCGACCACGAAGGCTATCGATATTAACATCCGAATGGATGTAAGTATCAAAGTAATCAATACCTTCTTGTTGTCTAAACGTTTGACAAATCTTGCCTTATATTTATCAATACTGCCATGAACTTTCATTTTCTTTTGGAAATTCATTTAAATCCAAAAACAAAACTTTAAATTCAATCCAATAGAGGTTTAGAAAGTTATTTTTTAAAAACAATCGAATCATCCCTTTAACTCGATAGTTATTTATTAGAAAATATGTAGTAGAAATGCAGAACTTTTTATGCATAAAAATGAGGCTAGTACTCTGAATTTATAGCCAACAAAAGATATGTGCACGAGTGCTATTGTGCCTTTTCGAAAAAGTCATCTTTTCGGGAAAACACCTCTCCAGTTGTCATTCACACTAAAAAAATCCTAACTATAACAGAAACACCATTGATTTTGACCATTCCCCCTTGTAAAATAATAAAGAAAAAGGAAAGATGAAATTATGATGTATTTAAAGGGAAAGGGGTAACTAATTTTTTGGAGGAAAAGAGAACAGAGTAGGCATTCATCTGCTTCAAAACATAAGAGAAGATAAAAAAATAAAAAAGAGTTTGCAATGGAAGCTCTTCAGAGAATGAGAAGAACAAACAAACAAAAAAAGAAGTAAGACAATGTAGTAATCAAGGAGAATCCAGCAAAAGCTACACAATGCATGAAAGGAAACAAAGGAAATAATGTCGGTGCACAACACTCAACTGATAAGACATCAGCATAACCGAAGGAAAAGGATACTGAAAACAGCAGCTCAAGTGACAATATCAGTGATCAGCTAAGTTCCAAAGATGAGAGGGAAGATACAAAAGAATTTGTCAGCAAGGAGAATATGGATATGATACACAACCCATTTCAAGATGTTCAAAGTAATTAACTGCACTACTGTGACTCTTATTCCCAAGGTACAACATCCTTCCTCCATTAAAGAATTTAGACCTATTTTATGTTGTACTATGCTTTATAAATTAATCTTCAAAGTGTTGACTAAGAGAATGCAAAATGTCATGGAGTACTTGGTGGATAGTAGTCAGGCAGAATTTGTACTTGAAAGGGTGATTACTGATAATATCTTGCTTAGTCATGAGTTAGTGAAGGGTTATGGGAGGAAGGGTATGTCCCCTAGGTGTATGCTTAAAATAGATATGCAAAAAGCATATGACTCAGTTGAGTGGCCCTTTCTTGAGCAAGTGTTGAATAGCTTGAATTTTCCTGAGGTGTTTGTCAGATGGATCACGAATTGTGTGAAATCTGTCTCATATTCCATAATGTTGAATGTGAAACCATATCAACCCTTTGATGCTAAAAAAGGTCTAAGGCAATGGGATCCTATGTCCCCTGTCCTGTTTGTGCTGTCCATATAATATTTGAGCAGTTATTAAAGCAGCTGCAACATGTACCAGACTTCAACTTCCATCCAAAGTGTGCAAATCTAAACTTAGTCCAACTAGCATTTGCAGATGATTTGTTGCTCTTCTTTAGAGGGGATACTAGTTCTGTTCAGCTGCTGTATAATCAATTTCAAAGTTTCTCCCAGGTCTCAGGTCTTATTGCTAATCCTGCAAAAAGTTCAGTATACTGTTGTCGGATTGCTAGGGAAGTGGAGGAGGAAATCTTGGGATACTAGGATTTAGCAAAGGGGAGCTTCCCTTTAGATACTTAGGGATCCCCCCAAGTACAAAGAGAGTTTCAGTGGTGCAATGTAAGCCCTTAATAGACAAGATCCTGGGAAGGATTAAATCTTGGACAACTAAGTTCCTCTCATATGCTGGTAGAGCCCAATTGGTGAAATCTGTGTTGTTCTCCATACAAGTGTTCTGGGCTCAAATATTTGTGTTACCAAAGAAGGTTGTGAATATTTTAGAAGCTACATGTAGAAGTTTTATGTGGATAGAAGGGGTAGAGCTATCAAAAAAAGATTTGATCTCCTGCGATATGTGTGTTACCTTTATCTCCGAATCATCCCTTCTTTTATAGGATACATTCATTTTTCTTGTTTTACTCTTTATTCTTGCTTTGTTTTGATTGTGATTATGCTTTGTTTTGAGCTGAGGTCAGATCGAAACAATCGCTCTACCCTCCTCGGACCTCATGGTTTGAGATTTTTGGAATGCGATGTTGTTGTTGTAAGGTAGATACATATTCGTTAAAATAATTGTTTGGGTTTAATGTGATGTGTAAGGATGATGAAGAAATCATTCGATTCCCACTGATGTTAATACGTGATTACTACAACCAGCTACTTCTGACTTCACATCAAAGTCGAATTTATTTAATTTTATGTATTTTAAAAGAAAAGGGGCCGGTGATGTAAGTAAATATTTGCTACTCTTGATGGGAATTTATCAAATTTTCATCTGATGATTATTTATCCACCAAGATCTCTGAGGCCTTCTTCTTAAATTTTCAATTGTTTTCCCAAGAAATATTTTATATTTAGAAGTAAACATGTTATATGCTTCCTGTATTTTAATTTTGGTGTTTTTTGCACGTCAAAGGATGATATATATATATAATTTATTAAATTTTCCCTTTGTATTATTATATCCTTCAATAACGGCATGATACTTGTAATGCAAAGCAAAGTTTTGGGTATGTTTCAAATACATCAAAACTCGTTTTTGTCATCCAATTATTTTGGTTGGAATTACTTGTATAACCACCCAATTTACTTATAACACAAACATTATTTGGTCGTGTACAATTTATGATATACATCAAACTTCTTAACATTAAGGTATATTCCAATTTAGAATGACTTTACTTTTCAAGTACCTTTTGAATATAATGAGATTGAGATAATGCTAGTCCTTGAGGAATAATCTTATGGATCTCAATTCCTAAAATTAAATCAATAATTCCTAAGTCTTTTATATCAAACTTACTAGTAAGTATGTGCTTTAGTATCATTTATGTTAGCATTATTGTTACTCATTATTAACATATCATCAACATATAAATGAATAATGATGACTTATTTGGAGTGTTCTTAATATAAACACATTTGTCACTCATTTAACTTGAATTCATTTGAAGGCATTGTATGGTCAAATTTTGCATGCCATTGTTTGAGTGCTTGTTTAGTTTGTAAAGAAATTTGACAAGTTGACACGCCTTCACTTTTTTCGGGAATGATAAACCCTTCGGGTTGTTTCATGTATATTTTTTCCTCCATAACTCCATTTAAGAAGGCTGTTTTCACATTCATTTGTTGGATTTCAAGACCGTCCACGAAGGCTATCGATATTAACATCCGAATAGATGTAAGTATCAAAGTAATCAATACCTTCTTGTTGTCTAAACTGTTTGACAAATCTTGCCTTATATTTATTAATACTGCCATGAACTTTCATTTTTCTTTTGGAAATTCATTTAAATCCAAAAACAAAACTTTAAATTCAATCCAATAGAGGTTTAGAAAGTTATTTTTAAAAAACAATCGAATCATCCCTTTAACTCGATAGTTATTTATTAGAAATGCAGAACTTTTTATGCATAAAAATGAGGCTAGTACTCTGAATTTATAGCCAACAAAAGATATGTGCACGAGTGCTATTGTGCCTTTTCGAAAAAGTCATCTTTTCGGGAAAACACCTCTCCAGTTGTCATTCACACTAAAAAAATCCTAACTATAACAGAAACACCATTGATTTTGACCATTCCCCCTTGTAAAATAATAAAGAAAAAGGAAAGATGAAATTATGATGTATTTAAAGGGAAAGGGGTAACTAATTTTTTGGAGGAAAAGAGAACAGAGTAGGCATTCATCTGCTTCAAAACATAAGAGAAGATAAAAAAAGAAAAAAGAGTTTGCAATGGAAGCTCTTCAGAGAATGAGAAGAACAAACAAACAAAAAAAGAAGTAAGACAATGTAGTAATCAAGGAGAATCCAGCAAAAGCTACACAATGCATGAAAGGAAACAAAGTAAATAATGTCGGTGCACAACACTCAACTGATAAGACATCAGCATAACCGAAGGAAAAGGATACTGAAAACAGCAGCTCAAGTGACAATATCAGTGATCAGCTAAGTTCCAAAGATGAGAGGGAAGATACAAAAGAATTTGTCAGCAAGGAGAATATGGATATGATACACAACCCATTTCAAGATGTTCAAAGTAATTAACTGCACTACTGTGACTCTTATTCCCAAGGTACAACATCCTTCCTCCATTAAAGAATTTAGACCTATTTTATGTTGTACTATGCTTTATAAATTAATCTTCAAAGTGTTGACTAAGAGAATGCAAAATGTCATGGAGTACTTGGTGGATAGTAGTCAGGCAGAATTTGTACTTGAAAGGGTGATTACTGATAATATCTTGCTTAGTCATGAGTTAGTGAAGGGTTATGGGAGGAAGGGTATGTCCCCTAGGTGTATGCTTAAAATAGATATGCAAAAAGCATATGACTCAGTTGAGTGGCCCTTTCTTGAGCAAGTGTTGAATAGCTTGAATTTTCCTGAGGTGTTTGTCAGATGGATCACGAATTGTGTGAAATCTGTCTCATATTCCATAATGTTGAATGTGAAACCATATCAACCCTTTGATGCTAAAAAAGGTCTAAGGCAAGGGGATCCTATGTCCCCTTTCCTGTTTGTGCTGTCCATATAATATTTGAGCAGTTATTAAAGCAGCTGCAACATGTACCAGACTTCAACTTCCATCCAAAGTGTGCAAATCTAAACTTAGTCCAACTAGCATTTGCAGATGATTTGTTGCTCTTCTTTAGAGGGGATACTAGTTCTGTTCAGCTGCTGTATAATCAATTTCAAAGTTTCTCCCAGGTCTCAGGTCTTATTGCTAATCCTGCAAAAGTTCAGTATACTGTTGTCGGATTGCTAGGGAAGTGGAGGAGGAAATCTTGGGATACTAGGATTTAGCAAAGGGGAGCTTCCCTTTAGATACTTAGGGATCCCCCCAAGTACAAAGAGAGTTTCAGTGGTGCAATGTAAGCCCTTAATAGACAAGATCCTGGGAAGGATTAAATCTTGGACAACTAAGTTCCTCTCATATGCTGGTAGAGCCCAATTGGTGAAATCTGTGTTGTTCTCCATACAAGTGTTCTGGGCTCAAATATTTGTGTTACCAAAGAAGGTTGTGAATATTTTAGAAGCTACATGTAGAAGTTTTATGTGGATAGAAGGGGTAGAGCTATCAAAAAAAGATTTGATCTCCTGCGATATGTGTGTTACCTTTATCTCCGAATCATCCCTTCTTTTATAGGATACATTCATTTTTCTTGTTTTACTCTTTATTCTTGCTTTGTTTTGATTGTGATTATGCTTTGTTTTGAAATGAGGTCATCGAAACAATCGCTCTACCCTCCTCAGACCTCATGGTTTGAGATTTTTTGGGTACGATGTTGTTGTTGTAAGGTAGATACATATTTCGTTAAAATAATTGTTTGGGTTTAATGTGATGTGTAAGGATGATGAAGAAATCATTCGGATTCCCACTGATGTTAATACGTGATTACTACAACCAGCTACTTCGACTTCACATCAAAGTCGAATTTATTTAATTTTATGTATTTTAAAAGAAAAGGGGCGGTGATGTAAGTAAATATTTGCTACTCTTGATGGGAATTTATCAAATTTTCATCTGATGATTATTTATCCACCAAGATCTCTGAGGCCTTCTTCTTAAATTTTCAATTGTTTTCCCAAGAAATATTTTATATTTAGAAGTAAACATGTTATATGCTTCCTGTATTTTAATTTTGGTGTTTTTTGCACGTCAAAGGATGATATATATATATAATTTATTAAATTTTCCCTTTGTATTATTATATCCTTCAATAACGGCATGATACTTGTAATGCAAAGCAAAGTTTTGGGTATGTTTCAAATACATCAAAACTCGTTTTTGTCATCCAATTATTTTGGTTGGAATTACTTGTATAACCACCCAATTTACTTATAACACAAACATTATTTGGTCGTGTACAATTTATGATATACATCAAACTTCTTAACATTAAGGTATATTCCAATTTAGAATGACTTTACTTTTCAAGTACCTTTTGAATATAATGAGATTGAGATAATGCTAGTCCTTGAGGAATAATCTTATGGATCTCAATTCCTAAAATTAAATCAATAATTCCTAAGTCTTTTATATCAAACTTACTAGTAAGTATGTGCTTTAGTATCATTTATGTTAGCATTATTGTTACTCATTATTAACATATCATCAACATATAAATGAATAATGATGACTTATTTGGAGTGTTCTTAATATAAACACATTTGTCACTCATTTAACTTGAATTCATTTGAAGGCATTGTATGGTCAAATTTTGCATGCCATTGTTTGAGTGCTTGTTTAGTTTGTAAAGAAATTTGACAAGTTGACACGCCTTCACTTTTTTCGGGAATGATAAACCCTTCGGGTTGTTTCATGTATATTTTTTCCTCCATAACTCCATTTAAGAAGGCTGTTTTCACATTCATTTGTTGGATTTCAAGACCGTCCACGAAGGCTATCGATATTAACATCCGAATAGATGTAAGTATCAAAGTAATCAATACCTTCTTGTTGTCTAAACTGTTTGACAAATCTTGCCTTATATTTATTAATACTGCCATGAACTTTCATTTTTCTTTTGGAAATTCATTTAAATCCAAAAACAAAACTTTAAATTCAATCCAATAGAGGTTTAGAAAGTTATTTTTAAAAACAATCGAATCATCCCTTTAACTCGATAGTTATTTATTAGAAATGCAGAACTTTTTATGCATAAAAATGAGGCTAGTACTCTGAATTTATAGCCAACAAAAGATATGTGCACGAGTGCTATTGTGCCTTTTCGAAAAAGTCATCTTTTCGGGAAAACACCTCTCCAGTTGTCATTCACACTAAAAAAATCCTAACTATAACAGAAACACCATTGATTTTGACCATTCCCCCTTGTAAAATAATAAAGAAAAGGAAAGATGAAATTATGATGTATTTAAAGGGAAAGGGTAACTAATTTTTGGAGGAAAAGAGAACAGAGTAGGCATTCATCTGCTTCAAAACATAAGAGAAGATAAAAAGAAAAAAGAGTTTGCAATGGAAGCTCTTCAGAGAATGAGAAGAACAAACAAACAAAAAAAGAAGTAAGACAATGTAGTAATCAAGGAGAATCCAGCAAAAGCTACACAATGCATGAAAGGAAACAAAGTAAATAATGTCGGTGCACAACACTCAACTGATAAGACATCAGCATAACCGAAGGAAAAGGATACTGAAAACAGCAGCTCAAGTGACAATATCAGTGATCAGCTAAGTTCCAAAGATGAGAGGGAAGATACAAAAGAATTTGTCAGCAAGGAGAATATGGATATGATACACAACCCATTTCAAGATGTTCAAAGAAATTAACTGCACTACTGTGACTCTTATTCCCAAGGTACAACATCCTTCCTCCATTAAAGAATTTAGACCTATTTTATGTTGTACTATGCTTTATAAATTAATCTTCAAAGTGTTGACTAAGAGAGTGCAAAATGTCATGGAGTACTTGGTGGATAGTAGTCAGGCAGAATTTGTACTTGAAAGGGTGATTACTGATAATATCTTGCTTAGTCATGAGTTAGTGAAGGGTTATGGGAGGAAGGGTATGTCCCCTAGGTGTATGCATGACTCAGTTGAGTGGCCCTTTCTTGAGCAAGTGTTGAATAGCTTGAATTTTCCTGAGGTGTTTGTGAGATGGATCACGAATTGTGTGAAATCTGTCTCATATTCCATAATGTTGAATGTGAAACCATATCAACCCTTTGATGCTAAAAAAGGTCTAAGGCAAGGGGATCCTATGTCCCCTTTCCTGTTTGTGCTGTCCATAAAATATTTGAGCAGTTATTAAAGCAGCTGCAACATGTACCAGACTTCAACTTCCATCCAAAGTGTGCAAATCTAAACTTAGTCCAACTAGCATTTGCAGATGATTTGTTGCTCTTCTTTAGAGGGGATACTAGTTCTGTTCAGCTGCTGTATAATCAATTTCAAAGTTTCTCCCAGGTCTCAGGTCTTATTGCTAATCCTGCAAAAAGTTCAGTATACTGTTGTCGGATTGCTAGGGAAGTGGAGGAGGAAATCTTGGGATACTAGGATTTAGCAAAGGGGAGCTTCCCTTTAGATACTTAGGGATCCCCCCAAGTACAAAGAGAGTATCAGTGGTGCAATGTAAGCCCTTAATAGACAAGATCAAATCTTGGACAACTAAGTTCCTCTCATATGCTGGTAGAGCCCAATTGGTGAAATCTGTGTTGTTCTCCATACAAGTGTTCTGGGCTCAAATATTTGTGTTACCAAAGAAGGTTGTGAATATTTTAGAAGCTACATGTAGAAGTTTTATGTGGATAGAAGGGTAGAGCTATCAAAAAAGATTTGATCTCTGCGATATGTGTGTTACCTTTATCTCCGAATCATCCCTTCTTTTATAGGATACATTCATTTTTCTTGTTTTACTCTTTATTCTTGCTTTGTTTTGATTGTGATTATGCTTTGTTTTGAGCCGAGGTCATCTGAAACAATCGCTCTACCTCCTCGCACCTCATGGTTTGAGATTTTTGAAATGCGATGTTGTTGTTGTAAGGTAGATACATATTTCGTTAAAATAATTGTTTGGGTTTAATGTGATGTGTAAGGATGATGAAGAAATCATTCGGATTCCCACTGATGTTAATACGTGATTACTACAACCAGCTACTTCGACTTCACATCAAAGTCGAATTTATTTAATTTTATGTATTTTAAAAGAAAAGGGCCGTGATGTAAGTAAATATTTGCTACTCTTGATGGGAATTTATCAAATTTTCATCTGATGATTATTTATCCACCAAGATCTCTGAGGCCTTCTTCTTAAATTTTCAATTGTTTTTCCAAGAAATATTTTATATTTAGAAGTAAACATGTTATATGCTTCCTGTATTTTAATTTTGGTGTTTTTTGCACGTCAAAGGATGATATATATATATAATTTATTAAATTTTCCCTTTGTATTATTATATCCTTCAATAACGGCATGATACTTGTAATGCAAAGCAAAGTTTTGGGTATGTTTCAAATACATCAAAACTCGTTTTTGTCATCCAATTATTTTGGTTGGAATTACTTGTATAACCACCCAATTTACTTATAGCACAAACATTATTTGGTCGTACAATTTATGATATACATCAAACTTCTTAACATTAAGGTATATTCCAATTTAGAATGACTTTACTTTTCAAGTACCTTTTGAATATAATGAGAATTAGCTAGTCCTTGAGGAATAATCTTATGGATCTCAATTCCTAAAATTAAATCAATAATTCCTAAGTCTTTTATATCAAACTTACTAGTAAGTATGTGCTTTAGTATCATTTATGTTAGCATTATTGTTACTCATTATTAACATATCATCAACATATAAATGAATAATGATGACTTATTTGGAGTGTTCTTAATATAAACACATTTGTCACTCATTTAACTTCAATTCATTTGAAGGCATTGTATGGTCAAATTTTGCATGCCATTGTTTGAGTGCTTGTTTAGTTTGTAAAGAAATTTGACAAGTTGACACGCCTTCACTTTTTTCGGGAATGATAAACCCTTCGGGTTGTTTCATGTATATTTTTTCCTCCATAACTCCATTTAAGAAGGCTGTTTTCACATTCATTTGTTGGATTTCAAGACCGTCCACGAAGGCTATCGATATTAACATCCGAATGGATGTAAGTATCAAAGTAATCAATACCTTCTTGTTGTCTAAACTGTTTGACAAATCTTGCCTTATATTTATCAATACTTTAAATTCAATCCAATAGAGGTTTGGAAAGTTATTTTTAAAAAACAATCCAATCATCCCTTTAACTCGATAGTTATTTATAAGAAAATATGTAGTAGAAATGCAGAACTTTTATGCATAAAAATGAGGCTAGTACTCTGAATTTATAGCAAACAAAAGAAATGTGCACTAGTGCTATAGTGCCTATTCGAAAAAGTAATCTTTTCGGGAAAACACCTCTCCAGTTGTCATTCACACTCAAAAAATCCTAACTATAACAGAAACACCATTGATTTTGACCATTCCCCCTTGTAAAATAATAAAGAAAAAGGAAAGATGAAATTATGATGTATTTAAAGGGAAAGGGGTAACTAATTTTTTGGAGGAAAAGAGAACAGAGTAGGCATTCATCTGCTTCAAAACAGAAGAGAAGATAAAAAAAGAACAAAGAGTTTGCAATGGAAGCTCTTCAGAGAATGAGAAGAACAAACAAACAAAAAAAGAAGTAAGACAATGTAGCAACAAGGAGAATCCAGCAAAAGCTACACAATGCATGAAAGGAAACAAAGGAAATAATGTCGGTGCACAACACTCAACTGATAAGACATCAGCATAACCGAAGGAAAAGCATACTGAAAACAGCAGCTCAAGTGACAATATCAGTGATCAGCTAAGTTCCAAAGATGAGAGGGAAGATACAAAACAGAAGAGAAGATAAAAAAAGAAAAAAGAGTTTGCAATGGAAGCTCTTCAGAGAATGAGAAGAACAAACAAACAAAAAAAGAAGTAAGACAATGTAGTAATCAAGGAGAATCCAGCAAAAGCTACACAATGCATGAAAGGAAACAAAGGAAATAATGTCGGTGCACAACACTCAACTGATAAGACATCAGCATAACCGAAGGAAAAGGATACTGAAAACAGCAGCTCAAGTGACAATATCAGTGATCAGCTAAGTTCCAAAGATGAGAGGGAAGATACAAAAGAATTTGTCAGCAAAGAGAATATGGATATGATACACAACCCATTTCAAGATGTTCAAAGTAATTAACTGCACTACTGTGACTCTTATTCCCAAGGTACAACATCCTTCCTCCATTAAAGAATTTAGACCTATTTTATGTTGTACTATGCTTTATAAATTAATCTTCAAAGTGTTGACTAAGAGAATGCAAAATGTCATGGAGTACTTGGTGGATAGTAGTCAGGCAGAATTTGTACTTGAAAGGGTGATTACTGATAATATCTTGCTTAGTCATGAGTTAGTGAAGGGTTATGGGAGGAAGGGTATGTCCCCTAGGTGTATGCTTAAAATAGATATGCAAAAAGCATATGACTCAGTTGAGTGGCCCTTTCTTGAGCAAGTGTTGAATAACTTGAATTTTCCTGAGGTGTTTGTGAGATGGATCATGAATTGTGTGAAATCTGTCTCATATTCCATAATGTTGAATGGGAAACCATATCAACCCTTTGATGCTAAAAAAGGTCTAAGGCAAGGGGATCCTATGTCCCCTTTCCTGTTTGTGCTGTCCATAAAATATTTGAGCAGTTATTAAAGCAGCTGCAACATGTACCAGCCTTCAACTTCCATCCAAAGTGTGCAAATCTAAACTTTGTCCAACTAGCATTTGCAGATGATTTGTTGCTCTTCTGTAGAGGGGATACTAGTTCTGTTCAGGTGCTGTATAATCAATTTCAAAGTTTCTCCCAGGTCTCAGGTCTTATTGCTAATCCTGCAAAAAGTTCAGTATACTGTTGTCGGATTGCTAGGGAAGTGGAGGAGGAAATCTTGGGATACTAGGATTTAGCAAAGGGGAGCTTCCCTTTAGATACTTAGGGATCCTCCCAAGTACAAAGAGAGTATCAGTGGTGCAATGTAAGCCCTTAATAGACAAGATCAAATCTTGGACAACTAAGTTCCTCTCATATGCTGGTAGAGCCCAATTGGTGAAATCTGTGTTGTTCTCCATACAGGTATTCTTGGCTCAAATATTTGTGTTACCAAAGAAGGTGGTGAATATTATAGAAGCTACATGTAGAAGTTTTATGCGGATAGAAGGGGTAGAGCTATCAAAAAAAGCTTTGATCTCCTGCGATATGTGTGTTACCTTTAGCTCCGAATCATCCCTTCTTTTATAGGATACATTCATTTTTCTTGTTTTACTCTTTATTCTTGCTTTGTTTTGATTGTGATTATGCTTTGTTTTGGTGAGGTGAAATCTTTGAAAGCATTGCTCTACCCTCCTCGCACTCATGGTTTGAGATTTTTTGGGTACGATGTTGTTGTTGTTGTTGCAAGGTAGATACATGTTTCGTTAAAATAATTGTTTGGGTTTAATGTGATGTGTAAGGATGATGAAGAAATCATTCGGATTCCCACTGATGTTAATACGTGATTACTACAACCAGCTACTTCTGACTTCACATCAAAGTCGAATTTATTTAATTTTATGTATTTTGAAAGAAAAGGGGCCGGTGATGTAAGTAAATATTTGCTACTCTTGATGGGAATTTATCAAATTTTCATCTGATGATTATTTATCCACCAAGATCTCTGAGGCCTTCTTCTTAAATTTTCACTTGTTTTCCCAAGAAATATTTTATATTTAGAAGTAAACATGTTATATGCTTCATGTATTTTAATTTTGGTGTTTTTTTGCACGTCAAAGGATGATATATATATATATATATATATATATATATAATTTATTAAATTTTCCCTTTGTATTATTATATCCTTCAATAACGGCATGATACTTGTAATGCAAAGCAAAGTTTTGGGTATGTTTCAAATACATCAAAACTCGTTTCATTGTCATCCAATTATTTTGGTTGGAATTACTTGTGTAACGACCCAATTTACTTATAGCACAAACATTATTTGGTCGTGTACAATTTATGATATACATCAAACTTCTTAACATTAAGGTATATTCCAATTTAGAATGACTTTACTTTTCAAGTACCTTTTGAATATAATGAGATTGAGATAATGCTAGACCTTGAGGAATAATCTTATGGATCTCAATTCCTAAAATTAAATCAATAATTCCTAAGTCTTTTATATCAAACTTACTAGTAAGTATGTGCTTTAGTATCATTTATGTTAGCAATATTGTTACTCATTATTAACATATCATCAACATATAAACGAATAATGATGACTTATTTGGAGTGTTCTTAATATAAACACATTTGTCACTCATTTAACTTGAATTAATTTGAAGGCATTGTATGGTTAAATTTTGCATGCCATTGTTTGAGTGCTTGTTTAGTTTGTAAAGAGATTTGACAAGTTGACACGCCTTCACTTTTTTCGGGAATGATAAACCCTTCGGGTTGTTTCATGTATATTTTTTCCTCCATAACTCCATTTAAGAAGGCTGTTTTCACATTCATTTGATGGATTTTAAGACCGTACACGAAGGCTATCGATATTAACATCCGAATGGATGTAAGTATCAAAGTAATCAATACCTTCTTGTTGTCTAAACTGTTTGACAAATCTTGCCTTATATTTATCAATACTTTAAATTCAATCCAATAGAGGTTTGGAAGGTTATTTTTAAAAAACAATCCAATCATCCCTTTAACTCGATAGTTATTTATAAGAAAATATGTAGTAGAAATGCAGAACTTTTTATGCATAAAAATGAGGCTAGTACTCTGAATTTATAGCCAACAAAAGATATGTGCACGAGTGCTATTGTGCCTTTTCGAAAAAGTCATCTTTTCGGGAAAACACCTCTCCAGTTGTCATTCACACTCAAAAAATCCTAACTATAACAGAAACACCATTGATTTTGACCATTCCCCCTTGTAAAATAATAAAGAAAAAGGAAAGATGAAATTATGATGTATTTAAAGGGAAAGGGGTAACTAATTTTTTGGAGGAAAAGAGAACAGAGTAGGCATTCATCTGCTTCAAAACAGAAGAGAAGATAAAAAAAGAAAAAAGAGTTTGCAATGGAAGCTCTTCAGAGAATGAGAAGAACAAACAAACAAAAAAAGAAGTAAGACAATGTAGTAATCAAGGAGAATCCAGCAAAAGCTACACAATGCATGAAAGGAAACAAAGGAAATAATGTCGGTGCACAACACTCAACTGATAAGACATCAGCATAACCGAAGGAAAAGGATACTGAAAACAGCAGCTCAAGTGACAATATCAGTGATCAGCTAAGTTCCAAAGATGAGAGGGAAGATACAAAAGAATTTGTCAGCAAGGAGAATATGGATATGATACACAACCCATTTCAAGATGTTCAAAGTAATTAACTGCACTACTGTGACTCTTATTCCCAAGGTACAACATCCTTCCTCCATTAAAGAATTTAGACCTATTTTATGTTGGACTATGCTTTATAAATTAATCTTCAAAGTGTTGACTAAGAGAATGCAAAATGTCATGGAGTACTTGGTGGATAGTAGTCAGGCAGAATTTGTACTTGAAAGGGTGATTACTGATAATATCTTGCTTAGTCATGAGTTAGTGAAGGGTTATGGGAGGAAGGGTATGTCCCCTAGGTGTATGCTTAAAATAGATATGCAAAAAGCATATGACTCAGTTGAGTGGCCCTTTCTTGAGCAAGTGTTGAATAACTTGAATTTTCCTGAGGTGTTTGTGAGATGGATCATGAATTGTGTGAAATCTGTCTCATATTCCATAATGTTGAATGGGAAACCATATCAACCCTTTGATGCTAAAAAAGGTCTAAGGCAAGGGGATCCTATGTCCCCTTTCCTGTTTGTGCTGTCCACAAAATATTTGAGCAGTCATTAAAGCAGCTGCAACATGTACCAGACTTCAACTTCCATCCAAAGTGTGCAAATCTAAACTTAGTCCAACTAGCATTTGCAGATGATTTGTTGCTCTTCTGTAGAGGGGATACTAGTTCTGTTCAGCTGCTGTATAATCAATTTCAAAGTTTCTCCCAGGTCTCAGGTCTTATTGCTAATCCTGCAAAAAGTTCAGTATACTGTTGTCGGATTGCTAGGGAAGTGGAGGAGGAAATCTTGGGATACTAGGATTTAGCAAAGGGGAGCTTCCCTTTAGATACTTAGGGATCCCCCCAAGTACAAAGAGAGTATCAGTGGTGCAATGTAAGCCCTTAATAGACAAGATCAAATCTTGGACAACTAAGTTCCTCTCATATGCTGGTAGAGCCCAATTGGTGAAATCTGTGTTGTTCTCCATACAAGTATTCTTGGCTCAAATATTTGTGTTACCAAAGAAGGTGGTGAATATTATAGAAGCTACATGTAGAAGTTTTATGTGGATAGAAGGGGTAGAGCTATCAGAAAAAGCTTTGATCTCCTGCGATATGTGTGTTACCTTTAGCTCCGAATCATCCCTTCTTTTATAGGATACATTCATTTCTCTTGTTTTACTCTTTATTCTTGCTTTGTTTTGATTGTGATTATGCTTTGTTTTGAGTGAGGTCGCATCTTTGAAACAATCGCTCTACCCTCCTCGCACTCATGGTTTGAGATTTTTTGGGTACGATGTTGTTGTTGTTGTTGTAAGGTAGATACATGCTTCGTTAAAATAATTGTTTGGGTTTAATGTGATGTGTAAGGATGATGAAGAAATCATTCGGATTCCCACTGATGTTAATACGTGATTACTACAACCAGCTACTTCTGACTTCACATCTAAGTCGAATTTATTTAATTTTATGTATTTTGAAAGAAAAGGGGCCGGTGATGTAAGTAAATATTTGCTACTCTTGATGGGAATTTATCAAATTTTCATCTGATGATTATTTATCCACCAAGATCTCTGAGGCCTTCTTCTTAAATTTTCACTTGTTTTCCCAAGAAATATTTTATATTTAGAAGTAAACATGTTATATGCTTCCTGTATTTTAATTTTGGTGTTTTTTGCACGTCAAAGGATGATATATATATATATATATAATTTATTAAATTTTCCCTTTGTATTATTATATCCTTCAATAACGGCATGATACTTGTAATGCAAAGCAAAGTTTTGGGTATGTTTCAAATACATCAAAACTCGTTTCATTGTCATCCAATTATTTTGGTTGGAATTACTTGTGTAACGACCCAATTTACTTATAGCACAAACATTATTTGGTCGTGTACAATTTATGATATACATCAAACTTCTTAACATTAAGGTATATTCCAATTTAGAATGACTTTACTTTTCAAGTACCTTTTGAATATAATGAGATTGAGATAATGCTAGACCTGGAGGAATAATCTTATGGATCTCAATTCCTAAAATTAAATCAATAATTCCTAAGTCTTTTATATCAAACTTACTAGTAAGTATGTGCTTTAGTATCATTTATGTTAGCAATATTGTTACTCATTATTAACATATCATCAACATATAAACGAATAATGATGACTTATTTGGAGTGTTCTTAATATAAACACATTTGTCACTCATTTAACTTGAATTAATTTGAAGGCATTGTATGGTTAAATTTTGCATGCCATTGTTTGAGTGCTTGTTTAGTTTGTAAAGAGATTTGACAAGTTGACACGCCTTCACTTTTTTCGGGAATGATAAACCCTTCGGGTTGTTTCATGTATATTTTTTCCTCCATAACTCCATTTAACAAGGCTGTTTTCACATTCATTTGATGGATTTTAAGACCGTACACGAAGGCTATCGATATTAACATCCGAATGGATGTAAGTATCAAAGTAATCAATACCTTCTTGTTGTCTAAACTGTTTGACAAATCTTGCCTTATATTTATCAATACTTTAAATTCAATCCAATAGAGGTTTGGAAAGTTATTTTTAAAAAACAATCCAATCATCCCTTTAACTCGATAGTTATTTATAAGAAAATATGTAGTAGAAATGCAGAACTTTTTATGCATAAAAATGAGGCTAGTACTCTGAATTTATAGCCAACAAAAGATATGTGCACGAGTGCTATTGTGCCTTTTCGAAAAAGTCATCTTTTCGGGAAAACACCTCTCCAGTTGTCATTCACACTCAAAAAATCCTAACTATAACAGAAACACCATTGATTTTGACCATTCCCCCTTGTAAAATAATAAAGAAAAAGGAAAGATGAAATTATGATGTATTTAAAGGGAAAGGGGTAACTAATTTTTTGGAGGAAAAGAGAACAGAGTAGGCATTCATCTGCTTCAAAACAGAAGAGAAGATAAAAAAAGAAAAAAGAGTTTGCAATGGAAGCTCTTCAGAGAATGAGAAGAACAAACAAAAAAAAAAGAAGTAAGACAATGTAGTAATCAAGGAGAATCCAGCAAAAGCTACACAATGCATGAAAGGAAACAAAGGAAATAATGTCCGTGCACAACACTCAACTGATAAGACATCAGCATAACCGAAGGAAAAGGATACTGAAAACAGCAGCTCAAGTGACAATATCAGTGATCAGCTAAGTTCCAAAGATGAGAGGGAAGATACAAAAGAATTTGTCAGCAAGGAGAATATGGATATGATACACAACCCATTTCAAGATGTTCAAAGTAATTAACTGCACTACTGTGACTCTTATTCCCAAGGTACAACATCCTTCCTCCATTAAAGAATTTAGACCTATTTTATGTTGTACTATGCTTTATAAATTAATCTTCAAAGTGTTGACTAAGAGAATGCAAAATGTCATGGAGTACTTGGTGGATAGTAGTCAGGCAGAATTTGTACTTGAAAGGGTGATTACTGATAATATCTTGCTTAGTCATGAGTTAGTGAAGGGTTATGGGAGGAAGGGTATGTCCCCTAGGTGTATGCTTAAAATAGATATGCAAAAAGCATATGACTCAGTTGAGTGGCCCTTTCTTGAGCAAGTGTTGAATAACTTGAATTTTCCTGAGGTGTTTGTGAGATGGATCATGAATTGTGTGAAATCTGTCTCATATTCCATAATGTTGAATGGGAAACCATATCAACCCTTTGATGCTAAAAAAGGTCTAAGGCAAGGGGATCCTATGTCCCCTTTCCGGTTTGTGCTGTCCACAAAATATTTGAGCAGTCATTAAAGCAGCTGCAACATGTACCAGACTTCAACTTCCATCCAAAGTGTGCAAATCTAAACTTTGTCCAACTAGAATTTGCAGATGATTTGTTGCTCTTCTGTAGAGGGGATACTAGTTCTGTTCAGCTGCTGTGTAATCAATTTCAAAGTTTCTCCCAGGTCTCAGGTCTTATTGCTAATCCTGCAAAAAGTTCAGTATACTGTTGTCGGATTGCTAGGGAAGTGGAGGAGGAAATCTTGGGATACTAGGATTTAGCAAAGGGGAGCTTCCCTTTAGATACTTAGGGATCCCCCAAGTACAAAGAGAGTATCAGTGGTGCAATGTAAGCCCTTAATAGACAAGATCAAATCTTGGACAACTAAGTTCCTCTCATATGCTGGTAGAGCCCAATTGGTGAAATCTGTGTTGTTCTCCATACAAGTATTCTTGGCTCAAATATTTGTGTTACCAAAGAAGGTGGTGAATATTATAGAAGCTACATGTAGAAGTTTTATGTGGATAGAAGGGGTAGAGCTATCAAAAAAAGCTTTGATCTCCTGCGATATGTGTGTTACCTTTAGCTCCGAATCATCCCTTCTTTTATAGGATACATTCATTTTTCTTGTTTTACTCTTTATTCTTGCTTTGTTTTGATTGTGATTATGCTTTGTTTTGAGCTGAGGCTGTACTGGAAACAACTGCTCTACCCCTCCTCAGACCTCATGGTTTGAGATTTTTTGGGTACGATGTTGTTGTTGTTGTTGTAAGGTAGATACATGTTTCGTTAAAATAATTGTTTGGGTTTAATGTGATGTGTAAGGATGATGAAGAAATCATTCGGATTCCCACTGATGTTAATACGTGATTACTACAACCAGCTACTTCTGACTTCACATCTAAGTCGAATTTATTTAATTTTATGTATTTTGAAAGAAAAGGGGCCGGTGATGTAAGTAAATATTTGCTACTCTTGATGGGAATTTATCAAATTTTCATCTGATGATTATTTATCCACCAAGATCTCTGAGGCCTTCTTCTTAAATTTTCACTTGTTTTCCCAAGAAATATTTTATATTTAGAAGTAAACATGTTATATGCTTCCTGTATTTTAATTTTGGTGTTTTTTGCACGTCAAAGGATGATATATATATATAATTTATTAAATTTTCCCTTTGTATTATTATATCCTTCAATAACGGCATGATACTTGTAATGCAAAGCAAAGTTTTGGGTATGTTTCAAATACATCAAAACTCGTTTCATTGTCATCCAATTATTTTGGTTGGAATTACTTGTGTAACGACCCAATTTACTTGTAGCACAAACATTATTTGGTCGTGTACAATTTATGATATACATCAAACTTCTTAACATTAAGGTATATTCCAATTTAGAATGACTTTACTTTTCAAGTACCTTTTGAATATAATGAGATTGAGATAATGCTAGACCTTGAGGAATAATCTTTTGGATCTCAATTCCTAAAATTTAATCAGCAATTCTTAAGTCTTTTATATCAAACTTACTAGCAAATATGTGCTTTAGTATCATTTATGTTAGCAATATTGTTGCTCATTATTAACATATCATCAACATATAAACAAACAATGATGACTTATTTGGAGTGTTCTTAATATAAACACATTTGTCACACTCATTTAACTTGAATTCATTTGAAGGCATTGTATGGTCAAATTTTGCATGCCCAATGTTTGAGTGCTTGTTTAGTTTGTAAAGAGACTTGACAAGTTGACACACCTTCACTTTTTTATCGTGAATGACAAACCCTTAGAGTTGTTTTATGTATATTTTTTCCTCCATAACTCTATTTAAGAAGGTTGTTTTCACATTCATTTGATGAATTTCAAGACCGTACACGAAGGCTATTGATATTAACATCCGAATGGATGTAATCCTCTTTACCGACGAGTAAGTATCAAAGAACTATCCCATGAACTTTCATTTTTCTTTTGAAAATTCATTTGGAATTTAAAGGTTTGTTTTTGGAGGAAGATTAACCAATTTACAAGTATGTTTGTTCAATATAGATTCTATTTAATTGCAACCATAAACCTCCCTTGTTTTTCTTCTTGTTGGGATATTTCATTTGAGAATATCGTTGCAGCTTTGTGTCCAATCTTCCCATAGTTGTGGCGACTTCCCTTGTTTTTCTTCTTGTTGGGATAGTTCTTTGATCCCAAAGACTTATTTCTCTTTTTAGGATTTGTTGGAGTAGTCTCAATAATGTTTGCTCCCATAATTGTTGAGTCTTCACGTGTCTTCTTTTCAGCAGCTTTATTATTCTCTTCGATCCTCAATCGAATGATGAGATCTTCCAGTGTCATATCTTTTTGCTTGTATTTCAAGTGTTCTGGGCTCAAATATTTGTGTTACCAAAGAAGGTGGTGAATATTATAGAAGCTACATGTAGAAGTTTTATGTGGATAGAAGGGGTAGAGCTATCAAAAAAAGCTTTGATCTCCTGGGAAAGGGTGTGTCAACCAGAAACAACAGGTGGTCTGAATGTCTTAGATATCAAATTATGGAACAGAGCTGCTATTATTAAGTTGTTATGGAGTCTCAGTCATAAGAAAGATAAATTGGGGGTGAGTTGGATACACTGCTATTATGGGAAGAATAGAGATTTCTTTGAAGACATTTTCAAGCATCATGGATAGTACAAAAGATCTTGAAGGCCAAAAAATATATAGAAGAAACAGGATATAGCAGGGAAGAAATGCAACACATGCAGCAATTTACTATAAAAAATATATACTATTTCAGAGGGGACTTCCCAAAAGTTGGGTGAAGAAGATTGACTTGCAATAATATGGAGTTACCTATAATGGACTTTCATCTTGAGAATAGTTGTACAATCAAGACTGTATACAAGAGACGTACTGGTGAAATGGGGTGTCCTACAAGCATTGCTTGTCCTCTGTGTGAACAAGCTGATGAGAATCACTCCCATCTCTTTTTTCAATACTCGTGCTAACGATTTAATAACTATCTTTGTAGCCCCAGAATGTTTCAGTTTATGCTCCTACCTATTATCTGGATATACCAAGAAAGATGTACGGTCTAATGAGGCTACTATGAAATATTTACTCATGGGTGGGGCAAACTCTTCTATTCTGGTTCATGGTTTCTCTTGGCTATATGGTTCATCCCGGGGAGAGATTGAGCTTCAAGAAATAGTAAACGGTCTTATCAATACACAAATGTATAACTCCCCAGGAATTTCAATTGTGATTTGATCGAAATTCTGATTTTACAGATTCGGAAGGAGAAACTGTCATCCCAGTCAATCCAATTGGGATGCCCTGGACCTGACATGTCACTTGGAAAGAGTAACATGAAGCTCAGAATCGACCGCGCGGAATCGAAGAATTACAAATGACCTTACAAAAAGAATTTAATTGTGTAAACCGAAAACTGAACGTTACTGTCACAAGAATTGCAAAACCTTACGGAAACCCTAAATTCTCTTCACAAGTATGGTCTAAACTGTTAAAGTGGTATGATATTAGTAGGTCTCCTAATTGCTGGGATGTTGAAATTCACTGGGCTAGTAGTTTTGCAAAGGGTGCAACAGCTGAGATATGTAGAATGGTTCTTGCAGCAGGAGTTTATCATTTGTGGAATGAGAGGAATAAAAGGGTATTCCAAGGGGTGCAGCAAAAGTGGACAACATAGTTAAAGAAATAGTCAGAGAGGTCCATTGCGAGGTTACAGAGCTGTGAATGTGGCAAAATGGTTGGAGAAGCATAATTTTTCTCCAGTTTAATTGGTAGTCTGTCCTTATGAATGATGGTAGACGCCATGCATTTCTTTGATAAGTAAAAGTCGCATGAAATAAGCTTGTTATGCCATGCCTAGCGCCGGTCCAGTGCATTTCGGGGCCTACCTAACGTAACCAATCTCTTTGAACACTGGTTTGGTAGAACTCTAGTGGCGCCGTCCCTGGCACCAAGCCATTTTCCTGCAGTCAGAATCTTTTTCGGAGCATTAAGAATACTTTTGTGCGGAGTCGTTTCAACATAGTATAAATACATTTCAAACAACACTTTGAGGGGAATTTTAACCGACGAAGATCATATGGAGAGCTAGAACATCGTGGATCAGAGATTTTTTTATAGTTTATATCTTTCTTTCTTCTATTCTTGCTGTTGAATGCTGGTTATGACTTGTTTTCGCTACAAGCATGAGTAGCTAGTTTCTTTATTCTAGAGTTGCATGATATTCATGATTGTCGTACTTAAAATTTTGATTATCTTTAATTATTTATTTATTCAATCTTGGTCCTATGTATTTGATTGCTTGATCACCAATTGAATATTATCTACAAATTTAGAATTGAACCCTGGAAGAGGGAATCATTGATTGCATATAGGATCGAATATGGCTTGTTCTTGAACTTGGACATGCGAGGTTAAGATTGTATAGGACCCTGTAAGTTTGACAAACCTTGATACCGATATATATAACTCTTAACATGCTATACATTTTCTTTTAAGTTAGATTTTTATAAGAATTTGATGAATATGATTTTACCTAGTTATTATTATTACTGCTTTTTGGATACGCCTTAAATCATATATATGCATGAGGAAGTTTATAAATAAGATTTTATTTATTATAAGAATAGAGATTATTTTCTCATAAGAAAGATTATCTTCTCCCGTTTTGAGAATTAATAGTGTAAAAATTTATACTTTTGATATAAGGTTGAAAAATTAGAATGTGATAATATATATGTATTTCTATATGTTTTAATTTTTATATTTGTGTATGTATTAAATTTATATGATATTTATAATTTATTAATATTTTAATAGTGGTACTTATAAATCTATCTATTTAGTTTTTGTTAAAAGTATTCGATGTATTCCATCAAGTTCCACCACCTAATACAAAAGCTATCCAATTATAAGTCATCATTGTATTTAAATTAAACAAGATCTTTTTTGGTCAATTGCTTATCATCATCAAGGTCATATACTACACGACCAACACTATAAAGTATAAACCCATTGGACATATTTCTTCAAGTAGTAAGAATTAGATTGTGGGTGAAGTTTTTGTCACGGTCCAAATTTCAGGCGTAGTGATGGCACCTATACTATCCCCGGTAAGCGAACCATTCCCAAAATTCTTTAACACGAATTAAAATATTATGATATCCGGGACAGAGTGGGAGTGACCTCGATTGAGGATAAAATGCGGGAAGCGAGATTGAGATGGTTCGGGCACGTGCAAAGGAAAAACACAAATGCCCCAGTGCGGAGGTGTGAGAAATTGACTATGGACGGGTACATGAGTGGTAGAGGTAGGCCGATGAAGTATTGATGAGAGGTGATTAGACGAGACATGATGCAAGTGCAACTCATTGAGGACATGCCTTTAAATTGGGGGTTATATGACATGTATTAGAGTAGAAGGGTAGTAGGTAGTCCAGCGTAGTCATGTCTACGCTTACAAACTGCTAGTTGTAATATTATATTGTAGGCTCGCTTAGCCTATCATACTAGTAGACACAATATTGCCTTATAGTCCATTGCCGTTTGATTTATGATGCTATATTTATTTTATTTTATTTGTCTTATTTACTTGCATTATTTATTGTTTCTTTTTTCTTCTTTCGCTCTTTCAGAATTCACTATCATGACTTACTCACTTTGTTTGTCTTACTTTGCTTAGGATTGTGCTTTTTCTTGAGCCGAGGGTCTTTCGGAAACAATCGCTCTACCTACCAAGGTAGAGGTAATGTCTGTGTACACTCTACCCTCCCTAGACCACACATTATGAGATTTCACTGGGTATGTTGTTGTTGTTGATATGAAAAATTTACAAGATATAACGATTCTCAGAATTACTAAATGTCAATCCTTTACAAAACACTTTCTCAAAACCCGGTCTGACTTGTAAGGACTCTAAGATACAAATTAATCAGAGAAATAAACAACACCGTCCTGAATGAATAAGGACGGTCGCAGCCGCTGTCGACGAGTGGCCCGCCTTAACCTCCTCAGGCTCTAAGTCAGGACTCAGACGACCTAACACCGCATCCACGTAAAAGATGCAACAAGCATAACATGAGTACACAACGTACCTCCGTATGCATCATATTCCGACAATGATGAAAGTTACATAACATGCATAAATATCAAGTTGACTCTCAAGTAGGTCATACTCTAGACAGTCCAAATAGTCGCATAAGTCACCTTATTCACGTAACAGTCCAATCAAAGTCAAGTACAACTCAATTCATATTGCACACATGGATCTTACAATTGATAACCATTGTTTAATAACCTCTATCAAAGTCATATTCATATTGCCTTCACTTACCCCGCTTAACAAACCCAATAGACAAATCGACACTTAGTACACGACATCATTTAAGAATGCTTCCCAAGAGTATACAATTAGTCTAACCATAACGATATTAGCTCTTTTATTATCTCTAACCCTTAGACTTAGTTACTGTTTCATACACTTAAGGGCTTGACCCATAATGGTTCATCTAGCGTTCTTATTATACTTTGAGTACAAGTCTACACCATACACTCTTTGATTAAGGAGAGGATCTACACATACATAGCATACAAATCAACAACTACAACACGACACCTCCATATGTTCCTTACTAGACACTTTACCGAATAACGCCATCAATCTCCAATCAATACACATACACACATAGTTCTCTTTGATCTACATTGTCACAACCCTTTTAGAAGAATCGTGGTGGAACCTACATTTCTCCCACCGATAGACGAACCACTCCCCAATTAAATAATACTAATATAAATAAGAAATGTGGAATTAACAAAATACTTAATAAGTCTATCTATAATAATATAAAAGAGAAAATAAGTTTGATAGTCACAATACGACCCCTATATATCTAGTCAATAATACAAGAGCATCTAACTGTCAAAATACATAAGTCAAAGAAAGGGAACATAGTCAAAAAAATCTGAATATGTCTTTCGAGACCAAATAAAAGACAAAGAAAGATAAGAGCCTCTAAGGGTATGCTGGAAGGAAGCATCCTCACCCTGAAGTCTCGAAATCCACAGGCTCAGATTCAGCCACGTAGTTCTGAACTGGAGGAAGGCATTGTATATGCATCCAAAAATACAGCAAATGTAGCATGAGTGCACAATGTGCCCCCGTAAGCATCATAGGCTGACAACGACAGAAGATATATAATTAGAGATAAATATCAAGTTGACCCCAAATAATCTTATACTAAATAGTTCAATAACCCAAATAAGTCACATTGTCCACATAATAGTTCACTGAATCAATAGTTCACTGAATCAACAAGTCACTTTGTTCATATAAGGTTTCATAATCATGTAATCTATCCCAATTTTAGAAGAGTTCAATGACAATATCCATCAACAGATAATCAATGAAGTGATGTATGTATGATATGAATGCAATGCATATGCAAGGTATCTTTCATCTACAGTATACAAACGTTCAAATTCTATGAACGACACACTCATAGGGGATCCGCCAAGTCCATATATTCCTCTGAAATTGCTCAACGGAGGCCAGCTCTAGGCTGAAATAACTGTTGCAAGCGTGCAACTCGTTCCCCCGTATATCATCATCATCATCTCAATGTTGCCAATAATCTCATAAGTGTTCTTACCTTTCCGATCTCTTGGACTAATAATATTTTCATATCACTCACATATCAATATCATCAGAATCATGAGTGTATGAATGCAAATGATAATATAAGGCAAGACATAAGTATGTAATGAGATGCAACAAAGTATAAGAGATGAATACCATATACTTTCAGGAATTCAATAGCACATAATCCAAGTACAATCAGGATATTACATTGAAAGTATGTGTGATGAATAAACACAATAGTTGTAAATATGGCGACGAGCCGACATAATGGCGACAAACCCAATCAACAGCAATTAGAATCAGCTTAAGATTGATTCTCCAAATCACCCATCATCACAGTTCAACACCGGTACCCACCCAAACATTCATCACACTACTTGAGTGGGAACCCAAAACATACTCAATACCCATCAACATTTATAACTAATTACGTACTTCTATCAAAGACTAATAATAAGAAAACATAGCCTACCTCAAAGCTGAGCAGGAGCCATGAACGGTCAACCTTTTATGCACGCCTTTCTCTTTTGGAGCGCCTCGTAGTGGTCATAGTCTAACACACATAGACTATACATTAATATTAAACTAATACATAATACAAGGACTTAGTCCTTAAACATAACAAGATATCCAAAAACCAACCCCTGGCCCACAATGCCAAAATTTGAACTTTACTACTCAAATAGAATAAATAAATTCTAGGTAATAATATCCTTAGGTTAAATAGAAACCTAAGCTCAATTAGCCCTTCAATCACATGATTTAGAAAAAGCCCCAATTTACAAACCCTAAGTTTCCGCCAAATTGAAAAGGGTTTCCATATTCAAATTAAACACTATAACATGATCAACTACCATTACACAATACTCATTTACAATATCAAGACAATTTAAATCATATTTCACCCTTAAATCAAAGCTTTAAGTCTCTTATTCTACCATAGAAGCTTAAGAACCCATCTTCCCCAAATAAGGATTAAACTAGCATTAGAAATCTTAAAAACATGGAATAAAATAAAAAAGGATGAAAAATTTATCTTCCAAGAAGAACTTAAGCACAACTTCAAGAATTCTCCCCTTAGCAAGCTCTAATACCGAGATAAGATGTTTTGGGAAAGTAAATTCAACCTAGGCATTTAAGAACCGGCCTAAAATAGCGATTTAGTTCCTATGAATTGACTCCGTAGGCATGGTCTCGCTTCAACGGAAAAGGAGTTCGCTGACGCACAGTCACTTGACACCTCACCTTAGCATATAAACAAACAACTTTCTTAGAGGCGTCTTTGCATTTGCGAGGAAATCTCCGCAGGGGCGGAAACTCAATACATCCTTAGGTCCCACGTCTGCGATCCAACCTCTACAGAGGCAGACTCACAGGGGTGGACAACCATCTACTGGTGCGAACACCAGACACTAACAATATGAGATTTTCCTCAAACTTCCACCAAACACCCAAAATACTCCCGAGACCCATCGGACACAAACCTGACATGCTCTCCCAAGGTAAACGGTGCTATGAACTCGCTTGCGCCCTCAGATTTATCATTTAACCGAGTTAAGACATATTTTTCTAAAGAATTGCCCAAAATAACCAAATATCATAATTTTACAAATAAAACCACAAAGTACACCTGATTGCCTCAACAAGCGAACCAATGACTCGACTAAGTCATAAATGACCCTTCTGAACTACCGAAAGTGACAGAACCTAGAAATGAACTCATATATTCGAAAGTCAACTTTGAGTCGAACTATTCAATCTAAGATTCTTAATTTGGGGTTTTATTCCAAAACTCACGTAAATGAACCCCGTGATCCGTTCCACCCATCCCCATGCATCACAAAGCCCACATAGAGTCTACAGGAAGGGAAATATAGTCAAATAAAGTTCTTTAGCTAAAAACAATCAGAAGAGTCGTTACATACATGATAGTTCTGACATATAGACATCACCGACCACAATAACAATTTGTCATCGAGTACTTAGACTTATAAAAATGTAAACAACATAACTAATTTCAGAGAGAACAAGCCAAATTATGGCAACCAATCCAATAGAATCAATCTAATCATCCAAGTTTATTTAATCATGAAAATCACACAAGTTCCAATAATCATTCCAATCACATTACCAATCAATAGGTAATCAAGATATAAATGTATGTATGATATGAATGAAATGCACAAGCCAGGTATCTTTTATTTCCAGTATATGTGCGTTCAAATTATATGAACTGCCACCAATAAGGGACCCGCGCCATCCATATATCTATCCGGAATTTCTCAACGGATCTCAATTCTTGGCTGTAATATCAATATTAATCAATTCTATCATCTCAATATTTTCAACCATCTCGTAGAACAACTTACCTTTCCCAGTCTCATTGGACCCACAACATTCTCATACCATTCTTATTTCTATATCATCAGAACCATGAGTGTATGAATACAGATGACAATACAATGCAAGTAATTAGGATATATGAGATGCAATCAAGTATAAGATATGAATATCACATGCTTTCAGAAATTCAATAACACGCAATTCCATGTACACCAGTTTATCACATCGAAGCAATGTGATAAATAAACACAATAATATCAATAATGCGACAAGACCACATAATGGCGACAAGACCAAACAAGAGCAACCAGAATCAGCTTCAGGTTGATTTCGCAAATAACCCATCATACCACCCAAGTGTTCAACACAACCGCTAAGATGAGACCGCCAAACACGCTCAATACCCCTAAACATTTATAACTAATACGCATTTTTATGGAAGTCTACGAAAGAGAAATCATAGCTTACCTCAGATCCGAGCAGGAACCACAAACCGTCAATCATCTACACAGGCCTAGCTCTTTCGGAGCGCCTCAGAATAATCGTAATCTAACATATATAGATTCTAAACTAAAAATACAGCTATTACACATACAAGGACTTAGTCCTTCAAAAATCCAAGATACATCCAAAATCAACCCCGGGCCCACAGTATCAAAATTCGAACTTTATTATCTAAAAAGCATAATAACATACTAAATAAGCATATCCTTAAGTTATTTTGAAAACTAAATCCAATTGGACCCTCAATTGCAAGATTTAGTAAAGTCCCAATTTGCAAACCCTAGGTTTTCCCCCAATTTAAAAAGAGTTTCTAATACTAAATTAATCATCACAACATGATCATCTATCACAAATCAATACTAGTTTACAATATCATAATCATCTAATCAATAATCAACCCTCAAATCAAGATTCTAGTCCTCTTATACTAGCATGAAAGCTTAAGACATTCTCTTCCCCAAATATAATCTATACTAGGATTAGAAGACTTAAAAGATGAATCATAATTAAAAAGGGTGAAATTATTCCTCCAATGAAGAACTAAAGTGAAATCCTCAAGAAATCTCCTCTTAGCCGAGCTCTAATCCCAAGAGAATGATTTTAGGGAATGGAGTCATTTTAGGGCATTTAAGAATCTGACTAAACCGCGATTCCTCTTCGACAGAATCGATTTCGTTGGGGCGATCATGCTTCAGCAAAAAAAGGGTCCACTGAGGTAGAGTCAACATCTCAGATTAGTGCTAGAGCGAGAAGGACTCTGTAGAGACACATTTGCCTTTGTGAGAAAGCATCCATAGAAGAAGAAATCTCAACAAAGAACAGGACCCGCATCTTCGAGCCAACCTCCACAGAGGCGGACACGCAAAAGCGGCTAGACAGCTACTGGTGCAGACACCATATACCAGCAACATGGAAACTAATTAATTCTTCAACCAAACACCCAAAACACTCTCGGGACCCCTTGAATACAAACCATAAATGCTACCCCAAGATAAACAATGTTAATAACTCGCTTGCGCTCTCAAATGTCTAATACGGCCGAGCTAAGACATACTTTTTTACGAAAATATCCAAAACATCCAAATTCCACAATTTTACAAATAAGGCCATAAAGTACATTTGAATGCCTCCGGAATCAAACTAATAACTCGACTAAGTCATAAATGATACTACGAAACTACCGGGAACAAACCCATATACCCGTAAGTCAACTAAAAAATGCCACAAAACTAAGCTAGAACTCACACTTCAAAAACTTGGCATAAAGCTACTTCTCCTTCAGAATATCGAGCACGATCCTCAACTGCTGCTTGTGCTCTTCCTTACTACGAGAGTAGATCAAAATATCATCAATGAAGACTATCATGAAAGAATATAAGTATGGTATAAAGACACTATTTATCAAATCTATGAAAGTTGTCAGGGCATTAGTCAGTTCGAAAGACATGGCCAAAATCTCATAATGACCGTAACGGATCCTGAAAGTTGTCTTAGGGATATCCTTCACCCTAATCTTCAACTGGTGATAATAGGACCTCAAATCAATCTTAGAGAAGACCGATGCACCATGAAACTGATCAAATAAGTCATCGATGCTAGGAATAAGATACTTGTTCTTGATTGTATCCTTGTTCTACCGTCGGTAGTTGATACACATCCGCATATGCCCATCTTTCTTCTTCACAAATAACACCGGAACACTCTGAGGTGAAATAATCGGCCGAATGAACCCCTTACTAAACATATCCTGCATCTGCTCCTTTAACTCTGCCGGTGCCATATATATGGTGGAATAGAAATATGTTTGGTGCCCGACTCCCAATACAAAAATCAATTTCATGATCTGGTGGAACACCCGGTAAATCTGTCAAAAATACCTCAGGAAATTCCTTCACTACTGGCACTGACTCAAAGGGATGCGTATCAACACTAGTATCCCAAATATATTCCATATACAAACATCCCTTTTCAACAATACTTCTAGCCTTAAGGTAATATATCACCCTTTCGGCCCATGACTAGTAGCATGTTTCCACTCCAACTTATGGGTGTGGCTAACGTAACTATCTTGGCATTATAGTCAAGATCGCATGATAAGTTTTGCGATAATTCTATATGCTTACGCAAGTGTACGTATCGCTCAAGTAATATAGTCTGTAAGACCGAGTTATCGTCCAAAAAGACTGGTTTATCAAGTACCGAATATCGAATCTATGGTATCTATTTGGTTAACGTTATTTTGCTTGGTGATTATAAACTAATGATTATAAGTAAGTGTAAAAATTAAACTAAGATTGACGATACGTTGGGTTTTAAACAGTTATGAAGGAAATAGGGCTTCCAATCTCCTCAACTATCCACTCTTTCACGTGTTAATGCAACGCTACTGATTCTTCTTCTTCTTATTAAGATAGCAGGTTAACTAATATGATCTATATTCCTGTTAGGATATATAAAAGCTCAACCTTGTGCAGAAACCTTCTATATTTCTATGATAGATTTTACCACACATGAGGATTATGAATAACCTTGAATACTACACAAGTATTGGTGTACTTTCGTCCACGATTTTAACCTATGTCTAAACAACTACAACATATTCAAATCTCCCCTCCCGGATCTCGATTTGAAATCATATAAGTTATGATAATTAGTGATCAATTAATTATCAAGCAATCAAAACAATATTGAATAGATCTTAATATGCTGAAGAAGAACTCAATACCTATGCATTAACTATATGAAAGTGCTTCAAGAAGATTCGACGAAAAACCCTACTAAAGAGATTAGTTCGTAGACATTGTCATGCTAAGAACTAATACAAAATCCAATATAAACTGAAATAAAACAAAGGAAAGAAAAAGAACTTGAACAGAAGCTGTCTCCAATCTTGTGTTGTAGCCTCTTTTATTTTGCCTCCAAAGTATGATTCTCAATAATGAAATAATCCCTAGGTCTTATAGATGTAAAAATCACATTTCGGACCCTTTTGCCCTTCGAAAAGTCGACTTTTTCACGCCTAGTTCCGCGTCGGCGCTGTGGCGCTGCTGGCTGGCACAACGGCGCTGACTTCGCCCCAAAAATCAGAGCACACAAGACTTTCGGCGCCGCGGCGCTGGCGACGTAAATTTTTGATTTTTCTTCGGACTTTGTCTGATTTCTTCTATGCTTCCCGGGACTTCTTAGGCTTCATTTCTTAGGCTTTTCTTGTGAAATTTCATCCTAAAAAATAGTATCTTCTCCTTTATGACCGCTGTGACACAAACGAAAGAAAAACACATCTAACACTATACTAAACGCCAAATAAAATAGTAAAATACTAACTAAAAAAGACTCAAAAGAGTGTATAAAATACACTCAACAAACACCCCCAACTTACACTTTACTCTCCCTCGAGTAAAGCACTAAACAAAAATAAAAACAAAGACTCAATGAAATGGATCAAGTAGCTATAACAATGCTTCCTCAAAATCATGGATGAAAACTGAGATAATATGTTAGAACATACATAGCATGAATATTTAGTAATATAGAATTTCAAGTTAGATATTTCGCAAATTCACTTAAATCACAATTACTGGAAATACAAACACCTAACCTATGCATGTCAATTTCATTCCATCTTTCCCAAAACGCTATAGACCTGATTACTTGTTATTCTCCACTAATCATCGACATACACATTAGAGATCATCAGGAATTTCAAGGGTTGTAATGTAGGCTTAGGCAGAGGTAGGTAATAGTAGGTATTTAGGCTTAATTACGTACCATAATCATTTTTCATTCAACTCATTTTTTCTTCTTTTTGACTTTCTTTTTAGTCTCATACCTATTTTCTCCCCTCTTTTCTTTTGAGAGAAGCACCCCCCAAACTTAGATTTTTGCATATTTTTCATTGGGGTGGATCAAATTTTCATTCTCTTTTTATTGCCTTTTTTTCAACACTTCTAATTCCAATACTTTTCCATTATTACTTATGGCACAACAGCGGAATCATATGGTGTAAAACAAAGATATTATTTAGGCTCAAAGGGGCTGACTAGTGATATATTTTATGTCAGGGTAGGTAATGAACGATCAGAAGGGCTATCAAAGAATACCTGAATCATTTCCCTAAATATGTATATTTTAACTATTTCGTCTCAAATAACAAGCAAACACGTGTTCTAGACAATTTTTTCAACTTTTCTTTCCATAACTGACACACATAGGATAAGCACAAATATCCCAAATAATTAGATGTCATAAATTTTTGGCATATCTAACTTAAGCACACTGATTTGTTTGCTTTCAATTCCATTACATTATCCCACTTAATCCACTCAATATCTTTAGCAACTACAACATACATGATCCATAAAAAAGAATTACGACTCACAAGCACATAAAACAAACAAAAAAGACAATAAAAAAGACTCAAAAACAAAACAATGAAACAGAGTAAGACCCCCCAAACTTAATCGACACATTGTCCCCAATGTGTAAGGATTAATAATCAAGGGACAACTTACAGACACAAAACAACGGTCATAACGGAGGTCTGGGAGGAAATTTCTGAAATTGCACATCATCTGGGCTCTCTGAATTCTGGCGCCGTGGCCCTGCATGTTGGCGCGACAGTACTGCTGCCAATTTTCCCATTTTCCAGCATTTTTGACCCCTATTCCACTCGGGGTCAGTTCCTAGTCCACCTATCATCCAAAAATACTAAACATACCAGATCGTGAGTCTGTTCAAGACAAAATAAAACAAACTAAAACAAAAATTGAAATAACATAATTAAAACCATTGGGTTGCCTCCCAAATAGCGATGTCTTTAACGTCTTTTAGCCGGACGCAATTTTCTTACTCAATCAAGGGGGTAGATTATCCCCTCCGCATATCCATTTCAGGATCATTCTCTTCCCCCTTCTCCTCTTTTTCTTCACAGGGCTAGGTTCAGAAGCATTTACCATCTTGGCATCGTTCACCAATTCCTTGGCCTTACTCTCAGGTTCTACACATTGCTTTAATGGTACCCCACGAGCATCAGTACTTGTGAGATTTTTCTCAGATACAACCTTGTCAACTATCCCAATAGCATAACATCTATCAATGACTTAAGGTTCAGTGGGTGGCTTGAAGACTTTGAATATTCCTCATCCTGCACTCGGAGCTTTAATTCCCCTATTCTCCACATCAATGAAAGCTCGCCCTGTAGCTAGAAATGGTCTCCCAAGGATGATGATATCTTCTCATCTTCCTCCATATCAAGAATGTGGAAGTCAGCAGGAAAAATGAATTTGCCACTTTCACCAATACATCTTCAATTATTCCTCGGGGATGCACGATTGAACGATCTGCTAGCTGCAAGTGCACTGTTGTTGGCATTGCTTCCCCTAATCCAAACCTTCTAAACACAGAGAGGGGCATAAGATTTACACTTGACCCCAAATCACACAAGGCCTGCTTGCATGTCACCTTCCCTATAGTGCAAGGTAAGGTGAAACTCCATGGATCTTTCAACTTAGGGGGAAGTTTCTTCTGCAAGATAGCACTGCACTTCTCTGTCAGCGCTATTGTCTCATAGTCTACCAGTTTCTTTTTGTTAAAGAGGATATCCTTCATGAATTTCACATATGCTGGCATTTGCTCCAAGACTTCAATGAATGGAAGATTTATATGCAACTTTTTGAAGACCTCTAAAAACTTGGAAAATTGTTTATCAAGTGATTTCTTCACATGTCTTTGAGGGTAAGGGGCTCTGTCTGTATATTCCCTCATAACTGCTGGTGGAGCCTTCTCTAATATAGGGCGGTCATCAGTAACCCCCTCTTCTTCTGCATCAACTGTCTTCTCCACATCATTCTCCTTTTCAACCACTGGTTGGGGTGCAACCTGCTCTAACTGCTTCCCACTTCTCAAGATGATTGCTTGGAATTGCTCCCTTTGGTTCACCACATTATTGCTGGTAAGATTCCCCTTAGGCCTGTCATTTACTTTCTCTGCCAACTGCCCCATTTGAGTTTCCAAGTTCCTAATAGAGAATCCTGTTTCTGCCATGAACTACGTCTGGGAGTTGGCCAGGGTTAAAAGTGAGGACCTAGTCTCTGTCATGAATTGTTCCTGGGAGTTGGTTAATTATGTCTGGGAATTGGCCAGGGTCATCAGTACTGCTCTCGTTTCATCTAGTTTCTCTTGTGGGGCGGGTGGTCTGAATTGCTCAGAAGAAGATGCTTGGTTCAAGGGATGTTGTGGACTGCTATGTTGATATTGCTCCTGAAACTGAGACTGCTGGCCTTGGTCATTCCTCCATGAAAAGTTGGGGTGATTTTTCCACCCCTGATTATATGTGTTGGATAATGCATTATTGTAGGGCCTATGAAAATTCCCAACTGTCTGAACCTGACACATTGTTTGGATCCACTGCTGTGCACCTATCAAAAGTATGCGGACCCCCACAAATCTCACAACTTACTGGTGTCTGGACAACATTCAAGGACATAATACTTTGCTGCATCTGCTTTGTCAAAGTGGCAACCTGGGCAGTCAATGCAGTGATAGCATCTAACTCATGAACCCCAGCCACTTTCCTGCTGCTTGTTGATCTTTCATCGGCCCCCTGATAGTTGTTTGTGGCCATGTCTTCTAGCAAATCATGTGCCTCATTGACACTCTTTATCATGAATGTTCCTCCTGCCGTAGCATCAATAATGGTACGAGTAGTACCACACAACCCATTATAAAATATGTGGACCAACATCCACTTTTCAATCCATGATGCGGGCACTTCCTCTGTAACTCTTTAAACCTCTCCCATGCATCATATAGTCATTCTCCCTCCAGCTGATAAAAGTTATTCAACTCTTCTCTGAGCATTGCTGCTTTGGATGGAGGGAAGAACTTGACAAGAAACTTCTAGCCCAAGTCTTTCCATGTGGTAATGAAGTTCGCCTGCAATGAGTTCAACCAGCTCTTTGCTCTTTCCCTGAGTGAGAATGGGAAAAGCCTCAACCAAATGACATCATCAGTAACGTCATGGTATTTAAATGTTGCACACAGTTCCAGGAAATTTGCTAGATGCATATGGGGATCTTCAGACGGTAATCCCCCCAACTGAACTGAGCCTTGAACCATGTGCAAGATTGCTGGTTTTATCTCAAAATTATTAGCTTCCACAGCTGGAAGCCTGATGCAAGTCTGCATCCCTGTAATTGACGGCATCACATAGTCCCCTAAGCTCCTTTCCGCAGGTGGCCTTATCGGCTAGCCTGTTGATATTTACTGTCTAAGTATTTTATGAGTTTTGTATGTTCTCATCGCTATTCTCACGATGTATACGTGCGGTTGCCTGTAGGGCACGATCGCGGGCCGGTCGAGTCGTGACAAAAGTGGTATCAAAGCAGTTAGTCCTCGGAAAGTGTCTACAGACCGTGTCTAGTAGAGTCTTGATTATCGATGTGTTGTGCACCACATCTATGATCAGGAGGCTGCAGGACATTTAGGATTGGTTTCCATTATTCTCTCTCTGAGATGGTGTAGTAGAGCTGTCTTATTAGGTTGAATCCTCTCTGACCTATTCTTATGTATCAGTTATGCCTCCATGGAAGGAGACCAGGGCCCAGAAGGGCAAGGCAGCATCAGGAGCTACTAGTGGTACGCATAGGGTTACTAGGACTCAGGCCCAGACTATGCCTGAGGTTGTGGGCGGGTCGGCGAGTTCAGCCACGCCGGCAGTATTAGAGGAGCCGAGAGCGGCCGTAGCTTCAGAGGTTCCGATACCTGAGCCTCCAATTTCGCAGCCAGGGGCAGAGTATAGAGATTACGGAGAGCATATCAGGTTATTGACTAGCATAGTGGCAGGGCAGCGCCGACATGAGTAGGTAGCTAACCCTAGAGCCGATAGTTTGAGGATTCATGATTTTCTGGGTTGTAATCCACCCGAGTTCTATGGTTCGAGATCTGAGGAGGATCCTCAGGAGTTTATTCGGCAGATACAACGGATTATGCAGGTGCTTAGGGCCTCGGAGACAGAGTCAGTTGTGTTAGCTTCTTACCTGTTACGCGATATTGCGTTGAACTAGTTTGAGTCATGGGAGCTGTCTAGAGGTGTGGATGCTCTTCCAGTTGTTTGGGATGAGTTCACAGAGGTCTTCCTTGATCACTTTTTGCTCATGAGATGAGGAGAGCCCGCGTGGATAGGTTCTTGACATTGAGACAGAATGGGAGGACTATCAGAGAGTACAACCTGGAGTTTGACTCATTGGCCAGGTATGCGCTCACCATTGTGGCTGACATGGCGGACAGAGTTCATCGATATGTGATGGGGCTAGACCGTTATATGATTACTGCATGCCTGGGAGTGGCCCTTCAGCCAGGTATGGATATTGCCAGGATGCAAGCTTATGCACAGGGGATAGAGGACAGAGAGAGAGAGAGATCGGCAGACCTGTGCGGCCCAGAGGCGGGACAAATAGGTTCGTGGTAATTTTGAGCGGGCGGCCTCAAGCAGAAACTAGGTCCATATTTCAGCCGGCACAAAGTGCTCCTTCTCGGTTTTCAGAAAGAATGTTTGATCAGCCGGGTTATTCAAGAGCAGGTCAGGGCTCCAGGACTTCGGGGTTTCAGGGAGGCAGAGACCGTAACCGATCGAGATTGCCCATATCTCGGTGTGTTCGATGCGGTAGATCTCACCCGGGTGAGTGCCGTACTGCTTCGGGAGCTTGTTTCTCTTGTGGCCAGCAGGGCCATATGAAGAGGGATTGTCCGACCAGAGGCAGCGTGTGTGGTATGGTTCCGGTGGCGGTCGATTCTTTGTCTTCTGTGGTTATGTGCCCCAGAGGGCAGGGTGTTCACGGACCGGCAGGCCGCGGCAGAGGTCGTGGTGGATGTCCTAGTTCTAGCGGTCCACAGAACCGCATATATTCCTTAGCCAGCCGGCAAGATCAGGAGGCTTCCCCGGATGTCGTCACAGGTACATTATTGATTTCATGCTGTGACGTTTATGCTTTGATAGATCCAGGTTCTACCTTGTCCTATGTGTCCCCTCTTATTGTTGGTAGAATAGAGATATAGCCGGTGTCGATAGAGCCTTTTGAGGTAGCTACGCCAGTGGGTGATTCGGTGTTAGCTGAGCGGGTGTACAAAGATTTCCCGGTGTTTATATACAGTCGTCAGACCCTAGCAGACTTGATAGAATTGGAGATGACAGATTTTGACGTCATTATGGGTATGGACTGGTTGGCTTCTTGTTATGCCAACGTTGACTGTAGAGACAGGTTGGTCCGATTCCAGTTTCCTGGTGAGCCAGTTATCGAGTGGAAGGGCAATACATCGTCGTCGAGGGGTAGGTTTATTTCTTACCTCAAGGCTAGGAAGGTGCAGAAAGGGTACATCTATAATCTGGTTCGGGTATTTGATACAACGGCTGAGGTGCCAGTTCTTCAGTCAGTTTCGGTGGTTAGAGAGTTTCCGGATGTATTCCCAGATGATCTCCCAGGTATTCCTCCCGAGAGGGAGATAGAGTTCTGTATTACACGTTGCCAGACACTCAGCCTATATCTATTCCGCCGTACAGGATGACACCTGCTGAGTTGAGGGAGTTGAAGGACCAGCTGAAAAATTTGCTGGAAAAAGGCTTTATCAGGCCTAGTGTTTCTCCCTGGGGAGCGCCGGTTCTGTTTGTGAAGAAAAAGGATGAGACGCTGCGTATGTGTGTTGACTACAGGCAGCTGAACAAGGTAACCATCAAGAGTAGATACCCCCTCCCCAGGATTGATGATTTGTTTGACCAGTTGCAGGGTGCGAGGTGTTTCTCCAAGATAGACATGCGGTCTGGTTATCATCAGGTGCGACTTAGGGAAGTAGATATCCCAAAGACTGCATTCAGGACCTGATATGGGCACTATGAGTTCAGGGTGATGTCTTTCGATTTGACTAACGCTCCAGCGGTATTTATGGATTTGATGAACCGGGTGTTAAAGCCATTTTTGGATACGTTTGTTATAGTATTCATTGATGACATCCTGGTTTATTCGCGCACAGAGCAGGAGCATGCAGATCACTTGAGGACGGTACTTGGGGTCCTCCGGAGCCGGCAGTTGTTCGCCAAGTTCTCCAAGTGTGAGTTTTGGTTGACCTCAGTGGCATTCTTGGGGCACATTATTGGGGCTGACGGTGTTCATGTTGATACGGCAAAGATTGAGGCGGTCAAGTCTTGGCCGAGCCCTACTACTCCGATGGAGGTGCGCAACTTCTTGGGGCTTGCAGGTTATTATCGTAGGTTTGTGGAGCAGTTTGCTTCGATATCAGCACCATTGACTAGGCTGAATCAGAAAATAACTAAGTTCTAGTGGACATAAGCTTGTGAGAAGGGCTTCCAGTTACTGAAGGAAAAGTTGACGACATCTCCAGTTCTTACTCTTCCCGAGGGGTTAGAGGGCTACGTGATTTATTGTGATGCCTCGGGTATCGGGCTAGGGTGCGTGTTGATGCAACACGGCAAGGTTATAGCCTATGCTTCCCGGCAGCTACTGAAACATGAGAGGAATTACCCTACTCACGACTTAGAATTGGCCGCAGTTATTCATGCCTTGAAGATTTGAAGACATTATTTATACGGGGTTCATGTGAATATTTATACAGACCACAAGAGCCTTGAAGACATCTTTCAGCAGGAGTGAACTTCGGTAACGCGGTGGTTAGAGTTGCTGAAGGATTATGATGTTGATATCCTATACCATCCGGGAAAAGCCAACGTGGTTGCAGATGCTTTGAGTCGTAGATCTATGGGGAGTGCAGCCGAGGTGCAACGGATAGGCGTGACATGGTCCGTCAGATCCATCAGCTAGCGAGCCTTGGGGTTCGATTGGTCGATACCGATGATAGTGGGGTACGAGTTCGTGAGATTGCCGAGTCTTCCATCATTGAGGAGGTGAAGAGGCGACAGTATGAGGACCCAGTAATGATAATGTATCGAGATACGACTCTTCGAGGGGAGAAGAGTTTGTTTGAGGTAGCATGGGGTGCTAAGATTCGAGGGTAGATTGTGTGTTCCCGATGTTGCAGGACTTCGTCAGCAGATTCTGGGGGAGGCACACAGTGCTCGTTACTTTATTCATCTGGGGTCGACTAAGATGTACCATGACCTCAGATGTATGTATTGGTGGGATAGCCTGAAGAAGGACGTGGCAGGGTTTGTTGCTCATTGTCCGAATTGTCAGTAGGTCAAGGGTGAGCACCAGAAGCCCGATGGGCTATTGCAGGCGATTGATATTCCGACATGGAAGTGGGAGGTGATCAACATGGATTTTATTACATAGTTACCTCGTACTCAGAGGAAGTGTGATTCCATCTGGTTATCAGACGGTGTGAAATCAGCCCACTTTCTTCCAGTCAGGACTACGTATTCGGCTGAGGATTATGCTAGATTGTATATCAGGGAGATTGTGAGACTGCACGGAGTCCCTATATCTATTATATCAGACAGGGGAGCCCAGTTTACGGCTAAATTTTGGAAGTCTTTCCAGAAGGGGTTAGGGACACAAGTGAGTCTCAGTACTGCGTTTCATCCCCAGATCGAGCGGCGAAGCGTACTATCCGGACAACGAGGATATCTGGCCTGTGTTATTAATTTCAGGGGTAGCTGGGAGGATCATTTGCCTCTTGTGGAGTTTGCTTATAACAACAGCTACCATTCTAGCATTCAGATAGCGCCATATGAGGCTTTGTATGGGCGGAAGTGTAGGTCGCCGATTGGTTGGTTCGACGTGGGCGATGTTCAGTTAGTTGGCCCAGACTTGATTCAGCAGGCTGTGGATAAGGTGAAGCTTATCCAAGAGAGACTGTTAGCAGCTCAGAGTCGGCAGAAGTCTTATGCAGATAATCAACATCGACATTTGGAGTTTCAAGTAGACGTTTGGGTCTTCTTGAAGGTATCACCCATGAAGGGTGTGATGAGGTTCGGAAAGAAGGGGAAACTTAGCCCAAGGTACATTGGGCCTTACCAGATCATCCGTAGAGTAGGCAAAGTTGCCTATGAGTTGGATCTGCCATCGGATTTAGAGGCGGTACATTCGGTCTTCCATGTTTCTATGTTGCGGAAGTGTATCAGAGATCCATTGAGAGTTTTCCCAGCTAGCGAGGTCCAGGTGACAGAGGGGTTATCGTATGAGGAGAGTCCCATAGCGATACTCGATCGCCAGGTCAGGCGACTGCGGACCAAGGATGTGGCTTCCGTCAAAGTCTTGTGGCGGAATGATAATAGAGAGGAGGACATGATGGGGAAGTATCCTCACTTATTCTCTACACCTTCAGGTAATTCATTTCCCTTACTTGTCAAGTTTTAATTGAAGTGTTTTGCTTAAGTGCTATTATATGGCCACGTGTGGCATTATGAGTATGTAGGGGTTGTAAAATGAGACTATGTCACTATCTATAAGATTGACTCCGAAAGAACATTCGGGGACGAATGTTTCTAAGGGGGGAAGAATGTTACACCCCGTAATTTCAGGACATGTTTATAAGAAAGTACGTAAGAACTAAAAAACGTTAAGATTGGAGACTAGTAAAATTTATCGGAATTATGGAAATGTCGGAAAACGAAATATTGCGACGAATGGGAGGGTGACATGTGTCACCCCCCCTTGGTTGGTCTTGGTCGAAATTGACCATGGGCATAATGTCCATTTGACCAAAGTAAAGATTAACAAGTCTTGCAAAGATAGAGCTTGATTTATTTGACTAAGTCAAAGAGCCACTTGGCTTGATCTTTTAAGTGAAATGCATCCAAGCCACACATTTGTTCTAATCTAGACCCTCCATGTTGTTATATATCACACTACTAGCAAGACAAGCTTCCCACACTTAGTAAAATTTTCAAGAAAAAACTTGTTCATGCTTAGGGTGCTCTCGGGTTAGGGTCTTTTAGCAAGACAAAAATTTTCGTTTGTGGTTCAATAATCCCAATACTTTAAACCAAGGTTCCTAAGGGTATTGTAAGGGTATCTCAATAGAAAGATCCCGGAAAATGTCGTTTTTGCATTAGATCCAAGGTGAAAATCTAAGTCGCTTTCATAGGTTTGGATTGGAAATTGAAGAAAAGTTGTTTGTGAACTTCTAAGGCTTCAAGTGGCGGATTGGAGTGTCAAGGAGGGGAGCTAAGTTGCTAAGGAGCGACTTCGGATCTTGAAGTTTGATTAAGGCTTGTCAAGGTAACAATCTTGTTCTCTTAGTGTTATAAGATTACATATTGTTGTAGTTATTCATTTTAACAAGCATGAGGTATATGTGTAACACCCCATTTCAACCGGAGTCGAAAACGGGAGTACTACATATGGTTGATTCCTAAATTTATTTAAGGAGTCACCACCTAATTATTATAGTGAATTAGGACACTAAAAATGTAGCATAAAATACTACGAATGACCTCCATTTATAAAGGTCTGTGAAACTATGTGAAATTCTAGGTAAGAGTTCTTTATTATCCTAAAGGGAAGGGGTCAGACATCCTATAGGATCCGCTAACTTGCGGCTGTCCGATCAAACTTAGGCTTAATATTATTGTGCTAACATGCAATCTACAATTCTAAAATTATTAAACTAACTAAAAGATATTTAAACTAGGCATGCGGATATTTGAATAAGATATATATATTTACCAAGATTGTAACGAAAGAAAATAATCATATAAAGAGGGTAAAGAGAACTTAGCGGTATTTCACTTTTATTTTATTTTTCTGCACAGACTTTAACTTTGGGATGCGCCTCCGAGTACCTGCAAAACACACTTAGTAAAAGAGTTAGTAAAATGAATAAATACGAGTAAAACCTTCGGATACGTAAAAAAAACAATAGGAGTTTTAATTACGGAAGGCTCAGATCTATATTTTTTGTAAAGGGATATCTCAAACAAGTCCTGGCCGCGGACTAATGACTCGTCAGTCAATCTAGTCGCCCCCAAGCATGTTGGTATCCGGTATATATATGTGAAAGATCCATAAGTGTCATCATCGCCCTTTTCCGAAGGAAAGAAAACCGAGGGACAACCTTTTCGGAAGGATCATGTAGTATCATCATGTTCAAATCAGTATTATACCGAAACCGAAGGGACGTGGCCTCAATTTCAATTTCAATGGCCTAAGTCTACTATCATGTTCAAATCAGCATAATAAATAAATAAAGGAGGTAGAATCATCAAAATCAGTCCAACAACGACTGAAAATGATAGAAACAGTAACATCAACACAACCAAAACTTGCTGGAAATTTCAGAACGAAAAAATCCGGCAGATGCCCAAAAAAATCAGCCCGATAAACAGTAAACAGTAGCAGAAAATAGGCTGAAAATGCAGCAGCAGAAGGGCATGAGAACAGAGCAGCAGCGACTCAAATTTGGCCAAGGAACCAAGAAGAATCGGGTAAAAATACAATGACAAAGCGTCGATCGTGTAGTATCTGCTTCTTTTAAATAATCAGGCCAAGGGTTAATCACTTAAAATGCAGCACTCTGAGAGTTTTTACAGTGCAGTAGTTTAGGAAAATGTGACAGCAGCAAGTAGTAGTAAACAACATCCAATTAGCCCTTGGCCTAAAATACTCAAACTTGAAAGATAAGGCAACAAAGGGGCTACCACCATCCATGTTCCGATGCAGCAGCAAGAAAAAAAAGGCTTCTAGAACCTCAGGCAGGGCAGGCTACCGGAAGAGGCTAAACCAATCCCTAACCTAACATTGGCTTTCGGTGAAAGCAATATAATAGAAAAAGTTCGGATACGCGAAAATATAACCGAAACATGATTGCGGGTCTTCGTTTGGTGAAGTCATAATGAGTCTCATATGAGACTTTGTTGCTCCCGATGCATTTCATGTAAAACAAAGAAAATAAGGAATTAGTATTAAGAAGTACATAGAGTGCTAACAAAATGATATTTCTCAAGACAAACATGCATACATCTAGATTAATCGATACATGAGCATAACAAATACTTTAAATAAATGAAATACACAGAAAACAAAACAGGTAGATGGCCAGTTGAAACATGAATCATCATATTAGGGCAAAACAGGTCCAAGCATGAAAATCCAATCATAAGATCAATGTGAGAAGAAACATGTCCCGACATTACTTAACACATTTTTAATTAATTATGTTCAGAAAATTCCCGGATATACACAGTAATCAGAGAAATAGAGAAAGCTAAAAAATGATAGGATTCGTAGAAGATGCAACTCTACATATAGGAACAACAGAGTACAACACCTGTTGACAAATTTCAATCCAATACTGGAAAGATAATCAAGTTATACATCTTCTACTAGCTCACAAACACATGGTTGTTTAAACTTGGGCCAAACATGCATATTCTATTAAGGTAGGCAACATACGCTAACCACGTGACTCTAAGGATTTTCATTCTAGCAAAACTAAACAGATTATGAATTTAAAGAAGAACCAGGAAACCAACAGAACACCCATATAGTCATGTAAAGGATCACATTTTAGGTACATAGATGCCTTTAAACCAGAATTCTGGAATAAGCGAGATCACTTCCCTATTGTATTACTTGCTACGCTTTGCGGACATGAATGCGTTAATATATCCAATCTTACTCTAAACCAAAATGAATAAAATAGAAATTTGCTAGCATGTGAAGAGAAACAGAACATGATTATGTATTAACTTCTTATACGAAAACATGGCAGATTTCTCTCTTGAATCAGCGTGTGCATGTTTTAGAAGCGGGAAAAGAGATATCAACGATTGTTTTCCAACCGCACACAACTAACAAGAAAAGAAATGACCAAATAACTTGACATCATAACCAAATACTGGAATGGTAGCACGACAAAGTCAAATCATTTCCTAATATTTCCACTCAATATAATTGCTAATAGGCATGCTTTATATGAACCAAATACACATACTGTAAGTGCAAGTACTTCTAAACAGGATGATTTCAAAACATCAAATGCAATGAACTCATGCTCTTATACAAATTAGATATTATACAGTCTGTCAATCTTAGCACGACGTATATATGTATATATATATATATATATATATATATATATATATATATATATATATATGTAAAAGATATATTTTTATATAGTGTGGGCTCAGCTAGTGTTATGCCAAGGATACTAAGACATGAGAAACCAATATCACTTCGGCTGCGGTCGACTCACCTCCCGGTGAACGATACTATGCATTCTCGTCTAATCTTTTCACTTTCCTCCTCGCCCACGTATTCCATCTCGCTTACCATGGAGGCCTCCAGATCGACGGATAAATCCTTCTTCGGCCAATGCGAGTGCAATATCATGATGGAATCAGAGTGCAATCTGATAAGTGTGCTAATGTTCAACACAATTTAACTAAAAAATGATAAGGAGTAGCATTGCCGAGATTGTAGGGGTATACGCGAACACCATAATTGCATTTTCGGGTGAAATCACCGAAGCAGAGCAGTATTGCTCTCGAATGCTCTCAAACTGAATGTGAAATGAATCAACACAAGTGAACAATACAAAGAGAAGATGACACTCGTCATGGCTGCAAATATCAAACTAGATTGCCCTGCCAAGATACGGGTCATACTTCTCAATGCAATGGGTGGAGTAGAGTATTATTCCAAGTTTATGCCAAAACAGTTCCGAATTCAACGCCAAAACAGTCCCGAATTTAGGCCAAAACAGCCCCAAATTCAATGCTAAAACAACCCCATATTTAATGCCAAAACAGTCCCAAGTTTGGGCCAAAACAGTCCCTCTTTTAGACCAAAACAGTATCCAAAAGATGATCGAAATCAGTCCGACATAAAGCCAAAACCAGCAGCTACATTGGCCTAAAAATCCGTCCGAAAATGGTCAAAACCAGTAGCCAAAAAGGACCAAAATCAGCAGCGAAATAGTCCAGAAATCAATAGATGTTTGGCTTAAAATGCAGCAGTGGCATAACCCAAAACATAGCCGCAACTGGCTCAAATTTGGCCAAGTAAACACAGTATTTTGAGCCTCAAAGCCCCCCAGAACACAACCAACACTCAAACTCAAAAATCAATGTATTTTGGCCTCCAAACGCAACAGTTAACTCCCTCAGAATGCAACTTCTGTTTGCCTCAAAAGTGCAGCAGAAACAACAAAAATGGTGCCAGCATTCTGACTACAAGTCCTTCTCCGGGAAGCGAACCGAGTCGTCGTCTCGACTTGTCGAATCCGCTCGGAGAAAAGTTGTGTTTGTGCGATTGCGAACAGAAAATGAAGCTTTCTAGAATTTTCGAACTCTTCAAAGTAGTAATACCTTCTCCCGGTGGCGAACCGGGGCGTCGTCTCAAATCGTCGAGTCCGCTCGGAGGTATTTTGGATATTGCGACTGAAGCGAAGGGAATGCTTAGTGTTTTCGGCTTCTTGTTGAAGCAATTGCTAGAAATCAGGGATGGTTGTGAGGTTTTACAATAAGGGGAGGGTGTGTTTCTGAGTTTCTACAAATATAAGCCCTGATTTAGAACTCGAATTGAGAGTAAAAATTAAGCTTTCTTTGGATTTTTGTTCTTGGTTTCTTCAAAACTGAAATCATCCTCCTTTTTCGAATCCATAGAGGTTATATTTATCAAATACTGGGGGGGTTCCAATGGATTTTTCAAGAGGCTCCCTTTAATTTGAATTTTGAATTCAAAAATCAAAGGGGTATGACCATTCAGAGTCATTGGGAGATGACAAAAGGTGTGATGGTGTCAGGGTTGGTGGTGACAGGGATGAAGTGAAAGGGAGTCGTTGGGGCATAGAGGTACAGGGTATGGGGGTCTGGAGAAGATGATGGACAGGGGTCTCTACTGATTTGAGAGAGATGGAATCGATATAGACGATGCTGGCTTTTTTCGTTTGGTTTGGGCCGCGGGTATGTGCTGTTTATTTGGGCTGGGGGATGAAATGGGTTGTGGGAATTTAAAAATGGGCGATTGGGCTCATGGAAGGGTGGTGTGGACTGATCCGGATTGTGCCTCGTACTGGACTGGTTTGACAAAATGCAAAACGAGTTAATTATTTAAAAAGAAAAATTATTTAAAAAGATGCAAGATTATTAAAATGCAAATGCCGATGTAATAATAATAAAAATATAATATTTAACAAATGTTTAATGTCTAATTAAAAATTAAAACGGGATGTCAATTAATTATTTAAAGAGATGCAAATATTATTAAAATAAACGACTGTGTAATAATAATAGAAACATAATATTAACAAAGACATAATGCTTAATTTTAAAATAAAAAGATAAAAAATGCAAAAAATGATGATTAGAATGCGGTGTCTTAAAACACATAAAATTGCAACAAATATATGAAAAACGGGTCAAAATTGACTGTCAACAATATGTATTGGAAATTATAAGTATTATGGATATTGGAAGCCTAAATCCGAAATGACCTTATTAGCCATTTGAAATTGAAATACAATTTGGTCGATAGTTAGAATCGTCGCATGTTATCTAATTGAAGATTGTAGTTGTTATAATCAATTGCGGCTATATAACATGTTAGACTAAACAACTTGGATTGAAAAAGGAATTGGATAAGACTTTGCATTGTTGTACTTTATGGCCGAAAATGGCATTGGTTATTGAATTGCTTGGTATTAATTGTGGGGTAGAATTTTACACGTATTGTTAGGCGTGTAATCCCCTTATGATAACTACATTGTTGAGCCTTAAATGTGGCATGTTTGGTTATTGAATTCGGACCTTGAAAAAGGTGGAAAAGTACATAGAAACAAAGGAAGTGCTGTCCGATTTTTCGTAGAATTTGGTGACTTTACACTTAGAATATTCTACGTTTGAAGCTAGAAGTTAATAGACGCGTTATGGCCATTATAGGTTGGCATACTACGTATGACATATTGGACTTAGCAAGTGGATTGAACCAAAGAGGTATGTAGAACTTTTCTATCTCTTGAGCATGAGTAGTTGTAAATATATAGTACGGTAGACGTACGAGATTTTGATGAATTTAGTTTCATTTGATATCCTTGACTTGTTTTAAGAATGTCCAAGTTGGTTGAGTTAGGGAATTAACTCACTTGTTTTAAAGATTAAGGATATCTTAGTTTCTAAAGTTAAGAGACTTGAAGTATTTTGAAAGTATATGATACTTGGTCTTTGAAAGTATAAGTCTCTTGGTTATAAAAAAGAATGTAAGTGTATAAAGCATAAAGTTAGTATAACGGCTTTATGAGAAGTTGGTTATAATAACTTTATGGAAAGTTGAAAGAATGGTTTACTCTAGTGATGTAAATAAGGATAAATGACTTGAAATGAAGAAAAACAAATTGATTTGAAGGCATCAATTGCTTAAAGTTTTAAAGTAAAAAGTCACTTGATTTAGAAGCCTATAAATGTATTTCTAAAAGGTATTGTGACTTGTCTTGAAAAGTAGAAATGACTTGATAATACGGTTATTAGTATCTTGGAATTTTATATGAAAAAGAGTCATTTTAAAAGAATAGAAGTGGTTAAATTCCCGGATCTTTAATGATACGATAGTGCCTTAAGTTAAAAGAAATGAAAGTGTATGCTAATTAAGTCAATGAGAAGTTAAGGGATTTCTTAACTTGTTTATGTTATTTATAGTAGCCGGTTGTGCTTGTGATATATTGTTCATTACAGGGTCATTCCCCGGGCTTGTGGCATTTGCATATTTCGTGGATTTGCTACCCACGATGCGAGGAATACCTCATGCGAGTCCGTAGGGCTCATGCGGGTGAAATAGTCCTATGCGGGGCGGACCAGTCCTATGCGAGGAAATTACCTCATGCGGGTCCATACAGCCTATGCGGGTGAAATAGTCCCAGGAGTAGGATTGCGTGATAATACTACGGGCGGCTGGTCGTAGGTTAATCACATGTTTCCTATTTTTAAATCGGAAATGTATATTTTGTTACTCTCATTGTTAGTAAGGCACAATATACTGTTAATTTGATTATCATACATGTCTCCAACTTTATTTTAGACTTATGATGTAAATTGCAGTATTTTCCAGTTTTACATACTTGGTACATATTGTGTACTGACCCACTTTCCTCGGGGGGCTGCGTTACGTACGCGGTAGGAGTAGCGGTGGTGGATCCTCATTCTTAGGATCACTGATCATTTGTCAGAAGCTCCATTTCTCCGGAGGCTTGCCTTTTGGTACGGTTTTCCATGATGTTGTAGATTTATGTATATTCAGGGGTATGGCGGGGCTCTGTCCCATCACGGTTGTTATTCTTAGAGATATGTAGTCATATCTTGTGGATTTGGTTGTAAGAACAAAGATGTAACTGTTTTTATTTTTGGGTTATGTATATATCCCGGAAGGTGGCCTTATCGGCTAGTCTGTTGATATTTACTGTCTAAGTATTTTATGAGTTTTGTATGTTCCGCTGCTATTCTCTGATGTATACCTGTAAGGGGTGCCCAGGTAGGGCACCAGTCGCGGGCCCGGGGTCGGGTCGTGACACGGAAGTACATAGTACTTTTGGTTAAATTCCCGAATTTTTAATGACATGTTAGTGCCTTAAGTTAAATAAAATGAGAGTGCATGATAATTAAGGCTAATAAAAAGTTAGGGGAATTCTTAACTTGCTTATGATAATTATGATAAACCGGTGGTGCTTATGTTGTGTATGATAAGCCGGTGGTGCTTATGTTATTTATTGTCACGACCCGAACCCGGGCCCGTGACTGGTGCCTTACCCCGGGCACCCAAGTAGACATACATCAGAGTAATCAGCGGAACATAAAGACAATACATGAAACCAGTGTAATAAGACAGTGAAATAAGAAGACAGGCTAACCAAAAACGGTTACCTTCAGTATATAAATAAATAGCAACTTTTTCAACATGAACAGTTTAATCCTTTTTACAAACCCTGCCCAAAACAGTACTACAGACCTCTAAGAAATGTTACGACAACAATGGCGGGATAGGGCCCCGCCATACCCCTGAACGTAAGCACCTACAACAACAGGGGACTATACCAAGATAAGCCTCCGGAGAAACGGAGCTTCCCAAATGAAGCGTGACCACGAGCTAGGATCAACGGCGGTGTACCTCAACTGCGGCGTGAACGCGGCCGAAGGTCGATCTGACAGTGCAAGTATGTGAAACGAAAATACATCACGTAAATGAAATCATAGCGATCATATAAAGCGAGAGACATGTATGATAACCAAACTACGATTTACAACAAAGCGGTCATGTCAAGTCGGGGACTCACGCCTCAGTCATCACTCAAGTATAACAATGGGTCTCGGGCCCACAACATCAATCATGCGTGGAATACCTTCGCCATGCCGCGATCTATGATATAAAAGCACCAAGGAACACATGAACACGGGTCCCACTGTGTCATAATAAAATCATGCGGGGTAAATGCGAAGGCATAGCCGACTACTAAAACCACAGTACCAACAAGGTCATGAATCGTATCATAAGATGTCTGGCGTCACATGATCAAAGGCGGCCACTTGCGCGATATCGATGTACGGCGTCTAGCCAGAACTCCGCTGACTCGCATAGGCCAATCTCATCGGCCCGCATGAGGTATTCCCGCATCGAGGGTAGCTACTCCCGGCATCGCCACGACGCGATCGCGCGTGGCCACGTGGACCGCATGCCCATAAAGGCGCGATACTAACACGGAACTCGTAGCTCGCATAGGCCCGGGACTGCGTGAGGTATTCTCGAATCATAGGTCCATCGACCGCTGAGTCTACCCGCGTCGGAGGGCGCTTAACCCGGAATCATCTCAAGAGATGAATGCCACAATACTATCATAACGGTGATAGTTAATAAGCACAATCAAGGAAACCCTTTACACAACCATCACAAGATACTAACACACGTAGCTTCCTAACACGCGTTTACTTATCAAAGCAATCAAGAAAGTATTACAAGGCTATCACAAACCAATACAATCAAGTTGTTCACACAAGGTACCTTCTACTATATGATTAACAAGATCGGGTTTTATCCCCAAAGTACTTCATACATTAACTCTTTAAAAGATCGTTACATTACAAAAGTCACACAATACGTAGTATATGAAAATAGAGTGATTATCTTTTTAAAGTAAATCAATTACTTCTTTTGTAAAATCAAGTAGCAACATTCTTTTCCAATGTTCAAGTTTCTCATTTTAGAAAGGGTTCGTAGTTCATAGTCTTATTCATTTAAGAATATAATTCTCCTTTAAACAATCTGAGAAACATAAGCCTTATATGTGAGTAGGATATCTTGTTTATAACAATCTTATTACAACAGCCATGATCTAGGAAATATCATTTTGTCTCATCTTAGCTTATGCGGATGGAAGTTTCTCTTGGTTTTAATAATACTTAATTATTCAAAACATTTCCTTTTATTAACTGCGATGGTTTGTCGATACATTACGATTTCAAATCAAGAAAACATTCTTAAGCCGTTATACCTAACTTCCCATAAAGCTAGTATAACTCTTAAGTTTTCAAAAACCAAATATTACTTCTTCTTTCAAAATGATTCAAAAATCTTTTGAAATACTTCAAGTTCTTTATTAACACATAACAAGCCAGTTATAGTTCGAATCAGTTACCTTTTCAAGACCACCAGTATTTTCTTACCAACATAAAGCTGTTATAATCAACTTCCCATAAAGCCGTTATAACACTTTATGTTTTAAACCAATCAAATACGTTTAGCACGTATGCGTCACCGTACTACATAGTTCACACATATCATGCTAGAAGAGATAGGAAGAGGTTCACATACCGCGACGAGTATCGACTAATAGCAAAACGCTCAAGTACTTCAAACCGTCGGCTACTCCTTAGCGATGGATCGCGCCATACGCGATCTTCAACCTATAAGGCCACAAGCGCTTATTAACATTTAGATCCCCGTAGAACATTCTACAGAAAATTCGACACTCCCCGCATGACAGCGTAAATCTCCCCCTGCAGAAGTAGGCTACCAAGCCAACCGGGGTTATACATCTAACCACTTGGGTACAATTCTACTCGCGGTACTCTTGTAATACAGCCTAAGTAATTCTGATTCGATAATCTTCTTTAAATTCAGCTTAAGTCGCAAGACATTGCAGTAAGTATTATTCGAGCTTAAGTCAAAAGACATTGCCAATAACTACGTTGATTCTATATATAGTATACTTCAACTATATATTCTAACAATATGTAATTTCCAATTACAATAGAGGACAAGATATTTACCTCAATAAGCCCATAATTATCCAAGTATAAAGTCGATCTGGGCAATCGTTTAGCTCGACTCAGCGCTCCAACCCGCTCTAAACCACCCTTAGAAGTTCTAACCAACCACACAATACTCCAACGGACTATGGAGATTTTCCTAGGGTTTCGGTTTTGTGGTGACGGAAGTATAATAGTATTTTACGGGCTTTTCAGTATGTATATCCTTAGAATACTACAAGGTATATGGCTAAGGTAATTTGGGCATTATAACAATACTTTTGAGAGTATTTCTACCAAGAGGGGGGTATATATACGAGACAACACCACAAGGGGGGGGGTGTATACCCCTCGGCCTACCCCACTAGGGGGGGTCCTGTCGGCCACGGGGTGGGAAGGAACTCTCGGCTAAGCCTCATGAGGAGAGGGCGAGAACAACATGAAAGGAGGAGGGTTTCTAAGACTTAGAACATTTTAGGATGAATAAGTCTTCCAAAGGGGGGGGTATTTATAGTACAAGCCAAGGCCAACCAATGGTCAAGATCTAGCCAAGTGCTATGCAAGTGTAGGGCCAAGATCATGCCAAGTGCACCTTATCCATCTACCCACAAAATATCCTACCAACTACTTGACAAAACTCACCCAAATCGTCCAAGCTTGACCGCCCACTCCATCAATGAGAGGGTGACAAGTGTCGCCTCTCGTTGGTCCAAAATGTTTATCTCTCGGAAAAATCCGCAAAAATAAGAAATGACATAGCGGAAATTCCCTACGAAAGTGTGAAAGCGTTTGTAAAAACGACTCTAGCAAGGGTGTTATGCACAAATAAAATTCGCCAAGCACTTTAAGGCACAAACTTTTCTACGTCGTCCCGCGTACATACTGGAAATACGGTATAACATTCTCCCTCGCTTAGAAACATTCGTCGAATGTTCCTTCTAAGTCTCAAAACAACGTGCGCCCAAGATAGTCTTCACTACTATACTTACGAGAACAATCACGCCACGCTTTGTACGAAACACCAGCGCACATACTTATCTAAGCCCACGAGGAAAACACCTCTAATCATCACCACAAAACACTTCTCACCGGTCTAAAATATACTTCCTTCGCGCCTTCTCTTTACAAAAGAAATGATCACATCTATGCCGCCATACATGCTCGCTCTCTTTACTCGTCGTAGATACCACTTTGTCACTTTGCGAGGCATTAACCTTCTCAGCGACCCAACAAATGGTACCACTTTTGTCACTTAGTCGCGAGCCTTGCTCCGACGACCCAACAAATGGTACCGGGCTGCTTGCGATCCCGGAGGATGTCGTATACTCGAACTCTTTCCACATTTCTGATACTGCTTCAGTTTCCAAAATTCGGGGTTACTATCTCTAACGTGGTCATCATTAACTGGGGACACTCTGGATGGATCTTCGATACTTCCCCGAACATCACAATACGAAAGACCGGACGCACTGCCTCCTACGTCGGACGGCAAATGCTAACATATAGGCAACCCGCCTATCCTTCACATGAACTCACAAAGGCCCAAGTAACTCGGGCTAAGTTCCTCTGTTTTCCAAAACTCGCCGCAAACCCGGGGTGGTACTTTCAAGACCGACCGTCGGCACGAACTCTAGCGTCGTCGCCGATTATCCGCACGATTCCTCCGAGCTGCGAACCTCTTCTAGACAAGCTTCACTATATCCGATCTGTGGAACAAGCTGAACGGTATGCGAACCTTGCCAACATCGAACCAATCGATCGACAACTTACACTTCCGCCTTACAAGGCTTCATAAGGCGATATCAGAACACCGAAATGGTAGATCAAACACTACCTCCACGAGACAACAATCCCCACAACTATCCTGAGAAATCCAAACACCGCCCGAGGCGAATGCGATTCCGAGACTCACCGAGTTCCTAACCTGCTGGTAAACTTTAGAAAACGAAAATAGCCACAACACGGGCTTCATTGCTGACATAAGGTGAAGGTAGGCACCGTGCAGCCTTTCAACCTTCGATAACTCAACACACGGTAAGTAAACGGTCGAGCGAAGAACACGATGGGCTGCCCCATCGACCACCCGGTCGAATGCATCCACGAACTCATACGCCGTTAATCGAACATGGGCCTAACACCCTCGTGACCCTACCAAGGCGGGACCACCAAACTGACACCACTAAATCGCCGCGCGGGTTGACCCGCAACGTGGCCTCAACCCGACCCGGCAACGCGCATCATACTAGCTCCCCGAACCGGAACAATCTCGCTATCACGTTACGAAAACCTAGCGGTCTTCTTAGCTCAACTACCCTCTTTCATTCCACACTACTAGGGACCTGTCCCAACATAACTCACGTGCACTATGCACTCCGATAAGGGTCAAACATAACACTACACCTTTTTCTCGAGATGGCCTCACCTCTAAGGTCTCTACGTATAAAGCTCTAAGGCTCACACTTTCTATATCCCCCAAAATCTTACTCGGTTAAACAACCATGATTTCAAATCACAACTAACACACCGCTATCGAACATAGCACCTAAGGTATACTCACCTTATCACCTATACAAAACTCTAGAGGGTTAAGGATAGATCTATGTCTCATCGCTTCACTCCCTTAGTCGTTCTAATCAAACTGCCTGCAGTGGCGCGCAGCTAAGGAGGTGACGAACTACCCACCGCGATCGAAGGCAAAGTCCTCCTACAAGGACACTATATCGACAATGGACCACGGCGGTCATGGTACAACAAGTACCAACTAAAAGATGACATTCCCGGGATGGCGTCGCCAAGCGTGAGCGGAAGCCACGGAGTTCTAACCAACTCCTGCGTACCGAACGTTCGAAATCCGTGGAAGACCACTCTGCATTGTGGATATGCATAATCAAATCTGCGGTGAGGTGACTTGCCTCGAAAGTTACCAAAGGACCTTCATTGCAGCCTCTTCGCCTCGTTAACCCGTCGATCTCTACGTTTCTACTGCTTGTGTATAAGCTCGCATACCGGCCATGCTCAAGCCTAATCAAGAACTACTCTTGCACAACCTCTCGCGTTGATATTCATCAAGATTCGCGATACATCGGTATACTCTCGGTAGTTAAATCCATAGCTAGTAATGTGTCGCCTTTGCAATCCATATTCTCTGTTCTGGTCGTGGGCGAAGGTTCAAATATCATGGCCGCAGAGGAACCGCCGCGTGCTAAACTTTCTTTGGGGCTAGTGGCGTCGCAGAACTCCCGAATGAAGCACCACGGTGATGATTGGGCTGTGCCCACGTAACCCTCAGACTCTACTTGCAGCTCCGCCTTGCCCTCTGGGCGGGTTGCCCTACGCGAGGCATAGCGGTAAGGAAAGAAATACGTCGAAGGTCTAACTTACAACACGCCTCTAAGGCACGATCTCGAGTGAGAAGAATAGAAACCAATCCTAAATACCCTATAGCCTCCTCGATTATTGGTGTGGTGCACAACACACCGATAATCAAGACTCATCGGATACTGATGCAGTAGACACTTTCAGAGGATTAATCGCTCGATACCACTTTTGTCACGACCGAACCGGGCCGTGGTCGTGCCTTACCGGCACCCAAGTAGACATACATCGAGTAATCAGTGGAACATAAAGACAATACATGAAACGGTGTAATAAGACGGTGAAATAAGAAAACGGTAACCAAAAGCGGTTACCTTCAGTATATAAATAAATCGCCACTTTTTCAACATGAACAGTTTAATCCTTTTTACAAACCCTGCCCACAACAGTACTACCGACCTCTAAGAAATGTTACGACAACAATGGCGGGACAGGGCCCCGCCATACCACGAACGTAGCACCTACAACAACGGGGACTATACGAAGATAAGCCTCGAGAAAGCGGAGCTTCCCAACCAGCTGTGACCACGAGCTAGGATCAACGGCGGTGTACCTCAACTGCGGCGTGAACGCGGCCCAAGGAGGTCGATCTGCAGTAACAAGTATGTGGCTGAAAATACATCAGTAAATGAAATCATAGCGATCATATAAAGCGAGACATGTATGATAACCAAACTACATTTACAACAAAGCGATCATGTCAAGTCGGGGACTCACGCCTCAAGTCATCACTCAAGTATAACAATGGGTCTCGGGCCCACAACATCAATCATGCGTGGAATACCTTCCCACCGCTGGCGATTCATGATATAAAAGCACCAGAACACACATGAACACAGTCCGCGTGTGTCATAATAAAATCTGCGGTAAATGCGAAGGCATAGCCGAGCTACTAAAACCCACGGTACCAACAAGGTCATGAATCGTATCATAAGATCTGTCTGGCCGTCACATGATCAAAGCCGCCACTTGCCCGAGATCAATGCGCGTCTAGCCACTGGAACTCCGCGACTCGCGATAGGCCAATCTCATCGGCCGCGTGAGGTATTCCCGCATCGAGGGTAGCTACTCCCGGCATCGTCCCGACTTCGCGATCGCATGGCACGTGGACGCATGCCCATAAAGGACGATACTAACTCGGAACTCGTAGCTCGCATAGGCCGGGACTGCGTGAGGTATTCTCGAATCATAGGTCCATCGACCGCTGAGTCTACCCGCGTCGGAGGCTTAACCGGAATCATCTCAAGAGATGAATGCCACAATACTATCATAACGACTGATAGTTAATAAGCACAATCAAGGGCAACCCCTTTACACAACCATCACAAGATACTAACACACGTAGCTTCCTAACACGTTTACTTATCAAAGCAATCAAGAAAGTATTACAAGGCTATCACAAACCAATACAATCAAGTTGTTCACACAAGGTACCTTCTACTATATGATTAACAAGATCGGGTTTTATCCCCAAAGTACTTCATACATTAACTCTTTAAAAGATCGTTACATTACAAAAGTCACCTGATACGTAGTATATGAAAATAGAGTGATTATCTTTTTAAAGTAAATCAATTACTTCTCTTTGTAAAATCAAGTAGCAACATTCTTTTCCAATGTTCAAGTTTCTCATTTTTAGAAAGGGTTCGTAGTTCATAGTCTTATTCATTTAAGAATATAATTCTCCTTTAAACAATCTGAGAAACATAAGCCTTATATGTGAGTAGGATATCTTGTTTATAACAATCTTATTACAGCAGCCATGATCTAGGAAATATCATTTTGTCTCATCTTAGCTTCTATGCAGATGGAAGTTTCTACTGGTTTTAATAATACTTAATTATTCAAAACATTTCCTGTTAATTAACTATGATGGTTTGTCGATACACATTCTGATTTCCGAAATCAGTAAAACATTCTTAAGCCGTTATACCTAACTTCCCATAAAGCTAGTATAACTCTTAAGTTTTCAAAAACCAAATATTACTTCTTCTTTCAAAATGATTCAAAAATCTTTTGAAATACTTCAAGTTCTTTATTAACACATAACAAGCCAGTTATAGTTCGAATCAGTTACCTTTTCAAGACCACCAGTATTTTCTTACCAACATAAAGTTATAATCAACTTCCCATAAAGCCGTTATAACACTTTATGTTTTAAACCAATCAAATACGTTTAGCACGTATGCGTCTACCGTACTACATAGTTCACACATATCATGCTAGAAGAGATAGGAAGAGGTTCACATACCTCGCGGCAGTATCGACTAATAGCAAAACGCTCAAGTACTTCAAACCGTCGGCTCCTTTAGCGATGGATCGCGCCATACGCGATGCTTCAACCTATAAGGCCACAAGGCGCTTATTAACATTTAGATCCGCCGTAGAACATTCTACGAGAAAATTGGCAAGACTCATGCAGCGTAAATCTCCCTCTACCGAGGCGGCTACGAAGCCAACCGGGGGTTATACATCTAACCTAACGGTACAATTCTACTCCACGGTACTCATGTCAGACCTAAGTAATTCTGATTCGGTAATCTTCTTTAAATTCAGGCTTAAGTCGCAAGACATTCTGTAAGTATTATTCGGGCTTAAGTCAAAAGACATTGCCAATAACTACGTTCGATTCTATATATAGTATACTTCAACTATATATTCTAACAATATGTAATTTCCAATTACAATAGAGGACAAGATATTTACCTCAATAAGCCCATAATTATCCAAGTATAAAGTCGATCTGGGCAATCGTTTAGCTCCAACTCAGCGCTCAACCCGCTCTAAACCACCCTTAGAAGTTCTAACCAACTTCTACACAATACTCAACTGACTATGGAGATTTTCCTAGGGTTTCGGTTTTGTGGATCGGAAGTATAATAGTATTTTCGGGCTTTTCAGTATAGGTATATCCTTAGAATACTACAAGGTATATGGCTAAGGTAATTTGGGCATTATAACAATACTTTTGAGAGTATTTCTACCAAGAGGGGGGTATATATACGAGACAACACCACAAGGGGGTGTATACCCCTCGGCCTACCCCAGTGGGTACTCGACGAGGGTGGGGAAGGGAACTCTCGGCTAAGCCTCACAAGGGGAGAGGGCGAGAACAACATGAAAGGAGGAGGGTTTCTAAGACTTAGAACATTTTAGGATGAATAAGTCTTCCAAAGGGGGTATTTATAGTACAAACCAAGGCCAACCAATGGTCAAGATCTAGCCAAGTGCTATGCAAGTGTAGGGCCAAGATCATGCCAAGTGCACCTTATCCATCTACCCACAAAATATCCTACCAACTACTTGACAAAACTCACCCAAATCGTCCAAGCTTGACCGCCCACACTCCATCAATGAGAGGGTGACAAGTGTCGCCCTCTCGTTGGTCCAAAATGTTTCGTCTCTCGGAAAAATCCGCAAAAATAAGAAATGACATAGCCGGAAATTCCCCTACGAAAGTCGTGGAAAAGCGTTTCACTAAAAACGACTCTAACCGGGTGTTATGCACAAATAAAATTCGGCCAAGCACTTTAAGGCACAAACTTTTCTACGTACGTCCCCGCGTACATACTCTGGAAATACGGGGTATAACATTTATGGTAGCCGGTTGTGCTTGCGATATATTGTTCATTACGGGGTTATTCCCCGGGCTTGTGGCATTTGCATATTCCGTGGATTTGCTCCCCACGATGCGAGGAATACCTCATGCGAGTCCGTAGGGCTCATGCGGGTGAAATAGTCCTATGCGGGGAGGACCAGTCCTATGCGAGGAAATTACCTCATGCAGGTCTACTCGGCCTATGCGGGTGAAATAGTCTCAGGAGTAGGATTACATGATAACACTACGGGCGGATGGCCCTAGGTTAATCACAGGCTTCCTATTTTAAGAACCGAAAATGTTTCATTTTGATTACTCTCATTGTTAATAAGGCACAGTGTACTGTTAATGTGGTTATCATACATGTCCCAAACTTTATTTTAGACTATTATGATTTCATTACAGTACTTTCAGTTTCACATACTTGGTACCTGTTGTACTGACCTCCTTCGGGGGGCTGCGTTCATGCCGCAGGTAGAGTTATAAAGGTTGCTGATCCTCACTCTTAGGATCACTGTTCAGCTGTTGAGAAGCTCCATTACTCCGGAGGCTTATCTTTGGTTCAGATCCCTGGTATTGTCGGTTGTTGTACATTCAGGGGTATGGCGGGGCCCTGTCCCATCACAGTTGTTATGTCAAAATTCTTAGAGGTCTGTAGTCATGTATGTGGGTCGGTTTGTAAAGAAAAAGGATGTGACTGCTTTTGACTATTTATATATGTATATCCAGGAAGCGACCTGCGTGGCTTTGTTGTTTACTTCTTACTGATTTACGTTGTGTGTTCTATGTATGTTCCGCTGACTTTCTCTGATGGTTACCTGTAAGGGTGCCTAGGTAGGGCACCAGTCGCGGGCCCGGGGTCGGGTCGTGATAATCTTTGAGTCTGAATCTCCAATGGCCATCAGGGCATGATGATTAGTTTCATCTTCTGAATCATCTATGGAATCCAAGTAACCTTTAGCACCTTAGGAGATCCGCTTTTTCTTCTACCATGAACATGTTCTTTCAACTTTCACTTTATTCCATTCGATCTCCTAGAGAGGACAGTCTTTGATCAAGTGATTAGTTTTCTCACACTTGAAGAGGCCAACAGTTCAAGGCTTGTCACCTCTTCCCTTTCCATAGTCATTTCTTTTGTCATTTTATCTCTCCCTGGTAAGAAACTTCCTGAATTTTTGTATGATTAGCGCCATTTCTTCCTCGTATGTGTTAGAGAGTTGTCACCTTGAGTCGCCTTCAAGAAGCTTTCAAACCTTGATCCAATACTTTTGGAGTTTTCCATGTCCATCTCATTAGTTTTTCAAGTTTCCCACTAACTCATCCAAGGACATATCTCATATGTCTTTGGCTTCTCGTATAGCGTGACCTTAATTTGGAATGTCTTTGGTAGTCTTCTCAAAATATTGTCAACTAATTCTTCAGTGGTAATAATTTTTCCAAGAGATGTTAGTTCATTAACCAATGAAGTATACCTGTTGAACATTTCACAAACAGTTGCTCCTTGATTCATTCTGAAATTTTCAAAATCAGTGTCAAGCTTGGGTATTCTGAATCTCCTGACCTAGCTGGTCCCTTCATACACGTTCACTAGTGCATCCCATATTTACTTTGCAGTGGTACAACTAGAGATTCTGTTTTACTCGTCCGAATCAAGTACACATATCAAGACATTCTTTGCCTTAGCATTTTTCTCGAGGATCTCGTAGTCGGCTTCCTCGTATTCACTCTTATCCTTTGCGAAAGTTTTTCCATCTGCATCCTAATTGATATGGTATTTTGGTCCATTAGTAACTCTTTCCTACAGTTCATAATCTTTAGCTTACAAGTGGTCCTCCATCCGAGCTTTCCACCAAGCGTAATATTTTCTATTGAACAAAGGTGGTCGATGAGTGGATTGGCCTTCACTGTGTCTAATTTGTGGTTCAACATTCATCATAGTATTCTCTTAAGGTGTTATCCTAGTTGAAGAGAACCTGCTTTAATACCAATTGATATTTTGCACATGTAGACTTCTATCCCATGCGATTCCTAATTTTTACCTATATGATGAAACACGTTACCCTACCTATTCTATGTGTGGCAATTGCGGAATAATAAGAATAGTAAAGTAAAAGACAACACTTTTACGTGGAAACCACCCAGCTCACAAGGGCAGTAAAAACCATGACTTACACCTCTGTAAGATTTATCCCCAACTCCACTACAATGGTGTGCCTCTGCAAATTTAAGTTACAAACTTTGTAATCTAGAAACTACACTCTAATTCCTATCTTACTAATCTACTGAGACTACCAAGCAACCTTTAAGTTAAACTCTAACTTAAAGTTGATTTGACAATGTTTATACCTGTTACAATTGCTTCTATGAAAATGAATAAGGTACAACTCGATACCCAACCTAATACCAGATTCTATACTTAAGAACTGAAAAACATTATTTAGTAGAAAACTCCTTCAATCTTCTTCGTTGTATCAAGGTCGCAACTTTTGCAATCAGAACTATCAATGATATTGCTGATCGCTCAATATTCTGTATTCTATCTATGTGAGTGTGTAATGTTCTTCATGGTTAGACTTGGTATATATACCAATTGTATTCATCAATAGCGGATGTCCTAAACCCTACTTGATACGGTCATCAAGATAGAATAGGGTTTGAGGTTGATTGAGGTTCTTACACCTTCTCGCATATTTAGTTTCCTTGTAGCACTCTAAAATATCTTGATAAATATGGTGCAAAATCTTGATAAATAAAACATAGAAACTTGCTGCCTTGCACGCCAAGTCTTTTCCATAAAGAGCACCAATCCTAGTTGCTGCAGGATTTGTCTGGAATATGTTGTTGGACCTAGTTCAACCACATGGTACTCCAGCCTCCGAATCTTCTGACTGTTATGAGATGGAACACATTTAAATACTTGGCTGAACTTGATTCATTCCGTTGTGTACCACATCTACTATCTAATAGAACAAGTGCATGAACCTAGTACATTCACCTTATGCATTCTCTTTCTCAATCATCAAAACTACCACTTTTCATTCTTGCTAATGCCAACACCCTAAAAAAGTGTCCCACATTACCACACTCATAATATCCACAAAGGGACATAGGCTATTGAGAATAGCTGGAATTACCACTTTGACCTCTAGGTTAGGAATAAGAACCCTGGGAACCCTATTTCGAACTATAACCACCATTACCCAAAGAACCACCATTCAAAGTCTGCATCACTGCCTGCACTGGCCTGCTGAAATGGGACTGATGACCCCTATCATAATAACTCCTACCTCCATATGAGGTACCTCTAAAGTTGTTCGAACTATGGGGATTCTTGACTGATCTATCCCCAAACTCCTGACGCCTAATATACTCAACACTCTTGGCGGCATCCACCACTGCCTGAAAAATACCTCTTGAAGATGCCACAAACATCGTTGTAAGTCGAAACAGATAAGATGGTCCCCTAACAAACTTCCTGGTTCTCTCTGTCTCATCTAGTAGATTTGTCAAAGCATGACGAGACAAGGAATGAAGCCTTATCTCATACTCAGTCGTAGACATACCCTTTTTCTCTAATCGATCAAACTGCTCACGCCTCTCCTCCATCAAGCTACGAGGAACCCACTTCTCTAGAAACACTCGAGTAAACTAGGCCCAAGTAAGTAGAGGCGACCCAGCTGGCCTAGTCTTAACAAAATCCCTCCACTACTGCTTGGTAGGGCCAATCATTTAAAACATTGTGAAATTAACACCGTTGGACTCAACCAACCCTAAATTATGCAACCTCTCAGGGTAACTCATCAGAAATGTATAAACATCAGTGTCAAGATGTCTCTCATACTATGGTGGCTTCATCTTCCCAAATATATCCCACCTTTTCTACTTCTCAATAGACGTAGAGGGATGAATAACTTGTCGAACATCAACATCTTGAGATAGAAAAGAAAACTAAGAATTGAGGAGCAACAACAATAGGTGGTTATGTCCCTAGAGTCCTATATCCTACAACAACCATTTGATCAGGGGTCTGACCCCTAACTCTAGTTTGGGAACCCTCTAGAGTACCAAATAATGTACCCACATGAGTCCAACCCTCAAAGACCCTCGGAATAGGCGGAAGAGGTATATCAATGAATCCCTCTAGTACCTGGGTGGGTCCAATCTCATCCGCCTGAACTGGCTCCTTCTCTGAAACCTCCTCTAGATCTAGACTCACATCCCTAGCATGGGCATGAGCAGTAGCTCATGCTCGACCTCTGGTTAGCTTAGCAATACATGCTCTAGCCCTGCCTCAACCTCCACCATGTCACCTACCTCTCCCTCGAGCAACGATCTCGGCATCGGTTATAGGCATATGTTTGGGCTCCTGATCTCCAACTGCAATCGTCATGTCCTCACTATTTGTGACAGAGTGAAACAAAGAAAATCTTAGAAACCATTATAATTAAGTACGCACAATAGGGAATGAAGATTAAAGTTTTCCTAAATGTCCTATAACCTCTCAAAGGTAGTACAGAGTGCATCGTATCGATCCGCAAGACTCTACTAGACATTGTTCTTGTACTTATGGGACCGTTGAATCTAAGGCTCTAATACCAATTTGTCATGACCCAATTACTAAGCCGCGGTGGCACTAACTTCTACTAAGTCAGTAAGCCGACCACAACCTATCTAATCCATTTAATTAAAAGAACAATATGAAATAATTAAGCAAATTTATTTAAAGTCTTTAATAACTCTATAAATATAGAAAAATATGAAAATAGTACGCAAAATCCCAAAATCAAGTATCACTAATACAAGAACTTGCTAAGTTGGAATACAAGTCCGGAGTATAATATGAATACATAAAGTAAGGATAAAGGGAGAATCCAGTGCCACAGAATCACACTAGTAGCTCACCCTATACTCTCCGAATGACATCCTCAACAACCTATGAAGTCTCAAGATCCACTCATGATAGGAACCGAATCTGCACACAAAAAGGGTGCAACAAGTGTAGAGTAAGTATGAAGAAACAACGTGTACTCATCATCATCGTCAACCAGACCTAGCTAAAATGAAAATAAGGATTGGTCTTCCGAATACCACTTCCACACTTAACCGCTATTAGTCCGATATGAAGACTCAACTGACATTCATTACATTCAATATAAGAAACATCTAAGTTCATGAAGCCGTTCAAGTAGTCAAATAAGCATGATTCAATAAGCAATTTAGACAAGTCAACCAATTAAGGAATCAATGATATGCAAATGCTAAGTAAATGCAAGGCCTTTTTCTCATCACTGGTACACACACATTTAAATACTATGTATCATGAATCATGGGGAACTCACGAGGTCCATATACTACCATGAGTCATTTCCATTCGAGTTCCTTAGCCAATATTAGACGTTCAATCACATCACTTAGCCAAATTAATCTCACATTACATGTCTCTAGCCAATCGGGCTCATATCAATTGAAGAACTTAGCCAATCTAGGCTCACAATACTTGTCTCTAGCCAATTCATTCATTTCAATCACATTACTTCATTCAGAACTATTTCCCCTCATACCCTACATATGTATCCTCAAGTGTAATATGCATGAGATACCATATGAAAGCATGAATACGACTTGCACAAAAAATAAGAAGCCAACTATGCAACAAAGATTCAATTTGTAATCATGTAAACTATAAAGATCCGACCTTTAGCTTCTTCTTTTTCCACTTTTAAATGAGTATTTAGGAGTGATGAGAAGACACAATCACAAATAAGACATGCATCTTCATACCTCAATCACATATCTATAGAATCATATTGTCTATCAACAAGTACCCAAAACATGACATTCAAACTGAACTATACAGTTGAAGCAATGCAAATACTCATAACATGGCACCAATACTCGATAGAAGTGTTTGTCACCTCATAAGTATCGAGACTCGCTTAACATTCTCATTACCCTGTTAATTAGTTCATTACACCAACCACAATGCTTTAAATAAGGTCATAAGTCTCAACTTGCATTAATTAGGAGTCTGACTGTCACAACAAAGCCTTGCCTTTTCGTAGATCCTCCTAATGGTCTAAATCTATTGAAATATAGAAAATACGTTAACACACAATTCCATATACAAAAATATTGCTAAATCAAAGTTTTGACCCAAAAAGTCACTCAAAAATGGGATTCCGAGCCTCAAAGGGAAATATGGGAAGACAATCCAAGAATTAGTTCACCCAAGGTCTAAGGAGTCTAAATACCAAGAATTAACTAAATCCAACATCAATTCCATGATTAATTGAAGAAATCTCCATTTTTATCCTAGGGTTTAAAACCCCTAATTTCATGTCTCAAATCATAATTTCTAACATGGAAATCCTTAATATATGATTAGAAACTTACCCACTTGAATATCCTTTCAGATCCCCTCACAAAGGTCTCCAAACCGAGACTCCAAGCTCCAAGTATGTGAATGAAATGTCAGAGTTTGAAATGGGAAACTTAAGGGCATTCTGACTAGCGATTCTCACACCTTTGGGCCCACATCTATGGCCCAAGCCTCACATGTGTGAGGTCCAATTATCCAGTCCAAGATCTTAGGTGTAGCCCAAGGCGTGAAGATGTAGCCTCGTCCCTGCGGCTCAAAGAGCGCAGGTGTGGCCTCGCCCCTACGGCCGTTTGCTCGCAGGTGAAGCTGGGCCTATTTCTCCCTTTTATCACACCTGTGTCCTACCACATGCAAGTGTGGCCTCGCATGTGCGAGTGTTTCCTCTCTAGTGCGAGACATCAGACACCAGAAACCCAAAACATGTTTCAAATTTCAATTCAACCTTCGAAACTCATCCGAGACCTCCAAGACACAAACCAAATATGCAAACCAATCCTAAAACATTCAACAGACTTTCTCGTGCACTCAAAATAATCAGATGAGGTCGCCTTGACCTCTGTTAGCCGTAGTCAACTCCAATTTACTTTAAATACTAGATTTCCAATCAAAAGTCTAAAATACCCCCGTGTCCCTTGGAATCGAACCAATGACTTGACTAAGTCATAAATGATATTTTCTACCTAAAGGAATTGACAAATTTCAAAAAATATTCATTTATCGGTGTTGACTTTAGTCAACCCAAATATCTTCTTTAACTTGAGAACTTTCTAGAATTCATTTTCTTATCCGAATCTCACCCTAATTATTCGGGACTCATCCCAACCATCCATATAAGTTAAAAATAACGTTTTAGATCTAACAAAACCATTGGAATTCAATTCTGGACGAGTTCACTCAAAAGTCAACTGTTAGTCAATTTTTTCCAACTTAGAACTTCTAAAATTTAGAACTAAGATATTCTTCCCTTATTTCCATTTGATTGCCTCGGGAATTCAGCCATGCATTCCCCCAAGTCAAATATACCATAAAGAAGCTAGGAAAATGGTCATTTATGAAAAAATAAGCAAAATATCCAAAACAACCTAACTACGGGTCGTTACAAGTTCAAAGCCATTTCAGTTTTGTAAATTGTTTTATCTGATGTGAGGCACTTTTGGCATTTGTTTAGTTCTCTGTTTTATTTTAGCCTTTTGTTTTTTGTACATACCTTTGGATCTTTTATTTATAAAAAAGAAGAAAATAAAGTTAGTTGTACCTTTGCACATCTATGTCTTTCTAGGTCTATGTGAATATCAATTCTAAGCATGACTATTTTACACAGGATGTGGAAGAAGAAATAAAAAAGGAAGAGGGTGGTGAGGTGGCACCGTTAGAAATATGAGGTATTTTTATTACTTTGTTGAATGCAGGTGTAATTTTGTCCTGTACTATAATAAAGGTTAAATATAACCCATATTTGAAAGTAAAGGAGTAAATTTGACCCATTAAATGGCACAATCACTACTCAAGGCCACCAAGTATATTTTGTGTCCATCTAGTAGGTACGCTCCATGTGAGTATTGATGAAATTCTTAAAGAGTAATTATTTTCATTAAAAAGGTACTACTATAATTACACATGTACAATTCTTTCAGTGATTATTGTGACTTAACTGCATATTTGAACCTAAAAACGATTAATAACGGCATCAACTGTAAAATGAAAAAAATAAGGCTTACAGATGGGAGAAAAAATATTAATCTCGTATCAACATTGTGTAGTCTAATCAGTTCACTAAACTATTTATATAAATCAGACCAACGCTTTGAGAATGTTCTGTATCGATCATCTTCCTTTTCTACTTTGATCATCGGAATCTTTTGACGCGCTAGACTTTTTTTATATTTCACGACTTAATTTCTGAAGAAGAAGAATGAAAATTATTTATTTATTGATGTGGTTCTCAAATAAATCTATTACTTATAAAAAAAATGAAATAACATGATCATGTATACAAGAATTTCTTCACAATGATAATTGAATTTCTAGCCAATTTCTTCAATTATCATTATGAAGAAACTGATGTATAAATAATCATTTCTTCCATTTCTTATAAGCAATAGTTTTCTTTGAGAACCTCATCAATATATATATATAATTTTCATTATGTTTCCTAAAATATTAAGTTACAAAGAATAAAATGCTCTAGGGCATCAAAAGATCCCGATTATTAAAATAGAAAAGAAAGATGATCGATACACAACATTCTCAAAGGGTCGTTCAAGTTTATATAAGTAGTCAAGTGAACTGATTAAACTATGCAATGTTGATATGAGATTAATATTCTTTTCTCCTACATTTACTTCTTTTCATCCTACCGTTGATGCCGTTATTGATCATTTGTAAGTCTAAATATGCAGTTAAGTGAGAATAAACTCAAAGTTATACCCAAACATGTATGATATGATAGAAGATGCCGCAGGTGATCAAGCATTTGTACCTGATGAGACTGGCGAAAAAAGAAAGCGTGAGTCCATCGAGGAATTTAATGCAGAGGAGGTGAAAATTATTGATGCTTAATTAAAATTGGTTGTTTTTGGTATGAAAAATTGTTTGGTCTAATTAAGCATACAGTAGTTCTCCGGTTCCTAAAATACTCCATGTATCCCAATTTATGTGACACCATTTTTTTTAATCTGTCCAAAAACATCTTTCTATATTTAGAAATAATTTAACTTCATGAGATAATTTATAGCCATACATTTATATAAGACTTGTTTTGAACCGCACATTTCAAAAATCTTGATTTCTTTCTTAAACTCCGTGTCTAATCAAATGGTGCCACATAAATTGAGACTGGGGAAGTAATAAAGTTTAAATTCATATCTTTGGAGTGTACTTTTTCAGTTTTTTGTTCTTAAATTTGCTGGTGTTACTTGGTAATTAATAATGATTTTCATTTTGATATATATCATGGCTTATTCACTTTTGATACCAATAATTTTTATACTACTTTAATTTTTTCCTATCAGTTGCTCTTTCTTTCTTTGGTTTTGCTTTACTTGTGCTTATGCTCTATCTTGTGCCGATAGTCTTGGGGAAACAACCGCTCTACCTATCAATGTAGAGATAAGGTCTGCATACACTCTACCCTCCCAGACCACACATTGTGGGATTTCACTGGATATGTTATTGTATGTTTGAGTTGTTTGTTATAATAGTTGCATACTGTTAATGTTGGGGTTGTGCTGTAATATTTGACCAAACATATTCTCTCAAGTACTATTGTTGATTGCCAAAAATTCATAGCAACATTTTTCAAAATGTCTTAGGAATGTGAATTATGAGCCGTGTAAAACGTGGGTGAATGAGTCAACACTTGGAGAAGAAGTCGCGTGAAGATCAAGTCAAAGTTGTTGATATTTTGACTCCATGATCCTCTCCAACAAACACTCAAGTTGCCCACCTTTCCCTCAACCTATTCAACTGATCGATGAGATTTTCAAGAAAAACTCTCTACTATAAATAGAGAGGGTATAAGAGTGAATCGATATCCAGAAAAGTTCATAAAAACATCGAGAGATCTCTCAGATATATTCGTTAGAAAACTGGTCACAAGTGTTGCTTGAGCGTGTCGACAACATTTTGTCCAACATTATAATTGTTGTCTAGATTCTAGATTTGTTCTTCATTGAAGCAATTATAATGGGATTTTGTCTATGCCTATTTAGATAGATTTTTCAGGAAGAAGTCATCTACGACTTCACCATTTTTAATTCCTTTTTGTTGTATTTTGTACTATTGTAAAGAAAGAAAATTATTCAATTGTATATAATATATACAATACATTCGGTCATTGACCGTTATAGGTTATATATATTATATAACCTATGAGAATTTAAAAATTGTTGTGTCATTTAATTTTCACTGTTTTTTACTCTTCAAATATTTCTGTTTTTACTGATATGTTTACCGTTGTCAGACGACATTATTCATGACATTCGGAAACAAAATTGACGTTCCAATTTGATTTAGTTTATTTGCATTTTATTTACTATTTCATAACCTCCGGTACCAACAAGTGGTATCAGAGCCGACACTTAACACAATAAGTTATTGGTCCTGTTATTTACAGCTATGGATCCGGCTAATCCAACAATTAGTAGACTTCCTATTTTAGATGATTCAAACTATGCCTATTGGAAGATGCATACGTTCTCACATCAAATCAATTGATGTTAGAGCAAGAAGATCTAAAATGAACTTTCATACCTTAATGAGTATTTTCAAAACTTATGAGATGAACATTGAGAATCAAAGAGAATTGTACAAGAACAATAATGTAGCACTTCAAGTCAAATCCTTGAAGAGTCAAATTGAAGATGAGGATGAGAACCTTGAAGAAGTTGGTGATGGTGCAAATGTTGCCCTCCTTACTCGAATTCAATTCTATGGTGAGGAAGTTCAACAATGATAGAAATAAGTTCAAATCCAAAGAGCACCAAAACCAAGATTTCAATCAAAAGTCCACTAAATCCCTTCCAAATTCCAATAGTACAAGAGGAAATCAGCTAAAGAGAACCAACTCATATCGTACCAAATTTGATCCCAAACAACTTGAGTTCGTGTAATGTCATGCATGCTTGGGCTGGGATCATTATGCTAACGAATGTGAAAATACCTTGAGAAAATTTAGTAAAAATCTATAGGTTTCTTTTAGTGACGACGAAGGAGAAGAGGAAGGAGATCAAGAGATAGAGTCATAAGCAATGCTGGTTAAAGTTCATGAACAGTCTTTATCAGATGATGAAAATGTCATTGACAATGTCGTCCTAAATGTCACAACATTTGCGTCAACATTAGCTACGACATCTATATTTCCAGCAACAACCGAGAGGTACGAATTCTTTAACTATTCTGATGTTAATTGCTTTAGTGGTTTTATTTCTAGTAGTGAGACTGATTGTGAGGATCAAGTTGACACCAAAGATGACATGATTAAGGAATTACAAAAACTTTGTAAAGACTTAGTCATAGAATCCAAGCAACTTGACACAAATATAAAATCTTTAACTCTTGAGAATGCAGATTTAAATGGCACGATAACCTGTTTAGAGGTTTCACTTACCAAAAAGGATATTGAATTGGGTAAGATCAGTACAAAATTGGATCTAGCCTAAACAACCTTCTGTATGCTCAACACGGGGACTTCAAAATTGAATGAGATACTCAACCTTAGTAAGCCTTCACATACATGTATTGAATATGAATACTCTCTTAAAACAATAAGCTCAAGCATCTTTGATAAAAATGAGAAAATAAGCTTTGTAAAAGAAAAGGTTCTCATATATGTCAAAGAAAATGAAGTTTGTGTGTCATTGCTGTAACTCCCCTGGACATCTAAGACCTTACTGTTTCAAACTTCAAAATTCAGTGAGCAAAATGTTGCCCAAAAAGTTGTCTAACATACCTGATAACACTAAAGGCAACATTCATGAACCAAAAAGTAGGAAATATTTTAAGACAGTCTGGGTTCCTAAAAAGGATATTATTTGTAATATTGCCATAACTGCATTAAGAATTAACATTTCAGGTTCTTGGTACTTTGATAGTGGATGTTCTCTCCACATGACAGGTACAAAAGAGTTTCTAAGGGACCACAAGTCATTCAATGGAGGTAACGTGATTTATGGAGGTGGAAGTAAAAGTAAAATAATTGGCAAATGGATCTTAAATGTTCCTGGATTTCCAACTCTAAGAAATGTCTTACATGTTGATAGTTTAATGGCGAATCTTATTAGTATAAGTCAATTATGTGATGACAATCTTGAGATAAATTTTAATAAGAATGTCTGTGAAGTTACGAAGGAAGCTAACATGTGTGTCATGACATGTACAAGAACATGTGACAATTGCTATCTTGTTGGAAGACAAAAAATATGCAATAGTGTTAGGATCGATGACACAATATTGTGGCGTCAAAAGTTAGGACATGTCAACTATCATAACTTAGAAAGATTGATCTCATATAAGGCGGTAAGAGGCATTCCTAAATTGAGTCCTAAAGGTAAAACAATGGTCTGTGAGGATTGCATGAAAGGTAAGCAAACTCATGTTTCCCATAATGTTGTTCATAATGACGGACAACATTCAGGTACGTCTCACAGTTTTTAATTATTACACATAGATATTATGGGTCCAATTGAGGTAGACAGTTTAGGAGGCATGAGGTATTCCTATGTGATTGTAGATTATTTTTTTCTAGATATTCATGGATATATTTTTTGAAAGAAAAATCACAAACTTTTAAAATCTTGCACTCTAGGATAGGGAATTTGTTCCATTCTCATGTTTGTCGGATTAGATCCGATCATGGAAAAAAAATTGAAAATAGTTCATTCACAAAATTTGTGAGAAAAAGGGTATTTTTTCGTGAATTTTCTGATCCCAAAACTTCTCAGCAGAATGGTGTGGTAGAAAGGAAGAATAGAATACTACAAGAAATTACTAGAGTTATGCTTAGTTCTAAGAATTTGTCAAAATATGTTTGGGCTGAAGCCTTGAACACTGCATTTCACATCACTAATAGAGTCTACTTAAGGCCAGGTACAAAGACAACACCTTATGAATTAATAAATGAAAAGAAACCTAACTTGCGTTACTTTCATGTTTTTGGGTGTATTTGTTACATTTTAAATGGTAGAGATCATTCGGAAAAGTTTGACATTAAGAGTGATAAAAGAATTTTTCTTGGCTATTCTCAAAATAGTCATGCTTACCGAGTATACAATCTGAGATCTAAAACTATACCAGAGTTTGTTAATGTTATTTTTGATGATTTTACTGATCTTTCATGAGATACAACTGAAAATAACATTATAGTTTCAGCGGAAGATGCTCAAACTACATAAGAAGCAGATGTTGCCCAAAATAGTGTCACACCTGAAGCAATATCTGAATAAGAAATAGAGAACACATAGGTCGTCGATGAGGAATTAAATGTTGAATTGCTTGATCAAGTGTGAAGAGATCCCTCATCAAAGATTATGAAGAATCACTCAACGGGCCAAGTGATTGGGGGGGAGTTTTTGAGTGAATTAGAACAAGAGGGAAAGAACCACTCAATTACAGAGACATGGTAAGGTATGTGTGTATGTCTACCATATACCAAAAGGTTACTCTTTCTTATTTTATATCTACTTTAGAACCTAAGAATGTTACAGAAGCACTTAATAATAACTTTTGGATCCAAGCAATGCAAGAAGAGCTTGAACAATTTCTCGTAATGAAGTTTGGGACTTAGTTCCACGCCCATATAATACAAATGTAATTGGAACTAAGTGAATTTTTAAAAATAAGTCAGACGAATCAGGAACTGTTATCAGAAACAAAGCTTGTCTAGTTGCTCAAGGCTATACTCAGATTGAAGGAATATATTATAACGAAACCTTTGCACCTGTAGCGAGAATTGAATCAATTAGACTTTTACTTGCCATTTCTTGTTGGCTTAAAATTATTCTACATCAAATAGATGTAAAAGGTGTCTTCTTAAATGGTTATCTTGATAAGGAAGTCTATGTTGAACAACCAAAAGGATTTGAAGATCCTTACCATCCACACTATGTGGACAAGCTCAAAAAGACATTGTATGGATTGAAGCAAGCCCATCGAGCATGGTATGGTCTTCTAACTAATTTCTTCTTGAATATGGTTTTAACAGTGGTGAAGCTGATCGTACTTTATTCATTAAATGTCACGGTGTAGAAATTATTATTTCTCAAATCTACGTAGATGACATAGTCTTGGTTCGACCTCATAGTCTTATCTAAAGTCATTCGTTGAATCTATCTCATCGACATTTGAAATGAACATGATTGGGGAACTAACTTTTATCTTAGGCTTGCAGATTAAGCAAAGTGAAGATGAAATCTTCATCTCCCAGAGTAAATATGCCAAGAATCTAGTTAAGAGATTTGGGTTGAAAAATGCTAAATAAATGAAACTGCCAATGGGATCTTCGCAGAAGGTATGTAAGGATAATGTTGGTGAAAATTTCGACCCAACTTTGTATCGATCTATGATAGGTACCCTTCTATATCTTACTACTAGTCATCCTGATATAATGTTTAGTATTTGTGTTTGTGCTATATTTCAAGCTTGTCCCAAAATCTCCCATTTAAATGTCGTAAAACGTATCATTAAATATGTTGTCAGCACATGTGAGTTGAGAATTTGGTATTTCAAAGACACTAATCCTAATTTAATATGGTATAGTAACTCGGATTAGGCTGGTGATGTGGATGATAGAAAGAGTACAAGTGGATGATGTTTTTATCTTGGCAATAATCTTGTTTCATGGTATAGTCGTAAATAAAATTGTGTCTCACTTTCAACTGCTGAATATGGATATGTAGCAGCTGAAAGTTGTTGCTCTCAATTAATATGGTTATGTCACATGTTAGACGACTATGGTTTTACTAATAACATCTTAGTTTTGTAATGTGATAATCTGAGTGCTATAAATATTTCCAAAAATCCAGTTCAACACTCACGTACAAAACATATTGATATTAGGCATCACTTTTTAATAGATTTAGTTGAAAAACATCTAGTCAGAATTGAACATGTTGATACTACTCATCAACTAACTGATATTTTTCAAAAGCTTTAGACCATGAGAGATTTTCAAGTTTGAAGAAATCTCTTGGTCTTTGTAATCTCTAAAAAGACATTTTTGGTGAATGTCGGCTGAAACATTCTCTAACATTTCAGGTGACATTTTACCTATAAGATATCACTGACTGATTACTGTTAATGTATGGTGCATAATTTTTGGGTACACAAGCTTGTTCCTCCGAAAAGAAATTATTTAGAAAGTGATACCGTTCTCTGGTATGATAGTCAATATCATAAAAAAAGAGTATCAAAATAAGGCAAAGCCTTTACAAATATTTGGCAACGTGAAAAATGGGCAAAGCCTGTGAAAATATACCGTTCCTATTCTATAGGAGTATCGAGATCTATAAAATAATTGTGAGAATGCTAAATAAGTATTCTTATTTTTAACACGAAAAAATATTTTATATGTGTTTTATGATTAGATCAAGGACACGATGGGAAAATATTACATTGGTCCAGTGGTTAAACTCATAAAATACTTATAAAACGTGTCTTTATTTTTTGCCAAAATGAAAAATTCTTGAGGGATCAAAATATTTGTGTCGTCCAGAATATTGCCAACATTGTTGTTGACATTTTCAGAACGTGATATGTGTTGGGATAGTGATCTTAACTGATTTTAGAAAATTCAGATTTTTTCTTCCCTTGTTTTATGCCATGTTTTAATTGGAATTCAAATTGTAAAAGGATAAGATTAAATTTCAAATGTGATGTTTGTTGCTTTATCCCAAAATTTTAGGTGTAAGTTATTGAATAAATATCAAATACCTAAAATTAAGGATTTGTTTTGAAAGGCTTGCGAAGTATATAAATATTCATCTCATTTGTGTTTTCTTTTTACCATTCTTGTATTTTCTTAAAAGTAAAATAAAAAAATAAAAAAGAAAAGATCACATCACATCCTCGGTAAAACCCCTACTGATGGAACCCTCTTCTTTTCAAACACCTTCATCTTCATCCAAAAACCCTAAACCCCCAAAACCCTCTTCTCCAAACTCACCAATGAAAACATCTCCTATGGCAACCTCCATGTCGACCAACACACCAACCAACACACCCATGAGTACTAGCCCTCCTTTAAATACTGAACCTCAGCAACATTGTCAGTCATCTTCTTCACAGTTCATAGAGGACTTATCAAAGGCTATAGTATTTAAGAATTCATAGGAATCTTTAGATATAAACTACCTAGGCGATGACAACAACCCGATAGATGTTGATGAAACATCTGACATTTCAGCCTTGGGCAAATAACTAAGCTCCACCTCATTCCCTACTCGTCGATCGAGTATAGTTTTTGAAAAATCAGTTCATGCATAACCAAGTAACAAAAGGTCCTGATTTGAAATGCCAATACATGCTTGTTCAAGTAGTGAGAGGGATGAAATGACCTTTGAACTCTCAAGTGAAGAAAGTGAAGAAGAACAAGCTGCTTTTGTACCTCAAGATGTGCCAATGGAAAGGGAAATCCCTAATGAAACTCCCTTGAAACATTTCTTTCCAAAAGGAGTCCTCAGAACTACAAGGTCAAGTGTTGCTTCAAATGTTGCCACAGATGCCACAACATCTCAAGAAACACTTCAGCCAATATTCGAAGAGGCACACTCTCCAACTTCCTCCAACAGTATAGAATCCATCAGCGTAGACTTGTCTGGTTTAGACAATGAGGTAACTGCCTTCTCCAACAGATTTTACTATAAAACTAAACATGATAAATGGTATTATTATAGAAATAGAGTAATTAGGTCTGAAAGAGAATTAGATATTGCCTCATGTTCTGAATATGGTCTGGTAGATTTTTTGGAAGATAGATAGCTTATTGGAACTGTTACCGGTAAAGAATATTATGTTGATGAGGTTGTAAGGTTGTTCTATACAAATTTAAACTCTGCTATAGAGGATACCTCTTCGAAGAAATTTGGGAAGGTATATCTCTACAACAAAGTGTATCAATTTACACCTTCAGTCATCAATCAATGTATGTGTCTTACTGAAGAGCAAGTGAGAGAAACATAAAGAGTAATAGTAAATATAGATACAATGATAGAATATCTCACTAGAGGTATACTTAAGAAATGGATTCCTAAATGCCCAACTTCAAAACTCACTGCCCTGTTTTCAACCCTCTACAAAATAACAAGTCACAATCGGTTTCCTTTTCTAAATGAATCAATTGTTACAACTGAACAAGCCTCCCTTCTATTCAAAATCAGTAAATGATTCAAATTTGATTTAAGGAAATTAATCTTCTATCAAATTGCCAACCTGACAGAAAAAGAATCAACTTCCATCCTACCTTTTTCCTCTTTGATCTTCAAAGTACTAACTAACCAAAGTCGTGAGCCTATAAGAGGAGACATTTTGGGGAAATCTCTTGAACTTTTCACTATCAATAAAGCTATTCTAAAGAGCAAAGAGATAGTAATGGATCTACCCTGGACAAAAGAAACAGATAAGGAAAATGTTGCCAGAAATGTTCCTAACATTTAGGGCAATATCGGTCCAAGACAGTCTGTACTATCTACAGACTGGCTTGTGGAGAAAATTGCTAAAATCAACTCATAAATTTCTGCGATTGATACTGCCAGAGATGCCCCGGTTCAGGCCAGAGACCATTTTATGCTTCTGATTTCTTCATAAAAAGGGAGAGATGACTCTACACATGGAGATCAGATATAAGAGGAGCAAAGAGAGGTTGGTGAAGGCATGAGTGGAGAATCTGTTGCTGTAGAAGAAGATGTGGATTCTGTTATACAGAGAGAAGAGACTGTTGGAAGGAAAGTCTTGCTAACAAGGTTGAGGTTGAAGGCTGAAGCTGTTATGCAAAGGGCCGTAGCTGAAACTGAAGCTGTTAGGCAGAGGAAGGTGCTACTGATTGGGAATAATTAATTGTTAATGAATATTTTTTGGATATTTGATGATGTGGTTGGTTAACTGGAATAATTTATGTTTGGATGACATATGTTAATTTTATTTTTTCTAATCATATAAGAATGGTGTATGTATGTTTTCGTGTATGCCATCACAGGTTAAGGGAGAGCATAACTGTAATCATAGATGTTGGGACAACATCCATAACACTGCCTTAAGTCATGTGTACGGGATATAATAGGTTTTGTGAAGAAAGGCAAAAGGGGGAGATTGTTAATGTTGGGGTTGGTGTTGTAACATTTGACCTAATATATTCTCTGAAGTACTGTTGTTGATTGCCAAAAATGTTGGGATAAATGTCACAACATTCAGACCAACATTTTTCTTAACAGTTTTGCCTTACTTCATGGTAAGCAGTAAATAGTTTTATTGTGAGGTAAAAATGACTTAGGAATGTGAATTAGGAGCCGTGTAAAACGTGGGAGAATGAGTCAAAACTTGGAGAAGAAGTCATGTGAAGATCAATTCAAAGTTGTTGAGATTTCGACTCCATGATCCTCTCCAACAAACACTCAAGCTGCCCACCTTTCTCTCAACCTACTAACCTGACCAATGAGCTTTTTAAGGAAGGCTCTCTATTATAAATAGAGAGGCTACAAGAGTGAATTGGTATCCAGAAAAAGTTTGCAAAAACATCGAGAGATCTCTCAGATATATTCGTCAGAAATTGGATCACAAGTGTTGTCTGAGCGTGTCGATAACATTCTGTCCAACATTATAATTGCTGCCTAGATTCTAGATTTGTTCTTCGTTGAAGCAATTGTAATGAGATGTTTTCTATGTCTATTTAGGTAGATTTTTCAGGCAGAAGTCATCTGCGACTTTATCATTTTTTAATTCCTTTTTGTTGTATTTTGTAATAATGTAAAGAAAGGAATTTATTAAAATTGTATATAATATATACAATACATTCGGTCATTGACCGTAATAGGTTATATAATATATATAACCTATGAAAATTTTAAAACCTTTGTGTCATTTAATTTCCGCTGCTTTTTACTCTTCTAAGGTTTCCGTTTTTACTGCTATGTTGTTACCTTTGTCAGACGATATTATTCATGACATTCGGAAACAGAATTAGCATTTCAATTTGATTTAGTTTATTTGTATTTTATTTACTATTCCATAGCCCCGGGATCCAACACATACAATATCAAATTTTCTAGTATAGTGTTCATCATGTTGGGTACCTTTCTTATAGTATTATCGTTTTTGAATAAAAAAGTTGACAATGTATATTTAAGTAAACAAATTTAGATATTGTTGAGGAACAAATACAAAAGGAAGCCTAAAACAGCACGTGGAGTGGCTATAAACCTAAATCGTGCACACAAATGCTCCATCTCACACGCGTTAACTTTCTATTTATTTGGGCTGCTAATAAACCAAAAAAAAAAACAATTATGTAGAGAATAGAAAGGGCATTTACTTGAGATGTGATACCGATATAAGTCCATGGCATATTAAAAGCATTCGTTTCTACCAAACAAATGCTAATGGCTAAATTAACTCATGGAAGATAAAAAGAATCTAGGGCATCAAAAGATACTGATGATCAAAATAGAGAAGGAAGATGATCAATACACATTATTCTCAAAGCGTTAGTCAGGTTTATATAAGAAGTCTTCACAATGATAACTAAAATACTTGCCGAATAGCATAATGGAAAGTAAATCTAAAAATTATAGTAGCACTACCATAGCCCCGAAGGCGACAGTAGCTCTACATGTTCCATAGTCATGCTTTCTATTATTCTAACTACTCATTTAAACATGAATAAACATGCCTCATCCCGACAAGGGGAAACTACTAGGATAGGGTCGTGGTAACCAAAATGTGATTTCTATAACTAGCACATTTTTATGCGATGGAATCAAAACTAACTCATTAAATAAGTCATGCCAAAATTAAAGAAAAAAATAACCTTCACATACTTTAGCTTACCCTGTCTCAATAAGGCGACGTAATCGGCCAGCACGCACTTTAATCTATACCAAAACAAGTGCACAAACATTACTATCATAACTAGTAACGACCACGATCGTCGACAAGTTTGAAATAGTGTTAAACTTAACTCTTTTCCTACCGTTCCTTCTGGTTCATAATACCATCAACATGTCTAATTCATTGGAAAACAATAACAACATCTTCAAAATATTCATCATAACTTCTAGCCACAACATGTCTTATACATAGCTCAAAACAGCCCCAACAAGGCAATAACTTCTTAAAACAACTTCCAAGTATCTAACTTGTAGCTTTTCACTCCTATGTCTCAACCAACACAAAATTTAACTTAGGTACAATAAAGCCTTAAATAACAAGATGAACCTTCAACAACCACTTCTTTAAGCTTAAAACAATCCTCAACAATAAAGCAACACCATAGACCTCTTTTTCTTCACTTGCACCATCCCTTAGAGCGAGATCTTGCTCAAGTTACTCGTGATATGTTATTGAAACAGTGAGATCTTGGTAAGGTTGGCTTTCTCGGACTATTTGTAGTTGTCGGATGTGGATGGGTGGATACGTGTGATTTCGGGCAGTGACATTTATAGTAGACGTTATGGACGTGTTTTGGAACGTAGTGGTGAAAGGATTGGAGTGATTTGGATGAGGGATGAACACGGAATGCGAGGTGCAAGTCTGAGTACACACCAAGTGTTGGTTGGTTTGATTTTTGCTAAGTGTTTGGTTGTTGTGTAGTTAGTAGACGACAAAGGCAGGTAAGTATAGTTAGTTTTCTTTTAGCAGCTCTTCATTTATATTTAAATTTGCTTTACTTTTCAGTACAATTCACTTTTATTCGCCTTACATATCAGTACATTATTTCGTACTAACGTCCTTTTGCCTGGGGATGTTGTGTTCTTGCCCGCATGTTTAGATAGGTTGCAGGAAGGATCATATCAGTATGATCCGCTGAGTATCAGCTTTTGTTATAAGCTCTAAATTATTTGGAGTTGTCAGGTCTAGGTTTTTGTGTATTTAAAGATCATGGGTAGGTCGGTGCCTTGTCCCGGTCATGAGACAGATGTAGCTCATTAGAGGTTTGTAGACGTGTCATTTGATACTTAAAATATATTTATGCACTCGTTATAATATTAAAAAAAATCTTAAATTGCTTAAGGAGGTAAATATTGTAATATGAATATGAAATTTAACTCAAGTAGGAAAACTTCTCAATGTTCTACTATAACTAAAGTAGACAAAAGTAAATATAATTAGGAAAATAAATAAATTTCATACCAAAGATTTTAATTTCAAATTCTATAATATAAAAAAATTATTCACAAGAATAATTAACATGATTAAGTTTGAAATTAACTTGAATATGTAAATAATTTAATGAATTACAACAATAAAAATCAAACTTCCTTCGTTCACTAACATTAACCAAATCTAAAAAAATTAACTTGAGTTGGAAAGTTTATTATGTGCTTATCTAAGTGAATTTGCTGAATGAAATTATTGGGACAAAAACTCGCCATGACCCAAGGGGTCATCTTTTGGGGAGGTTTAGGTATCTCTTTTATAATTTTCAATCAATCAATGTCGTCGTTATTTCTTGTAATAAAAAATACGTCAGACCTGAAGTCCCAAGAGGGACATAGGAATCCTACGTGGTGTTTGAAGGGTTGGGTAGAACATCTTTAAGCATGTTTTTCTTATAACCGAACTACGATATGACCTGATTTTACACGGCGGGATACACAGTTTACATAAGTCTTCGTCCTTGTTGTGACTAAATATATTTTTCATTGCCCCGCTCAAGAGGAGCAGTTCGGAAATCAAGTCAGTACGAATGATGAGTAGACAACAAGTCTCGAATCTGAAAGCAACTCGGTGCAACTCAACCTTTCTTCCATCTTTACCCAAAATAAACAAATAAAGTCATGTCTTCGTTCATCTAAAATAGTCGAGTCGTCGGAATATGAATTAATCTACCTTCGATAAAACAAGTGAGTAGCTGTGATTACTTGCTTATCTTGGATTTCTAATTAAGTATGACATACTAACTCTGTCTGCCTTTTGAGTTTTTCTTTTCTAAAAGGGAGATTTCTTCGTGTCGTAATCACACTGAAATACTTCACTAGATCAAAATCAGCTGCAATATCCCTTTTAAATCAGACCAACGACAAAGGAAAGAAAAAAATGATGGTACTCCGAAAGGTTGTAACGATTTGTTCGGTCATTTTTGTCTTAACTCATTCGTTTCCGAATTTTGTCACTTCCGGTAGGTCATGAGTGTCATTTATGACTTAGTCGAGTTGTTGTTTCACTTTCCGAGATGTTTGATTATAATTTGAGTCCTTATTTGCTACATTATAAAGTTTGGGAATTTGAGGAAGTTTTGTAGAAAAGCGAGTCTTAGAATTGTCGGATGGGTATTTCGAGTGTGGAAGCAAGTTTATAGCATCATTTACACTTGTGTAGCATATTTTCTTTGTGTCCGGAAAGTTTCGGGTGAGTTTCAGGTGTTGGATTGAGAATTTATGATTTTGATGACTATTGTTTGCTGGTATAACCGCTCTTGCGTAACTAAGCCACATATATGGAGTCGCTTCTGCGGAAGCTGGTCCGCAACTGCGAGAGTTCGAGAATTTGGGAAAGGTCGCATCTGTGGAGCTGTGTGTAGGTATAAGTGTGAGCCATTTCGGAGATTTGCTCCCTCCTTTGCGCACTTCATCAATATAAGTTGGGGCCGCTTCTGCGGACAATTCTCCGCAAAAGCAAGGATGCTTTTGCAAGGGAATTCTGTAGAAGCGAGATCACTGTCTTCAGAATCATTAAAAGACCTCAAATCCGAAAATACTATTCATTTCTGCTTCACTCAAGTCTAAGCTTGGTTTAGGGAGGATTCAAGGGGATTCCAATCATTCCATTATTGGGGTAAAATTATCACCTTATTTCCAGGATTTACCCATGTTTCTTTTCATTAATTTATGGTTATATCATGATTTGGGGGTAGAAAATCTAGGGTTTACTTTCTAGGTTAAGAGAGCAAAATTAAAGAAATGAGTGCCAAGATTTAGTCTTTAATGGTCGATTATTTAGATTTAGACTTGTTAATGATTAGGAAATCTAATTATAATCTTGAATTCCTATTTCAATCCATGACTCTAAGTGAAATTGTAGGGTTCTTCCAAATTGAGATTTCTTATAAATAGGGCAATTGAAGGCTTAAATGTGACTAGTTTCTTATTAAACTTAAGGATATGACTATTTAGACTGTGAATGATGTATTTCTAATTTAAAGTTTCAATTTTGCCCTTAGTCACCCGGGGTCGCTTTGGGGGTCGGGTATTCAGATTCATTAAAAGGTCTATTTTTTATGGGTGTGTTTAGAATTATGTGTTAACGTAGAATCTATGATATTAGACTACAATCGTTTAGAAGTGCTATGAAATGGCAAGGCCTTGGCATGGGATTGAGTTGGTGGCACCTGCCTGGCCGTGAGGTAGGCTACAATTTAGTTTCTTTAGATTCTGATAGATGCATGTAATATTTATAATTATTGAGGCTATTGAGTGTGATGAGAGTCCCACCTTAGTGATTGTGATGAGCACTCGGGTGGGTAACATTGTATTGTATTGTGTTGTGGTGATCAAACTTAGGTTGGTTATGTTAGTTGTTATGTGGGCTTGTCGCCATATTTGTTGTTACTTGTGATCATTGCTTGGATTTATCTCATCACTATGTGCCTCTTAACGTGGAAATAATGACTACAAATCATTATGGTACGGATTGTCGCACCCGATTTTGAACTCTCAGGCTTGAATGCGCGACGGAATGGTTATCCTCCCAAAAATGTTAAAAAAATAAATGTTTAAAAGGGAGTCGCCACCTAATTAATTGGGTGAATTAGGACACCTAAATACCAACTGATTAAAGTCAGTATTAACTCCGTTTAATGGTCTGTGAAACTAAATAAGATTCTGAGTAAGGATTCTTTATTATCCTAAAGGGAAGGGGTAAGGCACCCTAAAGGATCCGCTAACTTGCGGTTGTCCGCTCAAACGTAGGTTAATTTATTTGGCTAAGGGATGTATATTTAAAAAAAAAAAGATTATTTAGGTAAAAGGGATGTGATAAATACCTAAGGAATATATACATATATATTGATAACTAAAAGGGTCTTATAAGACTCACGGAAAAGTTGATTATACATTTATGAAATTATTTTACTTAACAAAAAGGAATAAAAAAATGATAAATTACTCCTATTAATATATGTAAGGTTAAGACTTTTATATAAAGTTAATTATGAAATTATTTTATATATATACATATATGCGAAAATTATTTCCTATGATATTTATGAAGAGTTTGGAAGAGGTTTATTTCTTAGGAATTAAATATGAGGAATATATTAACTACATGATTAAAGCATAGCTAAGATTAATTATTTTTTAGATTTTCAAATTTTATAATGAGCCTAGCCTAAGTAAGGATGAATTTATATTTAAACTACCCCTTCCAAAGTACTCAAAGACTAATAGAGTTAATTATCCTGTTAATTACAAGATTAATAAATAGGACAATAATAAATGAATAAACAAATAAACAAATGCATAAATAAGCACAAATGGAGAGTGAGATTGGAATCGTTGCGACGTCTAGAACGGATGGTGACACCATCTATCCTATAACTGTTTGGAAACCCTGCGGCGGAAGTGTAGTTGGTGATATGGAGACCATGGTGAGTCTCATACCGAGACTCTTGATTATTTTCCCGATGCGGGTCATGTAAAAATAAGAAGAAAAGGATTAGCATCAACCCAAATAATACTCGATTAAAACACTAAACGCACACATGTATCCATAATTTAATTGTTGTTTAGTTATATTGCTATAAGCAATTGACAGTTTCAGGGAAAAAACGTTATCAACTCAGGCAATGGGCTAAAGATGCAAACAGTAAGCAAACAAGAAAATTCAACAGGCCCATTAAATTTTAAGTCTAACTGAAATCAGTCAGATCCATATATAATATATGCCAACACTCAAACAGTTTTAATTAGAGGACTGGGCTTTAGAAAAAGCAGTTCAAGCCCAAACAGTTAACAACATATTTTATTCGAAACTGGTTTTAAAATGTGCATAGGATAGGAGCATGTGACGTTACTTAACATGTTCAGCTTCTAAATTCAACAAGTAATGGTGCAATTTACTTCATGACCAGACAGTGTACATGCCAAGGTAAATTGGAAGGCAATTCAAGCAAACGTACATGAACTGAGTAAAAATAGACATGTAAATATATTAGGGGAACTAACAGGGTGTACATATAACCATTTACCATGAATATTCAACAAAGGTCACAAAATGAAGGGGGTTGATTTTCTCATGCTCGGAATGTCATTTCTACTACTTTTAAAAAAAATAACAAACTCTTATCTAAACATATAAGTGGGCAAACCAACCTCTACATATATTTACATGGTTCACGTTATATCAGGAAGACTCAGGGATCTTACCCAACTTTATGCCAAGTTCATATTCAACGAAGATAGTCATAAATTAATCATGCATAGACACTGCGGGTTATAATATGGATGCAAATCTTTAGTGTCCTAAGGAGATCTTCCAACATATGACATGACTCTCATAGATAAGATCGGTTTGATAGGATTCGGAGCAAGACATGTATAGTTGAATCGTGAGTAGATAAGAAAAGACAGAGCAGGGGGGTTTAAAATGCTACATGTTATGGACAAGAAAATTGAGTACCAACACCTTTTGTATGCTCAGTTACACTTTATTCAACAGGGAAATTCTGCATATATTATGATGGATATTGAACTCATATAGTTAGCTTAAGAGTAAAATGCATTACCATTTTTTAGAGATGAGAACGTGGGGATTTTATTTTACAATTAAAATGTTTGTTACTTTATCGGGATGATAACACGACATTGTAAATCGTGTATCCTTGATCTTAGTAACAATTTAATTGGAGGTCGCTCTTGAGTTGTTAAAAACACAACAGTAATTTTTTAGAAAGTAAGTAAAGATTTGAATCTTTGAACGTATACACACAAATATATATACATACAAACACATAATCACCTTTTGAAATTTTGGTCGTTATTACCTGTATGCGAACATATGATCTTTCTTATGATATTTTGGAAAATGAGTAAGTAGTTTGAATCTTTGAATATTGGCACATAAATGTACATATATATAAATACCCCATATTCCTTTGAATTTTGGTTGTTGTTATTTCCGGGAGCGCGTCGGCTTAGTTTTAAAATCCAGGATTAGACCTCGTAATCCTTTTTACTTCCCGCTAGCTATTTGTTAGGAGAAGTATTTATTTATAGAGAAAGTTACAAGAGACAACGTGTGTAGTGAATTTTGGTTTTAACAGTTCATACACGATTAATACTGATCTTGAATTAACATATCGAGCACTTTATTTAACTAATCATAAGAGGCAGTGAAATTTTAAATAAACGAAGACCCTGTAGGTTATTCAACAGTCCAAACAGGATCGGTAACAGATTTAGACTTACACAAAGACAGAAATCGTAACAGATGCGATTAATGGACTGAATCTTAGATTCATTTGATAACACAATGCCCCCCCCCAGAATTAGTCACTGTATATTCCTACTAAATATCCGGTTGCATACTAACAGGTTCAAACAGAAAAGACTCCTCAAAACGTGTTTCAAATTTATTCAGTAACGAACCCTCTCGTACTAGGCACATTCAACAAAGCATACCATATAATGTAAAATCGAACAAAATTGAGGAAGGGGAATGAAGTTTTACCTTTTGCGTATGGCGAATCTGAGGCGACGACGTGCGTACCCTCGAATCGTTTAACGAAAGTTTCCAGTACCTGTTTGAGACTAGTTTAGACTGATTTTCTGATTGAGTTCTGCCTTGATGTATGCGCTGGTTTTGTCCTCCAAGCTATGCGTTCTTCCCGATGTTCTATTGCTCTGAATAAGCCCTGCCTTCTCTGCTCTTCCGATGCTCGCTCTTCGAATCCCCTTTCCTAAATGCCTATTGCATGTGCTTTATATAGCCATCGTTTGGGTTCTAAGTTTGGTAAGTATTTAAGACTGAGATTAGTGTGATTTGTGTATGATTCGTGCGATTTGTTGACGAAATTTGGGTAGATTTTGTGTGATACTTCAGTAGCTTTAGGAAGGTTTTGGGTGATGGATATGGTAAGGAACGAGCTGGCTGTGTGCATGGGTAAGGAAAGTCGCCGGATTCTCAGGCGAGAATCTCGGCAGGTGCGGCGATGGAATTTTAGGGTTCATTAGGTTCTGGAAGGTGAGGGAGAAAGGCTTACTGGTCTTTTGCGGATCGTTGTAGACAAATGGGAAAGGGCTGGGGAAAGGATAAAGGGATGGGGCGAATGGGCCAGCGGGCGTTGGGCTGCTGATAAGGGGAAATGAAGGGTAGGGCGGACTGGGCCTCGCGGGTTGGGCTGAGTAATTGGGCTGGGTAGTTAGTTTAGGTTAGTTTTAATTATTAGGTATTTAATTAGTGGTAAGTTATTAGGGGTAGAGTCTTAAGTGTATTATTTAATTAATCAGTGGCAAATTAAATTAATAAATGCAATTAAATTATTTAGGTGCTTTATTAGTCTAATTGTTATAAATGCGGGCGTGCTAATTAATTAGTGATTTAATGTTTATAATGTGATGTTGTTGTTAAAACTTATTATTATTTAAGCTAAGATTGAATTATTTAAATGCTACATGTAGATATGACTTCTTAATTCCTTTATGAATATTATTATTAAAACGCGCGTGTTAGATTATTATTTTATGTATTTATTATTTATTGTTAAGAATTATGACAGGGCTCTAAGTGCGTAATTTTCTACGTAAGAAGCGGTGTCATTATTAAATTATTTATTTATGTCTGTATTAATGTATTATTGTTGCATTTTATTACAAAAGTCAATAAAAATTATTTTGCAAAATTAGTGTAACTTTATAGCTACTGTCTGGACGGGAGGGTCAAAATTGGGTGTCAACAGTTGTCCCTCTTTGTATGGAGATGATGGAAGAATCTTCGGACAAAGACGTTGACTCGTAGCCAATTTTGCCTCGATCCTCAGAATTGAAAGGTTTGGGCAAATAGACAAGGCTGGCGCAAACTCAAAAATTGTCCCAGTGTCGAGTTACGACAACACTGGGCTACCATGGCCAAAACACCAAAGTGGGCTAATACGGACTCAAAATTTGTCCCAGTGTCGAGTTATGACGACACTGGGACGTGGTGTAAAGAATAAAATAAACGGGCTTGAACCTGGGGTGTACCGCTATGGCTTATGGTACTGGGTTTTCTGGTGATGTGGAACGGGTGGACGGCGGCGAGGCGCACGCCATTCATTGGGAAGGTTGGCCCCAAAATTGTCGGATTTCTTTGTAGAGAAAATCCACGTTGTGCTCTTGCTCCTGCACGCTAAGACTTAAGCAAACGGTTAGTGCATAACTGTTAAGGCAAAACAATGTAAGAATGTGGATTTGTGCATGTGGTTGTAGTCAGATTGTATATACTATAAAATGAAACGATGTGACGATACGCCGTTATGTATAGGCGAGATGCAGATGTTCGTCGTTGTATGGACGAAATGCAGTTGTTCGTCGTTGTATGGACGAAATGCAGATGTTCGCCGTTGAGTGGACGAAATGTAGATGTTCGTCGTTGTATAGACGAGATGCAGATGTTCATCGTTGTATGGACGAAATACAAGTGTTCGTCGTTGTATAGACGAGATGCAGATGTTCGTCGTTGTATGGACGAAATGCAAGTGTTCGTCGTTGTATAGATGAGATGCAGATGTTAAATCGTTGTATAGGCGAGATCACGAATGTTAAATCGTTGTATGGACGAAATACGAGATGTTAAATCGTTGTATAGGCGAGATCACGAGATGTTAAATCGTTGTATGGGCGAAATACAGATGTTAAATCGTTGTATAGGCGAGATGCGAGATGTTCGTCATTGTATAAACGAATGCAGTGTTAAATCGTTGTATGGACGAAATGCGGATGTTCGTCGTTGTATGGGCGAATGCGAGATGTTCGTCGTTGTATGGGCGAGATGCAGATGTTAAATCGTTGTATGGACGAAATGCGAGATGTTAAATCGTTGTATGGACGAAATGCAGATGTTAAATGCGTTGTATGGACGAAATGCGAGATGTTAAATCGTTGTATGGGCGAAATGCGAGATGTTAAATCGTTGTATGGGCGAAATGCGAGATGTTAAATCGTTGTATGGACGAAATGAGATGTTAAATCGTTGTATGGGCGAAATGCGACGTTAAATCGTTGTATGGGCGAAATGCGAGCGTTCGTCGTTGTATGGACGAAATGCGAGCGTTAAATCGTTGTATGGACGAAATGCAAAATGTTAAATGCGTTGTATAGACGAGATGCAAATGTTAATGCGTTGTATAGAAGATCACGGAATGTTAAATGCGTTGTATGGGCGAGATGCAGATGTTCGTCGTTGTATGGACGAAATGCGAGATGTTAAATCGTTGTATAAACGAGACGAGATGTTAAATCGTTGTATGGACGAAATGCGAGATGTTCGTCATTGTATAAACGAATCACGAGATGTTAAATCGTTGTATGGACGAAATGCAGATGTTAAATCGTTGTATGGACGAAATGCAAATGTTAAATCGTTGTATGGACGAAATGCAGATGTTAAATCGTTGTATAAACGAAATCAGATGTTAAATCGTTGTATGAAACGAAATGCGGATGTTAAATCGTTGTATAGACGAAATGCAGATGTTCGTCGTTGTATAGACGAGATGCAAATGACGCCTTCTTAGGCGTAGATAAAATTTGTTCTACATATGGAGTTGTGTTAGGCATAATCAAAGCTAGATTAAGTGTACATGATGTAGCCTGAGTAAAGAAGATGTGGCTTTTGCGAGATGTATTTGATGTAGACTTGTTACAGATGGACTTCGTGAGCGAATCTGTTGTATTGGAATGTTGTTGTCCTCCTTGTTCCTGTTGTCCTGTAAAATTTACTCAAAGAAAAATTGTGAGTTCGGGGAGGGGGTCGGCCGATTTGTGTTGGCTCTTGATAACTGCACACGTTGCCTTGTCTGGACATGTAACCCCTGTCTGATTTCGAGTCTCGATTGAAAACATTTTATTGAAAAATATTCTATCTTGAGAAAATATACTTATATATGCTAGTAGGAAATTATGTCGATATTTGAATAGTGACATGTTATGAAACAAAACGAACTTTCCTTCTCCGAAATCGGCGGTATATTCTCCCATACTCGGTGCTCATTAGTCGAGACTCTCTTTTTTAAAAAAAAATTTGTCGATTTTGGGACATGGAACCACTAAATAAATTAACCATGTCCGTTGATGTCATTTGTAGTAAAGCACTTAAAATTGTCCCAGTTTATGTCGATCTTTCGAGCATATGAGATCATATTTGTCGGTAACCTTTCGCGGCGAAATCCTTAAAAAATTGTCCCAGTTTTGACTGATGAAACTGGGTCGGATATATGCCGTTCATTTGCCTCGTGTGTATGACAGGACTGAGTACAATTCACAAAAATGCCAATTGACAAACGAAGATTTCCAAATGGTGTGACCGAGGCCGATGTAGGCCGCCTACGTATCCGTTAAGGGAATCAGGTCGAACGGAGTTCGTTACAGATAAAATTTAAAACATTTTAGAGATGGGACCGAGGCCGATGTGGCTGCCTACGTATCCGCCAAGGAATCAGGTCACACGTAGTTCCGATTACAAGCAAAGTAATTGGGCATTTTCTAGAAATGGGACCGAGGCCGATATGGCCGCCTACGTATCCCACCAAGGGAATCAGGTCAAACGTAGTTCAGATTACAAGCAAAGTAATTATATGGAAAATAAGGCACTCTAAACGTAGTATCTCTTCACTGCATCTGCGTTGATGGCTCTCGGCCACACTTCGCCATCCATTTCAGCTAAGATGAGGGCCCCTCCTGCAAGTACTCGGTGAACCATGTAAGGACCTTGCCAATTGGGCGCAAACTTCCCTTTCGCCTCACTTTGGTTAGGGAATATGCGTTTCAGCACCAGCTGTCCCGGTTGGAAGTTTCTTGGTCGTACCTTCTTATTAAAAGCTCTGGCCATTCTGTTCTGGTAAAGTTGTCCGTGACAGACTGCATTCATTCGTTTCTCATCAATAAGCATCAATTGTTCGTACCTACTCTGTATCCATTTGGCTTCATCTAGTTCGGCCTCCTGGATGATTCTCAAAGACGGTATTTCCACCTCCGCTGGCAGCACAGCTTCCGTTCCATAAACCAAGAGATACGGTGTTGCTCCTGGAGAGTCGGATTGTAATCTGGTAACCCAAGAGGGCGAAAGGCAAATTTTCATGCCAATGCCTGTAGTTATCTATCATCTTCCTCAGTATCCTCTTGATGTTCTTGTTGGCCGCTTCGACTGCTCCATTCATTTGTGGTCGATATGGAGTAGAGTTGCGATGAGTGATCCTGAACTTCACGCACATCTCCTTCATCAGACCACTATTGAGATTGGACCCGTTGTCGGTTATGATTGATTCTGGAATTCCAAACCGACAAATGATGTTGTGATGAACAAAATCCACTATTACTTTCTTGGTCACAGACTTGTACGATGATGCTTCTACCCATTTTGTAAAGTAATCGATCGCCACTAGGATAAACCTGTGTCCATTTGACGCTGCCGGCTCAATAGGACCGATGACATCCATGCCCCAAGCTGCGAATGGCCATGGGGAACTAGTGACGTTGAGTTCATTTGGTGGCACGTGAATCAAGTCGCCATGGATCTGGCATTGATGGCACTTTCGCACGAAACTGATGCAATCTGTTTCCATCGTCATCCAGAAGTAACCTCCTCGTAGTATCTTCTTTGCTAGCATGAAACCGTTCATGTGGGGTCCGCACATACCTCCGTGTGTCTCTTCTAATAACTTGTTTGCTTCTCGAGTGTCAACACATCTTAACAAACCCAAATCCGGAGTTCTCCGATAAAGGACCTCGTATTTCGGGAAGAAATGGTTTGCTAACCTCCGAAGAGTCTTCTTTTGTATGTTGGTCGTGCCTTCCGGGTACTCACCTGCCTTGAGGTACCTCTTGATCTCGTCATACCAAGGTTTTCCCTCTGATTCTTCATCTATCTGAGAACAATAGGCTGGCTGTTCTAGCACATCTACTTTGATTGGGTCAATATAGTTCTTGTCTGGATGTTGAATCATGGAGGACAAAGTTGCTAGAGCGTCTGCGAACTCATTTTGAGCCCTCGGAGTATGCCTGAACTCTATCTTAACGAACCTCTTGCGCAATTCTCTCACGCAGTGTAGGTACGGAAGTATCTTCCTATTCTTGGTGGCCCATTCGCCTTGCACTTGGTGAATCAACAGGTCTGAATCCCCTACGACCAGCAACTCTTGTATGTTCATGTCAATAGCCATTCGGAGTCCTAGTATGCACGCCTCGTATTACGACATATTATTGGTGCGGGAATCGAGCTTTGCGATATTGGGTAGTGTTGTCCGTTTACGATACCAAAGCGCTCGATACCTACTCGCTTTGAAATTCGCGGCGCCATGAAGAACATTCTCCAACTAGATATTCTTCTAAAATGTCTTCTCCTACAAACATCACTTCTTCATCCGGAAAGTAGGTGCGAGGGCGTATTCCTCGTCTGGATTCTCTGCGAGATGATGCGCTAATCTTGTCCTTTGTGCGCTTTTGGGTGACATATACGATGTCGAATTCACTTAAAAGAATCTGCCATTTTGCAAGTTTTCCAGTAGGCATAGGCTTCTGAAAGATATACTTGAGCGGGTCCATCCTTGAGATGAGGTAGGTGGTGTATGCGGATAAGTAATGTCTGAATTTTTGTGCAACCCAAGTCAAAGCACAACACGTGCGTTCCAGCATTGTGTAACGAACTTCATAAGGCGTGAACTTTTTACTCAAGTAGTATATTGCTTGTTCCTTCCTTCCCGTCTCATCATGTTGTCCTAACACACATCCGAATGCATTTTCCAATACGGATAAGTATAATAGCAAAGGCCTCCGGGTTACGGAGGCACCAAGGCCATGGTTGTGGATACTCTTTGATTTTGTCAAGGGCTTATTGGCACTCCAATGTCCACTTAGTGGCAGCGTCCTTCTTTAACAACTTAAATATTGGTTCGCATATCACTATTGATTGTGCTATGAACCTGCTGATATAATTCAAACGGCTGAGAAAACTCATCACTTCCTTGTGATTTTTCGGAGGAGGCAGTCCTTGCATGGCTTTTATCTTCGAAGGATCCAACTCTATTTCCATACGCTCGCGTGAAACCCAACAATTTTCCGCGGGCCGAAGCACACTTTGCCGGATTTAACCAGGTTGTATTGCCTCAATCGTTCAAAAACTTCTTGGATGGACGGATGATCCGTAGCCCTCCGTGACTTGATAATGACGTCATCCACGTAGACTTCAATTTCCTTATGGATCATATCATGAAAAATGGTAGTCATGGCTCTCATGTAAGTGGCACTTGCGTTTTTAAGTCCAAATGGCATGACTCGATAATAATATACCCCCCACGGAGTGGTGAATGCGGTCTTCTCTGCATCTTCTTCGTTCATTAAGATTTGATGGTACCCGGCGAAACAATCGACAAATGATTGCAAATCGTGCTTCGCACAATTGTCGATGAGTAAATGGATGTTCGGAAGGGGGAAATCATCTTTAGGGCTTGCCTTGTTGAGATCCCTGTAATCGACACAAACTCGTATCTTACCATCCTTCTTCGTTACCGGCACAACATTGGCTAACCAAGTAGGGTATTTCGCTACCCGGATGACTTTTGCGTCCAATTGCTTGGAGATCTCTTCCTTGACTTTCTAGCTCTGATCCGGCTTGATTTTCCTCGGTTTCTGCTTTACTGGATGACAGGATGGTTCAATGGGCAACTTATGAGAAACGATGTCCGTGCTTAGACCTGGCATATCATCATAAGACCAAGCGAATATGTCAACGTACTGCTTCAACAAGGCCACCAAATCTTTTTTCTGTGCGGTATTCAAGTGAACGCTGATCCTCGTTTCCCTGACGGCTTTATCATCTCCTAGGTTCACTGTTTCTGTTTCATCCAGATTAGGTTTCGGCTTATCTTCGAACCTTCCTAACTCCTCCGTTAATTCCTCTAATGGAAAATTTCCTTCGGGTTCTGTTGGATTATTTCCGCGGTTCTGACTTTGTTCGCTTGTTTCATGACATGTCACATTTTCATTATCGACAAGTATATTATTTTGTATGCTGAAAGAAAGGGAATAAAGAACGTTGATTAAAACATAACTTGTTATTAAAACTTCAAACGGGAAATAAACTCATAAAACTGTATCCCATAATTCAGAAAAAACACGAATTAAATTGTTTAAAACGACTAATTATTAATTCTACCCAGACTCGTGAAAAAACAGTGTTGGGGTACAGGTCCAGTTGCTCAAGACATCTCCTGGCTCTGCACTCCAAATGGTTTGGCCATCTGCGTAGTCTTCCAAAATCACATGACACTCTGCTTCTTCCTCAGAAATGAAAAGGCCTTGAAGTCCCTCCGCAAGAATGTCTGCATCCTCTTCTTCTGGTAGCTGAGCAGTGTATGCTTTGACAAATGAATGATTCAGGGGTGGAAAAGGTCTTGGAAGATGAGACTCACCCCTCCTTCTGTGATCAAATAACATCATCTCCTCGGCAGTGGGCTGATATCCGAGGCCAAAAGTGTCCTTCTTTTCCGGCAGGTGAATCGGCTCTGTGATTCCTCCTAGTTTTGGTCCAAGTCCTCGACCTGGCTCGAAACCATTTCTCAGCATCTCTCGGGCCACCATTTTGGGAGTGCGAGGTAGTTGCATCCCTTTAGCCTTGCTAACGTCTACGATCTTGTTCATATGGTAGATACATCCATCCAGCTTCTCCATACTCTCAATGACTGGAATTGCCCCTTTGGTGTTAGCAGTGTTGTCCTTGTCTCCCTCAACCACAACTTCATGATGATTCCAGATGAATTTCAAAACTTGATGCAAAGTGGAAGGGACGGCCCCGACCACGTGGATCCAAGGTCTACCGAGTAACAAATTGTAGCATGTGGATATGTCCAATACCTGGAATTCTATCTCGAACTCTGCGGGCCCAATCTGCAGTGTCAAGTCAGTCTCGCCTGCGACGCTCCTCAGGGTCCCATCGAAACCTTTTACCCTTGTGTAGCTCTCACGGAGTTTCCCAATGTTGACTCCTAAAGTTTGAAGAGTATTCAAAGGGCATACATTAACAGCTGACCCTCCATCAATCAAGACTCGAGAGATAAACTTATTAGCACACTTGACTGTTATGTTCAATGTCTTATTATGACCCCGACCTTCAGGAGGCAATTCATTCTCATGGAAAATTATCTTTTGCACCTCTTTAATTTGCCCGATCAGTGCTGAAAAGTTCTCATAATGATCTCGGGCGCACGTGAGCCTCTTTCAAAACCTCCATCAAAGAGGTTCGGTGGTTCACGAATTCATCAACGGATGACAATAGAGATTTGTCTTTGGTGTTTTACTCAATCGTTCTCTGATGGAATAGTCTCGCTGTGGCATCCTTCTCCAAAATTCCTCTTACGGTTGGTCCGATCTTTTACGGGGTGTCTTTCGCGATACTTCTACAGATGTGTAACGTTGTCCGGACCTCGTCACCCCCGCTGCAACAACTTCTACCACCTGTTTCTGTTTACCCTTGTTATGTTGCTTGATCGAATGGCTCCATCCTGGTACTAACGGCTTATGACGGCTCAACTCTACTTCCAACGGCGCCCTGGCCTTGGCAGTAATCACATGGGCAATGTGGGCTGAAGATCCCCCTGTCTCCTTCTCCTTGATTGGTACGATGGTCCCTTCCATATCGTACACATCATCAAAGGTGATCATGTGCACGCCAGCATTATCGTGATTTGGCAGGGGATTGTTGTTGACATTAGGGGAGGGCTCTTTCAACCGAATAGCTCCTTCTTTGATTAGTTCCTCAATTCTGTTTTTCAATGCATAACAACCATCTGTATTGTGCCCTGATGCTCCAGAGTGGTATGCACAATGCTTATTTTCATCATGCCATGGTGGGAGTGGATTGGGATTTTGCCATGGGATCGGCTGTATAAAACCAGCGGCTCTTAGTCTTTCATATAGTTGGGAGTATGGTTCAGCCAACGGGGTGTATGATTTTGTGGGCCTCCTCGGTGTTGGTTCGAGTGCAGGTGTGTTTGTGTGTGGTATTGTTGTGGGGGTGGGTATGCTGGTCGGTATTGTGAGGAATTTGTGTGGGCGAACGCCCGTGGCGGGTTGTATATTGGCTGGGTGGTGTAGATGGGTGAAGGTTGATGGTATGTGGAAGTATTTTGGCTAAAATGGTCATATGGAGGGTTTTGGAATGTGGGGGTTTGGTATGTTTGGGGTTGGGGTTGGTATGTTAGGGCCCGATTCATTTTGTGTTGTTGCACCGTCATGATAGGGGCTGCTCCATCCTTCTTCTTCTTATTCATCCCTCTCATTGACTCTGATTGTATTGCTTTGCTTGTTGCTTGCAAAACGGCCAGGTTCGTGATCCTACCTGTTCTGAGTCCTTCTTCCACAAAATCTCCCATTTTTACTACTTCCGAAAAATTACGTCCAATAACGCTGATCAACCTCTCATAGTACGTGGGGTCCTTTAGGGATTGTACAAACAATGTCGTCATCTCACTTTCTTCCATAGGCGGCTGGACCTTCGCTGCTTCAAACCTCCACCTCATCGCATACTCTCTGAAAGTTTCTATCGACTTTTTCTCCAATTTCATAAGGTAGAATCTATCCAGGACGTTGTCTGTATTAAATCTAAATCTGTCCATAAAATCCTGTGCCATTTCCCCCCAACTACGCCACTTTCTTGGATCCTGGCTAGTATACCAATCCAAGGCCTCTCCAGTCAAGCTCCTAATAAACAACTTCATAATGATTGATTGATCCCTTCCCACACCTACTAACTTGTCGCAATAGGATCTCAAATGTGCACGAGGATTACTTTTGCCATCAAACATGTCAAACTTTGGTACCTTGTATCCAATGGGCAGTTCGACGTCGGGATGCATGCATAAATCCTCGTACTCCAATCCCTCATGACCCTTGTCCATCTGAAGGTTCTTAAAAGCTTTCTTCAAGTCGTGAATTTCTCTGGCCATGTTTTCATCTACCCCAACTCTTGTCCTCTTCTCCATCTCTTCATATCGAGCAAACTCCGAGGAGGGTATAGGTACGGGTGTGAGATGTGGGGCATGGGTCACATATACGGGTGATCCGTATTGTTTATTATGGTACGTCATCGGTGCGGGTTGAGTGGGTTGGTTGTCTTGGGCGGGTAAGGTGGCTTGTATTATCTGGGGCTGAGGTGTGTGCGGGTTGGGGTCATTTATGGTCTGTGGGTTACGAGGAGGTGTGTTGTGGTGTTGTGGATTTGGGTGCTGTGGGTTATGAGGAGGCGTGTTGTTGTATTGTGGATTGGGAGGTTGTGGGTTATCTGTTGGGTGTTGGGGGTGGCGTCGAAAAGATGGTGAATTAGGAAGTGTGGGTAGTTGTGTGTTGAGGCTTATGGATAGCTTAGTAATTTCTCGAAGTCTATCCATTTCTGCTTGCATGACCGCCATTTGTTGCAGTACTTGAGCAAGGTATTCGTCGGAATATGGAGCATTCCTCCTTTCTGATGTTTCTGGTTCCTCTCGTTGAATGGCAATGAGTCCCAAGCCATCCTGTTCGTTTGCCCCTGAATCATTCATTTTTGTTGCTCGTGCTTTAGATCTTGTGAAATATGGGTGCTCCGCCAGTGCTTGCCAACACAAACCGGCCGATAAGGGAGTAGTACAGCAAAATCCTTTTGTCCAAAACATGTGTTAGTATTAAACAGAGTGGCAGAACATATGGGCATATAATGAAGCTTCAACAAATGAAGTAGATTAAAGCGCGTCCTAATATGCAAGGGGCCTCTATTATGCCAGAGGTAGGCCTAAGCGTCATATATGCAAAGTCATGTTAGATGTACTCAAGCCATTGTATTGGAACGCTTTTATTGGAAATAAAGCTAATTGAAATGACGTTTTATAAGAAAACAATCTTAAACTAAATAACTATATTGTCGATGTGATAGTGAAACTTAGGCCTTCTTTGGTATAGCCCCTGCCTGTTCCAAATATTGTACTGCATCGTACATTAGGACCCACATGTCTGGGGTGATGACCTTTTCTCTGAGTAGACGATCTTTTATTCTGTTCCTTGTACTAATGTCTTCCATGCCTTGCTCCCCTTCTGGACTATATTCATGCGATGCGAAAACCATGCTTGATACTCCGGGGAGACCCCTGCTTGGTCCTTCCCAATTTCCATTTGGTCAATATGATACCACTCATGAAGGATCTGCTTGGCTTCGGGAACGATGAATTCGGTCGAACTGAATTTGAGAGGCCCTCGTCGCCTACGAGAGGAATTATTTGCGTATGGCCAAACTGTCGGAGTACCTGTAATGGAGCGTATGGTTGCAGTACCTTTAGACCTATAAGCCTGATGTAATAAAATCCCTTATGTCTTAAATAAACCTTCTTGACGATATGAAAAGCGGATACTTCCATTGAATCGACTACTCTTGCGAGAGGCTAAGTATCTGTACCCGATCCTGCATGTGGTGACACATAACGCTTGGTTCTGTCATAAAATGTAGCGATCTTGTTGTCTGCACTGTGGCATACATCGGTCATATTTGAACGCTGGTAGAAATGCTCTACTGCCCACATCTGTAAGATAAGATTACTGCCTTCAAAGAAGCTTGATTCGCCCCTTCTGCATCTATTCAAGGCTCTAAATAGTTCTGCCAAAATCATGGGCGTCAAAGTGAGCCGTTTGTCGCCAACTTCGTCGAACACTTCTCTAACTACTGAACATATGCATGTACTAATCCTTCTATGCTCGAGTGGAAATAAAAGAGTCCCTAAGAAAGCCACAACAAATGCAATAGGACGCCTAACCCTCCAATGATCCGCAGTGCAACAAAATTCATTCTTAAACGACTTGTATCCGTCTCGGCAACCATATCTCTCGTATAGGTAGTCTAGAGAAACCCAATTGTTTTCGAAACAACGCAATTCTCTGGTATTCTTTAAACCCAAGTAACGAAGGAGCTTTTCCGGTGGCCATGCAGAATAAGCGGTTTTACATGATACGCCAAGCGATAAAATAGCTGACTTCTTCTAAGGTAGGGGTCATCTCGAAATCCCTGAACTTGAAAACGACTCGATCCGGGTCCCAGAATTGGATCAATGCTCTAACCAAGTGCTGATCAGGAGAGATGTCGAATAATGAGATGAGGCATCCCAACCTCCTTCTGATTGCCATCTGACTACCTAAGTCGAAGTTTGTCCACCATATTCTCAGTCTACTCGGAATTCCATTTACCATTCTGATCTGAGGGATAGATTCCATCTAAAAAAATAAAATAAAAATGAGTATGTGTTTTCCAATTTAGGCATTCCGATATTTAGACTTGGTTTCATTTATCATGACTATGCAACACGTAATATGCTACTGGGCCGTGGGGTTGTGAAAAACCCGTTGACCGTTTTGGGTGTCTTCCTACTTGTGGTGTCAATGCCAAGGATTGACCCACCTAAGGTAAATGCATGCATGATCTAAAATAGGGGTGGTATAGCTCTATCCTAAGTTTCTAAGATTTGGCTTCACTAGGCCTTGAGTTCAGGCGGACAACTCGAGTGAGAAGGCTACGCGGCTGATCAGACGAACCGATCTAACTCCGCGCAAGCGCCAACTCTCTTAAAATTTGGATGCTTTGAAGGAATTTTGCGGGTGCGCGAAGCACACCAGCGCGTGAGTGTGTGGTAGTGTGAATTTTCCAGAGTGGAAGAAATATGAGCGGAATGTCAGTTTAAGGAAAGCAGTAACAAATAGCAGTTAAGGCAACATGCAAATATTTATATGTAAAGCGGAATAGTTTAGGCAAAACATAAAAACAAATAAGTGTGAAACACAAAACAAGCAATTAAGCAAGTAGGGAAAAAAATGAAGCTCAATAATTAACCTATGTTTGTTATGGTTAAGAACCTTAAGTCCCCAGTGGAGTCGCCATGCTGTCGCACCCGATTTTGAACTCTCAGGCTTGAATGCGCGACGGAATGGTTATCCTCCCAAAAATGTTAAAAAAATAAATGTTTAAAAGGGAGTCGCCACCTAATTAATTGGGTGAATTAGGACACCTAAATACCAACTGATTAAAGTCAGTATTAACTCCGTTTAATGGTCTGTGAAACTAAATAAGATTCTGAGTAAGGATTCTTTATTATCCTAAAGGGAAGGGGTAAGACACCCTAAATGATCCGCTAACTTGCGGTTGTCCGCTCAAACGTAGGTTAATTTATTTGGCTAAGGGATGTATATTTTAAAAAAAGATTATTTAGGTAAAAGGGATGTGATAAATACCTAAGGAATATATACATATATATTGATAACTAAAACGGTCTTATAAGAATCACGGAAAAGTTGATTATACATTTATGAAATTATTTTACTTAACAAAAAGGAATAAAAAAAATGATAAATTACTCCTGTTAATATATGTAAGGTTAAGACTTTTATATAAAGTTAATTATGAAATTATTTTATATATATACATATATGCGAAAATTATTTCCTATGATATTTATGAAGAGTTTGGAAGAGGTTTATTTCTTAGGAATTAAATATGAGGAATATATTAACTACATGATTAAAGCATAGCTAAGATTAATTATTTTTTAGATTTTCAAATTTTATAATGAGCCTAGCCTAAGTAAGGATGAATTTATATTTAAACTACCCCTTCCAAAGTACTCAAAGACTAATAGAGTTAATTATCCTGTTAATTACAAGATTAATAAATAGGACAATAATAAATGAATAAACAAATGCATAAATAAGCACAAAGGGAGAGTGAGATTGGAATCGTTGCGACGTCTAGAACGGATGGTGACACCATCTATCCTATAGCTGTTTGGAAACCCTGCGGCGGAAGTGTAGTTGGTGATATGGAGACCATGGTGAGTCTCATACCGAGACTCTTGATTATTTTCCCGATGCGGGTCATGTAAAAATAAGAAGAAAAAGATTAGCATCAACCCAAATAATACTCGATTAAAACGCTAAACGCACACATGTATCCATAATTTAATTGTTGTTTAGTTATATTGCTATAAGCAATTGACAGTTTCAGGCAAAAAACGTTATCAACTCAAGCAATGGGCTTTGGATGCAAACAGTAAGCAAACAAGAAAATTCAACAGGCCCATTAAATTTTAAGTCTAACTGAAATCAGTCAGATCCATATATAATATAGGCCAACACTCAAACAGTTTTAATTAGAGGACTGGGCTTTAGAAAAAGCAGTTCAAGCCCAAACAGTTAACAACATATTTTACTCGAAACTGGTTTTAAAATGTGCATAGGATAGGAGCATGTGACGTTACTTAACATGTTCAGCTTCTAAATTCAACAAGTAATGGTGCAATTTACTTCATGACCAGACAGTGTACATGCCAAGGTAAATTGGAAGGCAATTCAAGCAAACGTACATGAACTGAGTAAAAATAGACATGTAAATATATTAGGGGAACTAACAGGGTGTACATATAACCATTTACCATGAATATTCAACAAAGGTCACAAAATGAAGGGGGTTGATTTTCTCATGCTCGGAATGTCATTTCTACTACTTTTAAAAAAAATAACAAACTCTTATCTAAACATATAAGTGGGCAAACCAACCTCTACATATATTTACATGGTTCACGTTATATCAGGAAGACTCAGGGATCTTACCCAACTTTATGCCAAGTTCATATTCAACGAAGATAGTCATAAATTAATCATGCATAGACACTGCGGGTTATAATATGGATGCAAATCTTTAGTGTCCTAAGGAGATCTTCCAAAATATGACATGACTCTCATAGATAAGATCGGTTTGATAGGATTCGGAGCAAGACATGTATAGTTGACTCGTGAGTAGATAAGAAAAGACAGAGCAGGGGGGTTTAAAATGCTACATGTTATGGACAAGAAAATTGAGTACCAACACCTTTTGTATACTCAGTTACACTTTATTCAACAGGGAAATTCTGCATATATTATGATGGATATTGAACTCATATAGTTAGCTTAAGAGTAAAATGCATTACCATTTTTTAGAGATGAGAACGTGGGGGTTTTATTTTACAATTAAAATGTTTGTTACTTTATCGGGATGATAACACGACATTGTAAATCGTGTATCCTTGATCTTAGTAACAATTTAATTGGAGGTCGCTCTTGAGTTGTTAAAAACACAACAGTAATTTTTTAGAAAGTAAGTAAAGATTTGAATCTTTGAACGTATACACACAAATATATATACATACAAACACATAATCACCTTTTGAAATTTGGGTCGTTATTACCTGTATGCGAACATATGATCTTTCTTATGATATTTTGGAAAATGAGTAAGTAGTTTGAATATTTGAATATTGGCACATAAATGTACATATATATAAATACCCCATATGTCTTTGAATTTTGGTTGTTGTTATTTCCGGGAGCGCGTCGGCTTAGTTTTAAAATCCAGGATTAGACCTCGTAATCCTTTTTACTTCCCGCTAGCTATTTGTTAGGAGAAGTATTTATTTATAGAGAAAGTTACAAGAGACAACGTGTGTAGTGAATTTTGGTTTTAACAGTTCATACACGATTAATACTGATCTTGAATTAACATATCGAGCACTTTATTTAACTAATCATAAGAGGCAGTGAAATTTTAAATAAACTAAGACCACAGTAGGTTATTCAACGATCCAAACAGGATCGAATGATTTAGACTTACACAAAGACAATCGTAGCAGTCGATTAATGGGTGAATCTTAGATTCATTTGATAACACAATGCCCCCCCAGAATTAGTCACTGTATATTCCTACTAAATATCCGGTTGCATACTAACAGGTTCAAACAGAAAAGACTCTCAAGCGTGTTTCAAATTTATTCGATGCGAACCCTCTCGTACTAGGCACATTCAACAAAGCATACCATATAATGTAAAATCGAACAAAATTGAGGAAGGGGAATGAAGTTTTACCTTTTGCGTATGGCGAATCTGAGGCGACGACGAGCGTACCCTCGAATCGTTTAACGAAAGTTTCCAGTACCTGTTTGAGACTAGTTTAGACTGATTTTCTGATTGAGTTCTGCCTTGATGTATGCGCTGGTTTTGTCCTCCAAGCTATGCGTTCTTCCCGATGTTCTATTGCTCTGAATAAGCCCTGCCTTCTCTGCTCTTCCGATGCTCGCTCTTCGAATCCCCTTTCCTAAATGCCTATTGCATGTGCTTTATATAGCCATCGTTTGGGTTCTAAGTTTGGTAAGTATTTAAGACTGAGATTAGTGCGATTTGTGTATGATTCGTGCGATTTGTTGACGAGATTTGGGTAGATTTTGTGTGATACTTCAGTAGCTTTAGGAAGGTTTTGGGTGATGGATATGGTAAGGAACGAGCTGGATGTGTGCATGGGTAAGAAAAGTCGCCGGATTCTCAGGCGAGAATCTCGGCAGGTGCGGCGATGGAATTTTAGGGTTCATTAGGTTCTGGAAGGTGAGGGAGAAAGGCTTACTGATCTTTTGCGGATCGTTGTAGACAAATGGGAAAGGGCTGGGGAAAGGATAAAGGGATGGGGCGAATGGGCCAGCGGGCGTTGGGCTGCTGATAAGGGGAAATGAAGGGTAGGGCGGACTGGGCCTCGCGGGTCAATGAGTAATCATTTGGGTAGTTAGTTTATGTTAGTTTTAATTATTAGGTATTTAATTAGTGGTAAGTTATTAGGGGTAGAGTCTTAAGTGTATTATTTAATTAATCAGTGGCAAATTAAATTAATAAATGCGATTAAATTATATAGGTGCTTTATTAGTCTAATTGTTATAAATGCGAGCGTGCTAATTAATTAGTGATTTAATGTTTATAATGTGATGTTGTTGTTAAAACTTATTATTATTTAAGCTAAGATTGAATTATTTAAATGCTACATGTAGATATGACTTCTTAATTCCTTTATGAATATTATTATTAAAACGCGCGTGTTAGATTATTATTTTATGTATTTATTATTTATTGTTAAGAATTATGACAGGGCTCTAAGTGCGTAATTTTCTACGTAAGAAGCGGTGTCATTATTAAATTGTTTATTTATGTCTGTATTAATGTATTATTGTTGCATTTTATTACAAAAGTCAATAAAAATTATTTTGCAAAATTAGTGTAACTTTATAGCTACTGTCTAGACGGGAGGGTCAAAATTGGGTGTCAACACGGATGATATTGAGGCACTACTTACTCATCTCTTGAAACATGATTTTCATCTCATACTACCATGATTACTTGTCTTATTTACCATTTGCATTCATATTATCATTAATACTGAGATGGATTTGATATGGAATGTTGTTTTGTCCATAGAGACAAAAAATAAAGGTAAATGAGTTTGATATGAGATGATATGGATAATGAGATGATATGATATGAAATGACTCGACAAATAAGTATGTGATTTGATGCTCTACTAGTCCGATGGATCATTCTGGTTGGTTATAAGCGGTATATGGACTCGCGGAGTCCCCCATGGATCATAGATATGTGGCAACATACAATAGTATGCGTATACCAGGTTGTTGAGAGGTACCTTATATACATGCATACTATACATTAACATTCACACTACTTATGTGAATTATGTCTATTTCTATCTTTTACGTTCTGAAGTGATTTATGTGATTAGAAAATAAGTGCGTAGTCATTATGGTACTTGTGATTCAACTCAATCTTTATATGTGTTACACGATGTTTGTCATTATTGACATATGATACTGACGGGGTACATTGTGTACTCATACTACACTTGCTGCATTCTTATTTGGATGCATATAGTTCCGTCTACCAGTGGCAGACCTCGTGGATGATGTCCAAGGCTGTTGAGTTAGAGATTACAGGGTGAACTTGTCATTCTTCAGCAACCCTGGATTCTCCACTCTTTCACTCTTATTCTTGGTTTTACTTTCGAGACAATATTACTCAGATATGGTATTACTCGTGATTTAGTCGCTATTGTATTGTTTAGACCAGATTTTGGAAAGTGTAATAATTAGATATTCTCAATATTTTATGACTTATTATATATATGCCAAGATAATTTTGTATTAACCTATTTCATTTTCCGCTTTTAAGTTTTAAATATATTATTGGTTTTGAAAGTGGTTAGCCTAACGGGGGATAGTCTAAGGGCCACTATGACCACTGAAAAGGGTCGTGATAAGTTAGTATTAGAGCTCTAGGTTCATCGGTCTCACGAGTACAAGAGCAATGTGTTAGGCATATTTTGTATACGCCTTTTGAGTCATTTTAGTTAGTATTTTTCCATTTTCGTTCAAATAAGTGTTGTGTTAGGTTGTTTTTCTTTCTTTTGAGTCACAGCGGTGAAAAAAGGCAAATTGGAAAAAGGAGCGAGAATTGGGCAGAAAAGGTGCTCCCGAGGCAAAAAGACGAAAGTTGGCAAATCAGGACGAAAGATTGTCAGCACCGCGGTGCAAATATGCAGAACCGCGGTGCCATATTTACTGAGAAGCCACATGATTTTCAGCACCGCAGTGCCAACATGTAGAATCGCGGTGCCATTATTACTGAGAGATCATAGAGTTTCAGCATCATGGCGCCGTTATGCAGAATCGCATGCGCGTGCTGAAAATCTGCTCCAAGAAGAATTGACTAAGGGCAGATTGATCCATAGAACACGAAATTTGGAACATATTTAAGACCTAAAGATTAATATTATGAGGGAGGTTGGTCATTCTACAACATAGCACAACACAAGAGAACAAGAGGCTACAATTGAAAACTTAGTTCGCAGTAATTTCTTTTCTTTCGTTTTTAATTCAGTTTATGTATGGATTTTGTATTAGTTCTTAGCGTGACTATGGCTAGGAGCTAAAACACTTTATTAGGGCTTTCCTTATGAATCGCTTGAAACTTCTATTCATGAATTAATGTAGTAGTTTGATTTCTTCTTCACTTGATTAAGATTTAGTCAATAATTGACATGAATGCTTGATAATTAATTGATCACTAATTATCATAATATATATGATTTCGAATCAAGAACCGAGAGGAGAGATTTGGATATGTTGTAATTGACTAGACGTAGGTTAAAATCACAGACGACAGTACCCCGATACTTGTGTAGCGTTATAGCTTACTGTTCTTAATCCTCCTATGTGGTAAATCATATCATAGAAATATAGAAGAGTTCTGCACTGGGGTTGAGTGATTATATGTCCTAACCGAAATATAAGACATTTTAGTTAACCGCTATCTTAACGTAGAAGAATAAGTCATTCTAGTTGCATTAAAGATTGAATATAGTGGATAGTCGAGGATTTTGGAAGCCCTAATTCATTCATAACTGATTACAACTTAAATAGTTCAGTAATTCTTGCAATTATTCTAGTAGTTAAACAAAAACCCAACACAAATATCGATTGCCAAATAAATAACATAAAATAGATGAACGGTAATTAGAAACCAGTCTCTGAGGATGATATTCGGTCTTATCAGACTATATTACTTGTCAACGATGCGTGCGTTTGCGTGAGCATTCGAAATATCGCTAATAAATTTTTGGGTCGTTGCCGGGGACTGGCGTACATCTAATATTGAACCATCTATTTTTAATTTCTAATTTGGTCGCTCCCAGAACAAGTTTCTAACTTGTTTGGAAAGCATCTTTTTATCACTTTTTGTTGTTTATGTAATCTTGCAGGTAAGGTCAAGTACAGGTACATGGACTATCACTATCAGGGGCTGCAGGACTATGACCTTTGTCCACCGCAGCAACTTAGACCGCAGGCTCCGCAAGAGGAGCGAAATGAGCTGCATGAAGTCTTATTCAGGCTCACCGAGTGCCAGAATCCTCAATGACTAACTCATCCACCACATAATCAGGCTCCACCGGGAAGGCTAGATGACATGATAACAGCTCTTTGGGCACTCTCAAACGCCCAGAATCATTTCATGGAGGAAACAAGATTATCAATCAGGAATCTAGAGATGCAACTGGGACAGCTAGCTAGCAAGCTGAGAAACAGTATGCAAGGGAACCGCCCTAGCAATACTGGTACAGACCCACAAGAGCAGTACCAAGAAATTGATGTGACGAGTGGCAAACAAATGGAGAATAGGAAAAGTAAAATCAGATAACTATTTGATCAAGCTGGCACGAAAGGAATGAATGAAGTGAAATTTCTTAAATGTCATATAGCCTCTCGAGGATAAGTATAGATGTCCATGTACCGATCCGCAAGACTTTACTAGACATTGTATTAGTGATATTTCGAATGCTCACGCAAGAGCACGCATCGTTGACAAGTAATATAGTCTGATAAGACTGAATATCGTCCTCAGAGACTGGTTTCTAATTATCGTTCATCTATTTTATGTTATCTCTTTGGCAATCGATATTTGAGTTGGATTTTTGTTTAACTACTAGAATAATTGCAAGAATTACTGAACTATTTAAGTTGTAATCAGTTATGAATGAATTAGGTCTTCCAAAATCCTCGACTATCCACTCTATTCAATCCTTAATGCAACTAGAATAACTCCACCTTCTACGTTAAGATAGCGGTTAACTAAACTATCTTATATTCTGGTTAGGACATATAATTACTCAACCCCAGTGCAGAACCCTTCTATATTTCTATGATAGGATTTACCACATAGGAGGATTAAAACAGTAACCTATAATTCTACACAAGTATCGGGGTACTGTCGTCTACGATTTTAACTTATGTCTAGTCAATTACAGCATATTCAAATCTCTCCTCTCGGTTCTTGATTCGAAATCATATATATTATGATAATTAGTGATCAATTAATTATCAATCATTCATACTAATTATTGACTAAATCTTAATCAAGTGAAGAAGAAATCAAACTGCTGTATTAATTCATGAAGACTCATGCAAATGAGGCTAGAGATGAGGCAGCGGCTTCTTCTACTATGGTGTGCGGTAGATGTTGGGGTAGGGGTAGACCCCATGGAGCAGCACTAGCTAGGGGTGGAGCACAAGGGGATGGAAAGGCCGGTGCTAGATCTTTATCCCCCGAGATGGAGATGGAGCATCAAGATGATCAGCTTGAGGAGGAGATGGGACCACCCTAAGCTCAGCCATATATTATACCCACGCCAGTGCTTCATGATGCTATGTTTCACATCTTTAGCCTTCTGGAGGGTTGATCTAAACGGGTGTTCTTCGAGCTACTCTAGATGGGTTGCAGATACAAATGGGAGGTCAGACTCCAGATCAATACGTACTCCTGGGGCACAACCTACAGCTGCTATGACACCCCGTATTATTGAGATCCCAGTCACCGGAGTTTGGCCCTCGACCAGTTCATGTAGATTTTATGACCTACAATAAGCATAAAACTTTTGAGCAGTTCTCTAACATGAAGCCTCCCTATTTCTATGTATGCCCAAGGAGGATGCGTATGAGTTCATCGTGAGTTGCCATGAGAGACTTCACACTTTGGGGATTATAGAGTCGCATGGAGTGGATTATGTTTCTCTTCATATGATTGGGGATGAAAAATAGTAGTGGAGGTATTATATTAATTGTCGGCCAGCTGGGTCGCCTCTATTGACTTGGACCCAATTTTATTAGGTATTCTTAGAGAAGTATGTTCCCCTCAGTTTGAGAGCGAGCAAGAGAGATGATTTCTCCAGGTTGGAGGGGGAGGGATGTCTATCACTAACTATGAGACCCGATTTCATGATTTGTCCTAATTGGTAGCTTTTGGGGAATCATTCCAAACTGTGGTGGATCACGCCAAGATGCTTGAGTCAGTGATAAGGTGGATCCTAGAGGAGTGGTGTCAAGAAGATGGCTCGTAGGTTTGGTAATTTTAGTGGTTCTTCTTCCAGAGGATGGGTACAATATGGCAGGACACATCACCCTCAGTCCAGTCGCCTAATTCAGTCAATGCTCCAGACTTCAGCGGATGTCCCTTCTAGGTAGAATGGTTACAGTATAGGGTAAACCTCTTGAGTTCTTACTCCCAATTCTCAGACCATGGAAGGCATTCTGGTTCATCTATGTTAGTTCAGTAGCCCGTGTCAGGAAAGAATTCATATGAGTGTGGTAGCCTTGGGCACTTTCAGAAAGACTGTCATAGACACATATATGGTAGAGCTCAACAGAGTTATCAAGCTCAGACACCTAGGACTCCAATACAGTTAGCCAAGAGAAGTGTACATCCTGGTAGTAGGGGTTCACGGTCGATCAGAAGTGGTTACCAAGCTGGTAGATATGGTTCTCAATATGGTAGAGGCAGAGTACATGTCACGACCCGAACCCGGGCCCGTGACTGGTGCCTTACCCCGGGCACCCTAGTGATACAACATCAGAGAAAATCAGCGGAAATAAAACATGAACATGAAATAAGAGATATTATAAGTAAACAGGCCAACCAAAACAGTTGCCTTCTGCATAAATATATACAAACCCCGAATGCTTTAATCCTTTTTACAACCCCGCCACAACAAGATTACTGCACTTAAGATTTACAACAACTATGACGGACAGGGCCCGCCATACCCCGAATGTACAAGAACCTACAACTCGTGGAACACATACCAAAAGATAAGCCTCAAGGAACTGAGCTTCCCAATACGCTGAAAGGTGATCCTAAAATGGATCGACACCAATGATTTCTACTGCAGATGAACGCAAATTTCAAGGAGGTCAAGATAACAGTACCAAGTATGTGAAATCAAAATATCAGAGTTAAATCATAACACTATATAAAGCGGGAGACATGTATGATGACCAAAATACAAGATGCAACATAAAAGTGCCAAGTCGTGGACTCACGCCTCAAAGTCATCACTAAATATAACTATGGGTCTCACGCCCACAACACCAATCATGTTCGCATCATGGCCGCATGCCCCCTCGCAGACGGTAAACATGTCCATGATGCAACAATAATGACAATGCCGCACGGCCACATGCCCCGACCAGACGCCAGACACGCCCATGTAACATCAACAACAATATATCGGGTGATCAACCCCGCTGCGTACGCCATATGTCCCCTGACCAGACGGCAGACATGTCCATGTAACATCAATCAATCAAGACAACAATCAAAATGGAAACATACCCGTGGAATTCTTCACATCGCCAAAGACGCCCAAGTAAGTTCTCAATAAGTCAACCCCTCCATCGAGACGCGAATACGTAAATACAACACTTGCACAACAAAGGCTATCATCACAAGCATAGACATGTTTCACCACAACAAGCATAGGCAAGTCATACACAACTCAAAGTACTTTCATTTTATGCCAAAGTCCGGGTTTTAACCCTAAAGTACTACGTACGTTAAATTCCTTTTAAAGAGATTCATTCCTTTTATAAAAGTCACCCGATACCCGTATATATAAAAAAAAAAATAGAGTGACTCACATTTTTAGGTAAACCAAAACACTTTCCTCCTTAACAACATTCTTTTCCCTAAAGTTCCAGTTTGCCTAATTTCACTTACTCAAGTCTCTTTATTTTAGAAAAGTTTCATAGTTCATAGTCTTAATCATTTAAGAATATAATTCTCTTTTAAACAATCTGAGAAAACATATGCCTTATATGAGTGTATGTTATTCCTGTTCATAATCAATCTTATTAAGCAACCATGATCTAGAAAATGTAATATCATTTTGTCTCATCTTAGCTTCTATGCAGATGGAGGTTTCTACTGGTTTTAATATAATACTTCATTTATTTAATACATTTTACTTTATTAACGCTGCAGTGGTTTGTCGATACACATTCTGATTTCAATCAAGAAACATTATTCCTTTTAAAAACCAAGTACTCATTACTCACGAATGAGGTTTCACACAAAACTCATATTAATTCATTCAAGTCAAGTCTCTTATCTTTTAAGATCAATAAACCATTCATTTTTCCTCCCTTAAGACGTTATACCTAACTTCCCATAAAGCTAGTATAACTCTTATGTTTTCAAAACCAAGTATTACTCTTCTTTCAAAAAAAGTGGATTCTTAATCTTTTGAAATACTTCAAGTTCTTTACGGTCACACATTAAGTCGCTTATAATTCAAATCAGTTACCCTTTAAAAACCACAAGGCATTTCTTAACCTACATAAAGCTGTTATAACCAACTTCCCATAAAGCCGTTATAACCCTTTATGTTTTAAACCAATCAAATACACTTAACACATGTACGTCTACCGTACTACATAGTTATACACATATCACGCCGAAAAGATAGGAAGAGGTTCACATACCTCGCGACGATTATCGACTAATAGCAAAATGCTCCAAGTACCTCAAACAATGGCTACTCCTAAGCCACGATTGCACCACACGTAGTACTTCAACCTATAAGGCCACAAGGCGCTTATTAACATCTAGATCTCATCGCTCCATATTCTACGTAAAATTCTAAGAAGATTCTTCCCGCAACAACAGAAACTCCTCCCTTATCGAGGCCGGCTACCAAGCCAACCAGGGGTTAACACGCCTAACCTGACGTGTACAATTCTACTACACAAGAATGCTACACAAGTTCACTGTAATACAAATTTATGTAATTACAGCTCAGCTTTTCTTCTTTATTATCCTTCTATGTGATTACTGCTCAATTCTTATTCAAGATTCATTCTATATATAGTATACTTCAACTATATATTCTAACAATCATGTAATTTCCAAAAAAAATAGGTGGACAAGATATTTACCTAGATAATCCCAAAATTATCCGAGGTAAATGTCGCTACTGTACAAGGTTTAGCTCATACTACGTGCGCCCAAAACGCCTCCAAGAAACCCCAGAAGTGTCTACACAACTTCTACTTAATACTTCAACTACGGGTGAATATTTTTCCTTAGTGGTTTCAGTGGCTAAAGGAGGTATAATCGCATTTTCCGGTTTTTCAGAAAAGGGTACTTTGGAAAGTACTATAAGGTATATGGGCTAGAGTATTTGGGCATTATAACAATACTAGAGAGTATTTCTATACCACAAAGGGTATTTATACGAGACAACTAGGCTAGTGGGTACCCCACGCCAAGCCTCACTCGTGTGGGTTTCGCCTCGGCTAGGCTCTCAAGGGGAGGGCTTTGACGATTTTAAGACAAGAGGAGGGAGTATTTGAGACTTAGAAAGATTGCTCACTTAAGGATCAAATAACTCTTCAACAAGGGTATTTATAGTAAAGAAAGGACCAACCAATGGCCAAGATTCTTCCAAGTGTAAGGTGTGTAGGCTAGATTTAAGCCAAGAGCACCTTATCCATCTACCACAACCACTTGCACAAAATATCCTACCAACTAAAGTGCTCCATTTCGTCCAAATGCCGTCCAACCTTCATCCAATGTGAGGGTGACACATGTCACCCTCCCGTTGGTCCAAAATATTTCGTCTCTCGGAAAAATACGCACAAATTTTAAATGACATAGCCGGAATTTTCCATACGAAAGTCAGGGAAACGCTTCACGTAAAACGACTCTAATCCAAGGTGTTGTGTACAAATTTGAAACTTGCCTAACTTAAGGCTCAAATTATTATACGCACGCCATCACGCATATACTGGAAATACGGTATAACATTCTTCCTCTTAGAAACATTCGTCCCGAATGTTCCTTCTCGCCTCAAACAAACACGTGCTCAGATAGCCTTCACTACTATACTTACGAACCGAACATGCCACATCTGGCCACAAACTACCCTGCGCGCGAAAACCCAAATCCAAGCCAACAAGGAATTACCTCTGTTTATCACAAGAGTTCCCACCAAGGTCTAAAAACATAATCCCTTCGCACATTCATTTCTCAAAAGAAACGATCACACACGTTCACTTCTCCCTATCTCGTCAGATCCTTCTCGAACACTCGAACTCTCTCTAGTATACATACCATACTTCAGTTTCCAAAACTTTGGAGTCACTACCTCCAAACTTGATCATCTTACTAGCCTCGATCTCCTCTAAGGCCATTCTCGGCCTTCACGAACTGATTCTGGTCGAACGTATCCACGAACTCATACGATGGTCATCTGATCTTGGGCCTAGCACCTCGTGACCGCCACCGGCAGACCACCCAGAGCTGACCCCACTGAACAGCCGCGGGTTGGCCCGCAACATGGCCCCAACCCGACCGACCCACTTACGCATCACGCTCTTGTTCCCCGATCCAGAACAATCTTACCTCTACAGGTCATGAAAGCTACCACTTCCATTTTACACTACTCAAGGAAATTATCACACAACACATTCTAGGCATAAAATGTATTTCGACAAGGATCACTCGCAAAATCTTGTACTCAAGACGGCCTTACATCTAAGGTCTCAACTGTAATATCCTAAGGTTCATCATTTTCTCACCCCCAGGCTTACCTTTTTTCAGCAACCAGGTCCCTAAATCACATTTTAGCACAAAGCTATCCGAACATAACACTTAACACATTATCATAACATTAATACATACAAGTCTCTAAAGGGTTAAGGATATACCTGAATCTACCGCTCCACTCTAATCATAGGCTCACTGCAGGCGCATAATCGTAGGGCGCGATGAACCACCATCGATCTCGGGCGTCGAGTCAGAACATCCGTGCTACCCTTGGTCGACAGTTCTTCGAAATGGCCCCGCCGCCGCAAAAATAACAAGCTCCTCGCACCACGACACTTCAAATGCGGTCTACCACATCGACCACACCGGCGTAGGGGTGATCGACCGCCAACACCCCTACTCCTCGAAACTCAACCCCGAGCTCGACTGCCTCGAATACTGATGCCCCGGCGTTGTGGAGACCACTCAGACCGGGCGGAGGTACAAAACTAGATCGCCGCTGGCGGTCCGCCGAAAGTCACCAAAGGATCTCGCTGCTCGCCTCTTCTCGCCGATCTCGGCCATTCCGCCGATTTCTCCGCCTCACATCCAAGTGCATAAGCTCGCATGCGGGCAATGTCCATGCTACCAAGGGCTACACCAACAACTCTCGCTAGGTAATCATCAAGCTCGTAATATATCTGCACTCGATCCTCCATACTAGCTACTAATGCGGAACATACCGCCAATGAGTCAAACTCCAAATTGTACTCCCGAATCAGACGCTCGCTCGCCTCAACATCAAAAATCTGTTTACCCGAGCCCTCTCATCCGCGAGGCAAGAAATGTGCCGGAAGGCCCCAAAACTCGCCCCAAATGGCCGGAAGTGCATTCTCTCCCGACAGCTCCCACGAATCAAACCACCGATCGCGGTATCACGCACTGATGCGAACCTAGACCACCGACGGTCTCCAAGCCTCGATCACTCTACGATCCGCAGAATCGCTTGATGAACTCTCGCGATCATCCTCGTGCCTCACCAGAGAACTCGGGCGCTACATCTCGTGAAGTCTCGTAGCCTCAAACTATCCGATCTAAAGTGAACCACCGTGCTATCGAACCGCCGGCCCAACCTATCCTCATATCTCGCCACGACCGCCAAGAATCGGGCCATCTCCTTGTAACCCATCTCTTTTTCCTGCATCGCGGACCGAGGCTCGTAATCAGAGTCTCGGCAGCCCACCGCGCTCTAAACTCGCTGGTGCCGGGCGGCGCGAAACTCGCCGGCCGAATCGCCTCAGCATCGACCGCTCGCGCTCGCATTCTCTCAGATCTCACTAGCAGCCTCCTCACCGCCTTTGCCCACTGGGCCCGGTGCCTTACGCGAGGCATAATCGGTAAAACGAAATACGCCGGAGGGTCCAACTTATCACACGCCTCTAAGGCACGATCTCGTAATGAGAAGAAATGGAACTAATCCTAAATGTCTCGCAGCCTCACGATTATAGATGTGCACAACACATCGATAATCAAGACTCTACTAGACACGGTCAGTAGACACTTTCCGAGGATTAATCGCTCGATACCACTTTTGTCACGACCAACCGGCCCGTGGATCGTGCCTTACCCGCACCACCCTAGTGATACAACATCGAGAAAATCAGGAAATAAAACATGAACATGAAATAAGAGATATTATAAGTAAACAGCAACCAAAATAGCTTGCCTTCAGCATAAATATATACAAACCTCGAGCAGCTTTAACTTTTTACAACCCCGCCTACAACAAGATTACATGCACCTCTAAGATTTACAACAACTATGACGGACAGTGGCCCCGCCATACCCCGAATGTACAAGAACCTACAACTCGTGAACACATACCAAAAGATAAGCCTCCAAGGAACGGAGCTTCCTAATACGCTGAAAGGTGATCCTAAAATGGGATCGACAAATTAACGATTTCTACCATGCAGATTTAACGCACTTCAAGGAGGTCGATAACAGTACCAAGTATGTGAAATCAAAATATCAGAGTTAAATCATAATACTATATAAAGCAGAGACATGTATGATGACCAAAATACAGATGCAACATAAAAGTTAGCCAAGTCGTGACTCACGCCTCAAAGTCATCACTAAAATATAACTATGGGTCTCACGCCCACAACACCAATCATGTTCGCATCACGGCCGCATGCCGGACTCGTGACGGTAAACATGTCCATGATGCAACAATAATGACAATGCCGTACGCCACATGCCCCGAATTCAGACGGCAGACACGCCCATGTAACATCAACAACAATATATCGGGTGATCAACCCCGCTGCACGGCCATATGTCCCCTGCATCAGACGGTGTAGACATGTCCATGTAACATCAATCAATCAAGACAACAATCAAAATGGAAACATACCCGTGGAATTCTTCACATCGCCAAAGACGCCCAAGTAAGTTCTCAATAAGTCAACCGCCCTCCATCGAGAGACGCGTAAATACGTAAATACAACACTTGCACAACAAAGGCTATCATCACAAGATAGTGTGTTTCACCACAACAAGCATAGTAAGTTATACACAACTCAAAGTACTTTCATTTTATGCCAAAGTCCGGGTTTTAACCCTAAAGTACTACGTACGTTAAATTCCTTTTAAAGAGATTCATTCCTTTTATAAAAGTCACCCGATACCCGTATATATAAAAAAAAATAGAGTGACTCACATTTTTAGGTAAACCAAAACACTTTCCTTCTTAACAACATTCTTTTCCCTAAAGTTCCAGTTTGCCTAATTTCACTTACTCAAGTCTCTTTATTTTAGAAAAGTTTCATAGTTCATAGTCTTAATCATTTAAGAATATAATTCTCTTTTAAACAATCTGAGAAAACATATGCCTTATATGAGTGTATGTTATTCCTGTTCATAATCAATCTTATTAAGCAGCCATGATCTAGAAAATGTAATATCATTTTGTCTCATCTTAGCTTCTATGCAGATGGAGGTTTCTACTGGTTTTAATATAATACTTCATTTATTTAATACATTTTACTTTATTAACGCTGCAGTGGTTTGTCGATACACATTCTGATTTCCGAATCAGTAAAACATTATTCCTTTTAAAAACCAAGTACTCATTACTCACGAATGAGGTTTCACACAAAACTCATATTAATTCATTCAAGTCAAGTCTCTTATCTTTTAAGATCAATAAACCATTCATTTTTCCTCCCTTAAGACGTTATACCTAACTTCCCATAAAGCTAGTATAACTCTTATGTTTTCAAAACCAAGTATTACTCTTCTTTCAAAAAAAAGGGATTCTTAATCTTTTGAAATACTTCAAGTTCTTTATGGTCACACATTAAGTCAGTTATAATTCAAATCAGTTACCCTTTAAAAACCACAAGGCATTTCTTAACCTACATAAAGCTGTTATAACCAACTTCCCATAAAGCCGTTATAACCCTTTATGTTTTAAACCAATCAAATACACTTAACACACGTACGCTCACCGTACTACATAGTTATACACATATCATCCGAAAAGATAGGAAGAGGTTCACATACCTCGCGACGATTATCGACTAATAGCAAAATGCTCCAAGTACCTCAAACAATGGCTACTCCTTAAGCCACGATTGCACCACACGTAGTACTTCAACCTATAAGGCCACAAGGCGCTTATTAACATCTAGATCTCATCGCTCCATATTCTACGTAAAATTCAAGACCTCCCCGCAACAACAGAAACTCCTCCTTATCGAGGCCGCTACCAAGCCAACCAGTGGGGTTAACACGCCTAACCGGACGTGTACAATTCTACTACACAAGAATGCTACACAAGTCTACCGTAATACACTTTATGTAATTACGATTCGCCGCTTCTTCTCTTTATTATCCTTCTATGTGATTCTCGCTCAATTCTTATTCAAGATTCATTCTATATATAGTATACTTCAACTATATATTCTAACAATCATGTAATTTCCAATTACAATAGGACAAGATATTTACCTCGATAAGCCCAAAATTATCCGAGTTAAATGTCGCTCCCGAACAAGGTTTAGCTCCTACTCCGTGCGCTCCAAACGCTCCAAGAAACCCTGAGTTGTCTACACAACTTCTACTTAATACTTCAACTACGGGTGAATATTTTTCCTTAGGGTTTCGTTTAGTGGCAAAGGAGGTATAATCGCATTTTCCGGTTTTTCAGAAAAGTGGTACTTTGGAAAGTACTATAAGGTATATGGGCTAGAGTATTTGGGCATTATAACAATACTAGAGAGTATTTCTATACCACAAAGGGGGTATTTATACGAGACAACTAGGCTGGGGTACCCACTGCCAAGCCTCACCTGGGGGTTTCGCCTGGCTAGGCTCTCAAAGGGGGGAGGGCTTTGGACGATTTTAAGACAAGAGGGAGGGAGTATTTGAGACTTAGAAAGATTGCTCACTTAAGGATGAAATAACTCTTCAACAAGGGGGGTATTTATAGGTAAAGAAAGGACCAACCAATGGCCAAGATTCTTCCAAGTGTAAGGCAAGTGTAGGGCTAGATTTAAGCCAAGTGCACCTTATCCATCTACCACAACCACTTGCACAAAATATCCTACCAACTAAAGTGCTCCATTTCGTCCAAATGCCGTCCAACCTTCATCCAATGTGAGGGTGACACATGTCACCCTCCCGTTGGTCCAAAATATTTCGTCTCTCGGAAAAATCCACAAAAATTTTAAATGACATAGCCGGAATTTTCCCTACGAAAGCTGTGGAAACGTTTCGTCAGAAAACGACTCTAATCGGGTGTTGTGTACAAATTTGAAACTTGCCTAACTTAAGGCTCAAATTATTATACGTACGCCATCACGTACATACTCTGGAAATACGGGGTATAACAGTACAGTTAGCCTGCAGTGGTCATCAGGGTACACAGTCCGAGGGTAAATGTGCCCACTTTAGTGCTTTTTTGGGTAGACAGTAGGCTGAGGCTTCTGATGCAGTCATCACATGTATCATTTCAGGCAGTCATCGGTCTGCCTCTATGTTATTTGATCCAGGTTCTACTTTCTACTATGTGTCCAATTACTTTTCTACGGTCTAGATATGTTATGTGATATGCTTGATGTACATATTCATATTTCTACTCCAGTTGGTGATTCTATGATAGTTGATTGAGTTTATCGGTCTTATGTGGTTACAAGTATTGGGTATGACACTTGGGTATATTTGGTGATTCTTGATATGGTAGACTTCGATATTATCTTGGGAATGGATTGATTTTCATCGTATAATGCAATCCTATACTGTCATGCCAAGACAGTCACGTTAGCTATTTCGAGTGTCCCGAAGTTAGAATGGAAGAGTACTCTGAACCCTGCACCAAAGAGACTTATATCTTTTCTTCATGCGAGGAAGTTGGTTGATAAGGGATGTTTGGCGTATTAGGCTCATATTCGGGATACTAGTGTGGATACTTCTCCACTTAACTCTGTTCTAGTGGTGAGCAAGTTTCCAGAGGTCTTTACGATGGATTTATGTGATATGTCGCGGGACCGGGATATTGATTTTTACATTGATTTGGAGCTAAGAACTTGTCATATTTCTATTCCTCCATATCAGATGGCTCCGACTGAGTTGAGAGAATTGAAGGAGCAGCTGTAGGATTTGTTGAGCAAAGGGTTTATCCAACCCAGTATGTCTCCGTAGGGTGCTCTAATTCTGTTTGTGAAAAAGAAAGATGATACCATGCAGATGTGTATTTATTATCAGTAATTGAACAAGGTCACCATCATAAATAAGTATTTGATACCCCGTATTGATGATTTATTCAATTAGCTTCAAGGTTCCAAGATTGATTTGAGGTTAGGGTACCATAAGTTGAAGATTAGAGTGGAGGATATTTCGAAGACTTCCTTCAGAACTCGTTGGCCACTATGAGTTATTGGCTATGTCATCTGGGCTTACTAATGCTCATGCAGTCTTCATGGATTTGATGAATGGGATTTTCAAGCCTTATTTGGATTCTTTCGTCATTGTCATCATTAATGACATTGGTGTATTCTCGGAGCACGGAAGATCATGAGAAGCATTTGAGGATTATTCTTGGGTTGTTGAAGGAGGAGAAACATCATGCTAAATTTTCTAAGTGTGAGTTTTGGCTCGGTTCTATGGCATTTTTAGGGCATGTAGTGTCGAAGGAGTGTATTATGGTAGACTCTAAGAAGATTGAGGCAACCAGATATTGGGCTAGGCCTACTACAGTGATCGAGATTCAGAGTTTTGTGGGTCTTACGAGTTTTTATCATTGATTCGTGAAGGGTTTCTTATCAATTGCTTCCCATTTGACTAGGTTAACTAAAAAAGATGTACATTTTCAGTGGTCTAATGAATGTGAGGAGAGCTTCTAGAAGCTCAAGTCATTATTGAGCTCAACCTCGATTTTAGCCTTACATGTGGAGGGGAAGGATTTCACTGTGTATTATGATGCTTCATGGGTTGGATTGGTTTGGTTTGTGTGTTAATACAGGAGTAGAGAGTGATAGTATCTGCATCAAGGCAATTGAAGGTACGTGAGAAAAACTACCCCACCCATGATTTGGAGTTGGTAGCGGTAGACTTTGCCTTGAAGATTTGGATGCACTAGAGAGTGATAGTATCTGCATCACTGATCATCGCAGTCCTCATCATATGTTCAATCAGTGTGATTTGAATCTAGGTAGCATAGATGGATGAAGTTGCTTAAGAATTATGACATGACTATTCTTTATCATCCTGGCAAGGCCAATGTGATAGAGGATGATTTGAGGTGAAATGTAGTGAGGATAGATAGCTTGTCACCGTTGATTGTTGATGAGTGTCTTTTGTCATTAGATGTACAATCCTTTGCCAGCATGGTGAGACTTGATATTTCAAAATCGGGGAGGATTTTGGCTTGTATTGAGATGAGGTCGTCCCTTTTGTAGCAAATTAATGCCTAGCAGTTTGATGATGTGAAATTATAAAAAATTAGGGATAAGGTGTTGTGAGGGGAAGCCAATGAGGCAATTCATGATAGTGAGGGAGTCTTGAGGATTAAGGGGAAAATTTTTGTTCCTTGTATTGGAGGGTTGATCAAATTGATCATGGAGGAGGCTCACAGTTCCAAGTATTCTATCCATTCGGGTGTAACAAAGATGAATCGTCATTTGAAGAAGTATTATTAGTGGGGTAAGATAAAAAGGGATATTATAGATTTTGTGTCTCGGTGTTTTAATTTCCAGCAAGTTAAGTACAACCAGAGACCCAGTAGTGTGATTTAGAGGATGCACATACCTGGGTGGAAATGGGAAAGGATAGATATGGACTTCGTAGTTGGGCTACCGGAGATTTTGGGAATGTTGATGCCATTTAGGTTATTGTGGATAGGTTGACCAAGTTCGCGCGCTTCATTCTGGTTTAGAAAATTTACAATTCTGAGAAGTTAGCAAAGATCTATATAAGAGAGATTGTTGGTTGCATGAGGTTCCCATTTCTATCATTTGAAACTGGGCACTCAGTTTACTTCTCATTTTTGGAGGACTTTGCAAAAGGAGTTGGGAACTCATTTGGATCTTTGCAAAATATTTCACCCTTAGATGGACGGTTAGTTCGAGCAGACCATTCAGGTTTTGGAGGATATGTTACGGGCCTGTGTGATTTATTTTGGTGGTCATTGGGACCAATTTTTACATTTGGCAGAGTTCTCTTAACACAACAGTTATCACTCCAGCATTGAGGTGGCGCCATTTGAGGCTTTATATTGTAGGAGATGACGTTCCCCAATTGGTTGGTTTGATGCATTCGATGTGAGGCCATGTGGTACATATCTATTGAGAGATTCATTGGAAAAGGTGAAGTTGATTCAGGACAAGCTCCTAGCGGCACATAGTAGACAAAAGAATTATGTGGGTCGGAAGGTTCGTGATATGGAGCTCATGATTAGTGACTGGGTTCTATTAAATGTCTCGCCAATAAAGGACGTGATGAGGTTTCGAAAGAAGAGAAAGTTGAGACCGAGGTATATCAGACTATTTGAGATTCTTTGGAGAGTTGGTAAGGTGGAATATGAGTTGGCCATGCCACCAGGTCTTTCAGGTATTCATTCAGTATTTCATGTTTCCATTTTGATTGGTCTTACATCATTCAATGGGACTCAGTGTTAATTGATCAAAATCTGGAATTTAAAGAAGTGCCTATGGCCATTTTGGACAAGCAGGTTAGGAAGTTGAGGTCAATTGAGATTGCTTTTGTAAAAGTGCAATGGAAGCACCTTCCGATTAAGGAGGCTACTTGGGAGACCGAGGCAAATATGCAGAGTAGATACCTTCAGCTCTTTACCGATTCTGGTACATTTTCCCTTTCGTCTCTTTCCAGTCGAGGATAAATTTTTGTTTAATTGGTATATAATGTAATGACTATTCGGTCGATTTTATATTAACACTCTATCTTGACCAAATTACCCATCTCGTAGACTTTTTTCGAGGTTTGTGACTCGTGGGGATGGGTGACATGGTTACTAAGGTGAGTTAGATAGGTTTCAGGAAGAAAACCCTAAGTTTAAAGTTTTTAAAATGGAAAGATTTGACTCAAAGTTGACTTTTAGATAAACTGATTCGTTTTCGAGCTTCATCACTTCTTGTAGGTCCAGAGCATCATTTATGACTTAGTCAAGTCATTGTTTTACTTCCCAAGTCTTTCGGTTATGATTTGAGTCCTTGTTTACTAAATTGTGGAGTTTGGGAATTTGAGGAAGTTTTGTAGAAAAGCGAGTCTTAGCATTGTCGGTTAGGTATTCCGAGTGCATGAGCAAATTTGTAGTATCATTTACACTTGGGTAGCATGTTTGCTTTGTGTCAGAGATGTCTCAAGTAAGTTTCGGGAGTTGGATGGAGATTTTATGGTTTTGATGATTACTGTTTGCTGGTGTAATCGCTCTTGCAGAATCATGACGCATTTGCGGAGCCTCTTCTGAGGAAGCTTGTATGCAGATGCGAGAGTCTGGGGATGTGGAAAAGGCTGCATCTGCGGAGCTTTGTGCACAGTTGCGAGCCACTTCGGTAGTTCCCTCCCGCCTCTAAGCACTTTGTCAATTTAAGTTAGGGTCGCTTCACTATGTGCCTCTTAAGATGGAAATAATGATTACATGGAATCATTGTGATATTGATGATATTGAGGCACTGCTTACTCATCTCTAGAAACTTTATTTTCATCTCATACTACCATGATTACTTGTCTTATTTATCATATGTATTCATACATTCATATTATCATTGATACTAAGATGGACTTGATAATAATGTTGTTTGGTCCGAAGAAAATAATAAAGGTAAATGAATTTGATACGAGATGATATGATATGGAATGACTCGACAAATGAGTCTGTGATCTGATTCTCTACATGTTGTTAGGCGATTTTCAACTGCTCACGCAAGTGTACATATTGTTCACAAGTAATATTGTCTGATAAGACCGAATATCGTCATCAGAGACTGGTTTCTAATTATCGAACATCTATTCTAGGTTATCTATTTGGCAAACGATAATTGAATTGAGTTTTTATCTAACTACTAGAATAATTTCAAGAGGTAAACTAATGTATTTGGGTTTTATCAGTTATGAAGGAATCAGGGCTTCCAATATCCTCGACTATCCACTCTATTCAATTCTTAATGCAACTAGAATGACTTCTTCTTCTACGTTAAGATAGCGGTTAACTAGACTGTCTTATATTCCGGTTAGGACATATAATCACTCAACCCCAGTGCAGAATCCTTCTATATTTCTATGATAGGATTTACCACATAAGAGGATTAAGAACAGCAACCTATAATGCTACACAAGTATGGGGTACTGTCGTCAACGATTTTAACCTATGTCTAGTCAATTACAACATATTCAAATCTCTCCTCTCGGTTCTTGATTCGAAATCATATATATTATGATAATTAGTGATCAATTAATTACCAAGCATTCATACAATTATTGACTAAATCTTAATCAAGTGAAGAAGAAATTAAACTACTGCATTAATTCATGAATATAAGTTCAAGTGATTCATAAGGAAAGCCCTAATAAAGTGTTTAGCTCCTAGCCATAGATCACGCTAAGAACTAACACAAAATCCATACATAAACTGAATTAAAAATGAAAGAAAGGAAATTACTGCGAACTAAGTCTCCAATTGTAGCCTTCAATCCTGTCTTGTGTTGTGTTATGTTGTAGAATGACCTCCTCCCTCGTAGCATTAATTCCTAGGGCTTAAATATGTTCCAAATTTCGTGCCCTATAGACTAATCTTCCCTTAGTCAATTTTTCTTCGGAACTGAGATTTTCCGCACCGGCATCGCAGTTCGGCATAACGACACCACAGTGCCGAAACTCCTGCAGTCTCTCAGTAATAATGGCATCGCGGTTCTGCATGTTGGCACCGCGGTGCTGAAAATCCTGTGGCTTCTCAGTACTTATGGCACCGCGGTTCTGCATACTGGCACCGCGGTGCTGACAATCCTTCGTCCTAATTTGCCAACTTTCGTCCTTTTTGCCTCGGGAGCACCTTTTCTGCCTAATTCTCGCTTCTTTTGGCTATTTTGCCTTTTTGCACCGTTGTGACTCAAAAGAAAGAAAAACCACCTAACACGACACTTATTTGAACGAAAATGGGAAAATACTAACTAAAAATGACTCAAAAGGCGTATACAAAATACGCCTATTAAAACACCTTCAAACTTAACCTTTGCTCGCCCTCGAGCAAAGATCAAAACACAAAAAACAAAGAAACAAAATCAAAGAGACTCAAAGACTCAAATCAAGCAGCTGCACAAGGTTACTTAGAAACACATGAACGTCAGTTGGGATAATATGTAGGAACAACTATAGCATGAATTTAGCAATCTAGAATTTCAAGTCAAATATTTCGCAAATTCATTTCAGTCATAATCAATGGAAGCATGAATACCTAACATATGCATATCAATTTCATTTAGTTCTATGGGTCTGTTTACTTGTTATTCTCCACTAATCATAGACATACATTCTAGAGATCATCAGGACTTTTCATGGTTGTAATGTAGGCTTAGGCAGGGGTAGGTAAGATTAGGCATTTATGCTCAATTTACGTACCATAATCATTTTTCTTACTCAACCATTTTGTCATTCTTTTTGGTATTCTTTTCAGTTCATACCTATATCCCCTTTCTCTTTTTGAGAGCATGAAACAATTCACATAGGCACCCCCAAACTTAAGCTTTTACATTTTTTTCATTGGGTGCATCACTTTTTCACTCTCTTTTTGTATTCTTTTTTCACTTTTTTTCATCCAAAATTTTCAATTACCGCTTATGGCACACGAGAGAATCATGGAGTGTCAAAGAAAACAACTTATTTTAGTTTCAAAGAGGCTGACTAGGGATACAATTTATTGCAAGGTAGGTAATGAATGGTAAAAAGGGCTAATAAAGAAATGCCTGATCATCTCCCTAACATGTACATCTTAACTATTTCGCCTCAAATAATAAGCAAGCAAACTTCACAGACATTTTTCAATTGACAACACATAGGCTAAGCATCAAATATTCCAAATAATCAAATTTTCATGAATTTTTTGCTTATCTAACTTACGCACACATATTTTAGCTTCTCATTCCACTACATTATCCTAACTAGTTCACTAGTCATTCCAAATAAGCACAACATGCATGATCATAAAAAAAATTGACTCACATAAAACACAAAAACAAACAAAAGACTCAAAACAAAAAATTTAAAAATAGACACAAAAATAAAATAAAATAAGAACTCCCCCCCCCCCCCAAACTTAAACTACACATTTGTTACACCCCGTATTTGCAGGACATGTTTTAAGAACGTAAGTAAGAACTCACAAGTGTTAAGATTTGAGACTTGTAAAAAATTTATCGGAAATTATGGAATTGTCGGAAACGATATTGTGATTTAATGGAAGGGCGACACGTGTCACCCCCCCTTATTGATGCCTTGGTCGATTTAGGCATGGCCAATATGGTCATTTACCTTAAGTCTTGAATGACTAAAGTCTTGCAAGTGTAGCTTGAGAATGTTGACTAAGTCAAAGGTTAATTAGTCTTGATATTTTGTAAGACTTCATCTAAACCACCCATATGGTTACATCTTAACCCTCCATGTCCCTTTATATTACTACTAGTAGCAAGAGAAAGCCAACACTTAGAATATTTTCACAAAAAAATTGAGAGAAGAGCAAGAGTGCTCTCGGGTTCCATACTTTTCAAAAGGAAAAAAAATTGTTTCTTGTCCAATAATCTCCCCACTTTAAACCAAGGTTCCTAAGTGTATTGTGAGTGTATCTCAATAGAAAAATCTCGGAAAAAGATAGTTTTCGGGTTAGTCGCAAAACGAAAACCTAGTTGTCTTTCTAAGTTTTGTTTAGAAGTTTGAAGGAAAATTGTTGGTGTTGCTCTAAGGGTCTCAAGGAGCGGATTGAAGTGTCTTGAAGAGGCTCTAGATTGCTAAGGAGCGACTTCGGATTTGAAGATTTGGATTAAGACTCGTTGAGGTATAATCTTGTTCTTTGAAAGTGTTACAAGATTATTTATATTATTGTTAGCTATACTTGTTGCTAGCATGAAGTATATGTGTTGAACTTTGTAAGGATTATGGATTGATTGTGGCCTTGGAAATCCGAAATGTAATGTGAGCCATGTTAAGTTGGATTACAATTTGGTCGTTATTAGAATCGTCGCATGTTATTGACTTTAAAGATTATAGTAGTTATATTTGGTTGCGACTTGATATCATGTTATGCTAACAATTTGGATTGAATTGGAAATTGGATAAGAATTGATGTTGTAGTATTTCAAGTTAGCTGAATTGGACATACTTTGTATTAGTTTGATATCTATTGTGGGGCGGAATTTTACACGGCTAGTAGGCGTGTAATCCCCTATTGATAATTGCTTTTGATTGGGCCTTAAATGTGGCGTGTTTGGTTATTGTATTCGGCCTTGAAAAAGGTGGCAAAGTAAGTAAAAACAAAGGAGGTGCTGTCCGATTTTCCGTAGAATTTAGCGACTTAGCACCTAGAATATTCTACGTTTGAAGTAAGAGGTTAATGGACGTATTGTGACCATTATAGGTTGAAGTACTAAGTATAGCGTATCCTACTTGAAGGATGGATTAGCTATCAAGATTGAAGTACTTTGGAGCATTTTGCTACTTGTCGATAATCGTCGCGAGGTATGTGAACCTCTTCCTTCCTTTGGCATGATTCTATGTATGGAATCATGCCTGTGGTATCATTTCATGTCTCCTTCTACTCTTAGAAGTTAAGAGGTAGTTGTGTGATTTACTCTATGTAGGACTTTTCCTATCTTTGAGCATGACTAGTTGCACGTATGTAGTACGGTAGACGTACGACACCTTGATATCCTTTACTAGTTTTATTAATAGCCAAGTCGGGTGAGTTAGGAGATTAACTCATTTCTTTGAAAGTATAAAGGATGTCTAATGTGTTATTAAAGTTAAGGGACTTGAAGAGTTTTGAAGTGGGTGATACTTGTTCCGTTTTAAACGTATAAGTCCCTTGGATAGGAAATTGTTTTTGGCTAAGGCATAAAGTGAATATAACGACTTTATGGGGAGTTGGTTATATTTGCTTTATGGAAAGATTAATGACTTGATTTTAGTAAAAAGGCAACTTGATTTTAAGGCATCAATTGCCTAAGGTTTTATAATAGAAGGAGTCACTTGAGTTCTAAAGGTTAAGAGACCAATTGTAGTTTTGAAAGTTAAGAGAATTGATTTGAAAGTATACGATACTTGGTTTTTAAAAGTAGAAGTCTCTTGGTTATAAAAGGAAAGCGTTTTGTCTAAAACCATAAAGGGTTATAACGGCTTTATGGGAAGTTGGTTATAACGGCTTTATGGAAAGTTAAGAGAATGGTTTTCTCTAATAAAGTAATCAAAGAATTAACTTGCATTAAGGAAGGGCAATGTGATTTAAAGGTATCACTTGCTTAAAGCTTTTAAGTAAGGGTCACTTGATTTAGAAGCCGAGAAATGTATTTCTAAAAGTATCGTGACTTATGTGAAATGTACACAAGCCTGGATACTACGGGTATTAGTATCTTGGGGTTTTACACAAAAAGGAGTCTCTTGAAAAGAATGTACGTACGTAGTACTTTGGCTTGATTAATTGAGAATTATTCTATTTGTGCCTTGATAAGTACTTTGGCTTGATTAATTGAGAATTAGTCTAAGTGTGCCTTGATAAGTACTTTGGCTTGATTAATTGAGAATTAGTCTAAGTGTGCCTTGATAAGTACTTTGGCTTGATTAATTGAGAATTAGTCTAAGTGTGCCTTGATAAGTACTTTGGCTTGATTAATTGAGAATTAGTCTAAGTGTGCCTTGATAAGTACTTTGGCTTGATTAATTGAGAATTAGTCTATTTGTGCCTTGATAAGTACTTTGGCTTGATTAATTGAGAATTATTCTATTTGTTCCTTGATAAGTACTTTGGCTTGATTAATTGAGAATTATTCTATTTGTGCCTTGATAAGTACTTTGGCTTGATTAATTGAGAATTATTCTATTTGTGCCTTGATAAGTACTTTGGCTTGATTAATTGAGAATTAGTCTAAGTGTGCCTTGATAAGTACTTTGGCTTGATTAATTGAGAATTAGTCTAAGTGTGCCTTGATAAGTACTTTGGCTTGATTAATTGAGAATTAGTCTAAGTGTGCCTTGATAAGTACTTTGGCTTGATTAATTGAGAATTAGTCTAAGTGTGCCTTGATAAGTACTTTGGCTTGATTAATTGAGAATTAGTCTAAGTGTGCCTTGATAAGTACTTTGGCTTGTTAATTGAGAATTAGCCTATGTGTGCTGGTGATAGCCTTTGAGTGCAAGTATTATGTTTTATTACGTTGCCGCGACTCTGGCCGAGTGGTCACCGTCTTGTTGTAAGTACTGGACGCATCGACGGTGATGTGGGATTCCACGTATGCTCGCTATTAGTAGTACTGGGTTAAATTCGGATTTTTATAGAAGACACGGTAGTGCTTCGCTTGTTTGATGGCCGGTTGAGATAGGTAAGAGTATAAGTGAGGGTAAACCCCAAGACGCTATACCACCTTCTCCGTGATAAGAGTATAAGTGAGGGTGAACCCCAAGACATTATACCCCCGCTTGATTTGTTCATGGTCACGAGATAGGGTAAAGAGTATAAGTGAGGTAACCCCAAGACGCTTACCACCTTCTCCGTGGTAAGAGTATAAGTGAGGGTAGACCCCAAGATGCTATACCACCGCTTACCACCTTCTCCAGGTAAGAGTATAAGTGAGGTAGACCCTCAAGACGATATACCACCGGTGGACTTGTGTTCATGTACGCCTATTGGTGTATTATCATATCCTCGACTATCGGCAGTGATGTGATTCCACGCGTGATATATATATATATATATATATGTTGTGTATGTACGCCGACGGTGAGGTGGATGCCACGCGCCGTTACATGATTATATTTTACACTTATACCGCTTACAGCGATGGGGATTCCACGGACACGCTTGATATTTGTGTGATTTGATCGCGCCCCGCATTGGGTCGTAGTAAATGTGCCCTCCTTAGAGGGCCGGATTATACTTATGGAAGATAAGTAAGTTATATAGTAATGAACTTAATGATTTTTCCTAATCTTGTACATAAGAGTGTGACTATAACTTTTATTGAAAATGGGAAAAGATAATAAGGTGCGATTAAGTTCATGTTGGTAATGACACACGGATCCGTATGTATTTTTATACTTGTCCTCGTCATTCTTTTGTACGCTTATGATCCGCTTGTCAGACGTTATTTCTGCTCCATATTCTGCACTGTAGATCGATGATCGGTGTATTTTATATACACCTTTGAAATCGGCTTTAGTTAGTCTTTTGTCCCATTTTGCACATATAAGTGTCGTATTAGGATAGTTTTTCTTTCTTTTGAGTCAAAGTGGTTAAAATGGCCAAATGGCGGAAAATGAGCAAAAAGAGGGCAAAAGAGGAGATGCCAGAGCTGAGAACAGAGAAAGTGGCGAACGAGGCTAAAATCCGGCGCACAAGCGCCTCGCAGTAACGCAGGGTCGCGCCACCATTCGTAGAGGTCGCAGAAGACTGGCGCAGGGCGCGCGCCTAAATATCCGAAGCCACAGAGTTGCAGCGGCCGCGCGCTCGCATGCCAGATATCGGCCGCGCGCCAAAACACCCGACGGTTTGCATAACTTTCGGCGCCGCGGCGCCGACGCAAAAAAAATAGGTTTTTAGACGGATTTTGGGCCAGGCCTGCAGGGAAAAGTTGAGGCGGTTTTCACTTATAAAAGGAGAACCCTAGGCGTTTTGAGGGTTCTCTTTCGCACAACACAAGACTTTTTGCTTGAGATTGGACACCATTAGTTTAGTAATTTCTTTTCCTTTCTTGTTCTTTATTTCAGTTTTGCATGATGAACATGGAATTAGTTCTTGTCATGTCAATGGCTAGGAACTAATTCTCTTATAGGCTTTCTATGTTGAATTTCTTGAAACTTATGTTATAAATTAATGCACGCTTATGGTTGTTTTTCTTATTGAGAGATCTATCCAATAATTGAGTTGAATTCTTGGTAATTAATTGACAACTAATTATCACTATATGATTTCTAATCGATTCAAAAGGGGATTGTGAATATCCGTAAGTTGGGTAGACATTCTTGATTGGGGATGAAAATACCTCAATTATTTATGAAGCGTTGATGAGAGGCTTAACAACCCTAATTTTGCGCATTGTGCGTGACGGCCAACTAGGTTTTTGTTCTTAATCCTCATATAAAGTTATCCTTATCGTGAAAGTTAGGTAAGGTGCGACATCAGTTGAGTGTTTATATAACCCTAACGGAAGTATAAAACGATTTCGTAAACCTGCTTTCTCCAAAAGAAGAATACCATAAGTTAATGCATTAGTAAGTAACATAAGCGGATAGTAAGGATACATGGAAGCCCTATTCCCATCACATCTGAAGTAAATCTTTATATTTTACATAGTTTTCATAATTCTTAGTTATAAACAACCAAATCAATTATCAATTCGCCAAATAGATACTAGAAAATAGATAGTTGATACTTGAACCCTAATCCCAGAGGACGATATTCGGTCTTATCAAAGACTATACTACTTGTCACGATAACTTGCAATTGCGTTTAAAGCAGTGCATCTTAACGCGCATCAAGTTTTTGGCGCCGTTGCCGGGGATTAGGCATTAGTTCAATATCAAATTTCTCTATTTTTAATTTCTAATTTGGCTTTTATTTTGATTTTTAATTTTTACGTTTTTCTTTTGAAAAATTCGAGGTGCCGTGATTTGTTGTTTGTTTTTGATCTATTTCAGGAAGTCAGTTATGCGAAGGAGAAGAGGAGCGTACACTCTTGTTCCCTTCAATCCGTAAATTGAGAAAACCCGCAAAACGTAACGAAAGAATCACGAGTGCAACCTTGTTAGAGATGAACGCGCTCGTAACAACAACGGACGGGGAGAAGGGTTAGGAGAGAATCAACCCCATCCAGAATGCCAGGCAAGCGCCAATAGACGTGGAAGAGAGAGTCCAAGTCCAGCCGTAACGAAGTTTGGGAGACTATGTGCTACCAAGAGTGAATGGAGCACGACATGCATTAGGCTCCCCGCACAGAGCCAACAACTTCGAGATAAAACCAATGATTCTCGAGCATGGTACAACACACATGCAATTCGAGGACCGCCATCGGAGGATTCACATACGCACATAGCTAATTTCGAGCTATGTGCAACTTTTAGATATAACGGCTGCATCGATGATGCCGTCAGATTGAGGCTCTTTCCTTCTCACTCGTGGATAGAGCAAAAGTATGGTTGAATTCCTGCCACGATTCGATTTTCACATGGCACGAAACCGGGCACGTAAATTCTTAGCCAAGTTCTTTCCTCCGTAAAGCAAAGAAAACTAAGAGGGGAGTTGAACAATTTCTACCAAGCAGATGGAGAGTCCTTATATGAAGCTTGAAAAAGGTTCAAAGATCTACAGAGAAAGTGCCCACACCATTGCATTGAGTTGTGGAACTTGGTCCACATCTTCTACAACGGGCTGAGCAGTACTACCAGAACTATCATAGATGCAGCAGCAGGTGGAGCATTCATGAGGAAAACAGCCCACGACGCTCATGAGTTATTAGAAGACATGGCCACTAACAACCATGTCACGGAAGAGAGGTCGACGAACGGGAGAAGAACAGTGGGAGTCCATGAAATAGACGCTATTGCTGCCTTGAATGCCCAAGTGGCCCTTCTAGCTAAACTGTTGCAGCAACATACATTGTCAGTGAATGCGGTACAGATGCCTAAAGTCGCGAGATATGTGGCCCACATACATTTGATAGGTGCCCTTCATGGATCCCAACAATATACCAATGGAGCAAAGTGAGTGTCGTGCCATAGGTAACTATCAAAGGCAATGAACAACCCCTACTCTAACACTTATAATCCAGGATGGAGGAATCACCCAAATTTCTCATGGAAAGGAGACTGTGGGCAGCAGACCGCACGCGGCGCAGACCGCATAACGGGCAATGAACCAATATCGTGGGCGCAGAACCAATACAGGCCGCATCGTAACCGCAGAACAGAATCAACAGCCCTTCATTCAAGCCCCACAAAGATCAGCTCAATGCACCGGCTCAGAAAGAAAAGCCAGATGAGCTGAAAAGCATGCGACAAAGACTTGCCAATGCCTGCACTCCGCTCATGAAGCTAGATCCTCATTCAGGAACTTGGAAACTCAAGTGGGTCAGCTAGCAAAGCAGGCAAACATCAGACCACAGGGGGCATTGCCAAGTAACACAGAGGTAAATCCAAGGGAGCAGTGCCAGGCAGTGCAATTGAGAAGCGGCAAACAGTTGGAGCAGCAGCCACCTCAGCCAGTAGTTGAGAAGAAATCAGAGTTAGAAAAAGAGAAGGTGATTGAGCCTAGCCCAGTGATAGAGAAAACTCCAGAGAAGGAGTATACAGAAAAGATCCCTTTCCCCCAGAGATTACAGAGGAAGGCGGTCGATAAACAATTTTCCAAATTTTTGGAAGTATTCAGGAAGCTGCATATCAACATACCTTTTATAGAGGCTTTGGAGCAGATGCCTTCCTATTTCAAGTTCATGAAAGAAATCTTGGGGAAAAAGAAGAAGTCATGAATATGAGATAGTAGCACTAACAAAAGAGTGTAGTGCTATCTGCAGTTAAGTTGCCACCTGCTTAAAGGATCTCGGCAGCTTTACACTACCTTGCATAGTGGGCGGTGACTTGCAATGAGCTACTATGCGATTTAGGGAAAGTATAAACCCGATGCCCTTATCGCTTTTTAAAAGATCGAGTTGGGACAAGCAAACCAACCACCGTGAGTCCGCAACTACCGACAGATGCTGGTTCATCCACGAGGAAAATTGAGGACGTGATTGTGAAAGTAGGAAAATTCTTATTTCCTGCAGACTTCCTCATTCTTGACATGGAAGAAGACGCGGAAATCCCTATCATATTGGGGAGGCCATTCCTAGCAACGGGAAGAGCTTTGATTGATGTTGAAAGAGGAGAATTAACACTGGCGGCGAGTCCAAGAAATGGTGTTTAAAGTTTTTAAACACGCCATCGAGCCACCAACAATGAGTGGGTGCTTTGCAATCAACACCATCAAACCATGCGAGCCGATACAAGTCAACCAAAGAGCGATGAGCCCAAGAAAGCAGGCATGGTTTGCTGAAATGCCACTAAGGGAGGTAAGTTTTCCTGAACTCTCTATTACTGATAATGCCAAGAAGAAAAGAAGAAAGAAAACGCCAAATGCGAGGAAATGGATAGGTTGGGGCTTAATCCACCCTGTGGTTATTAAGGCTATGAACTTGCGTCCGCTTAAAAGACGTTAAAGACAACACATGTGGGAGGCAACCCAACGCTTTCAATTTTGTTATTTTAATTTCGCTTTTAGTTAATTTTATTTTGTCTAAACGATCTCCTCGGTCTTGGGTTTTTTTGTTTTTGTGATTGATGTGTGGAAATAAATCGAAAAAGCAAAATTCTGCAGCTGTGGTAGCGCGCGCCAGAGCAGCGGCCAAAAGAATCGAACAGCGCAGAGTTTGGCCGCGCGCCAGGAGCAGGGCGCTAAAAAGAATGAAAGTTTGCCAAGTCTAGAGCCGCGCGCCAGAATAGCCGCGCGCTAAAAGTCCCGGCGAGCGCAGAGATCAGCCGCGCCAAAAGCAGAACGCGCCAAAGCGGGAATTCAGAAACTTAAAAACGCCCAAAAATCAGATTTTCTCCAATTCCAATATCAAAAACCTAACTTTCCCTCTCCAAAAAAACCCACGAAATTCCAGAAATTTGCCCACAAATCCAACCCAACCACAACTTAAACTCTTAAATTCCTAAAAATCCCCAACTATCTCAAACAACGAAGCTCCATTCCATACCCTCAAGCCAACGAATTGAAACAAGAACAGCGTGAAGCTCTCATAAAAAGGTAATCCCTTTCCTTGTTCTTGAATCCTTCTACTGAAGTCATAGAAAGTAGTCGTGTGGAGGAGTATTGTAGTTGGAGTAGTTTGGGTGCTGAAAAGTGATTGCGAAGGTTGTGGGTATTGAAAGAAAGGTCAAGTTTGGGGGTGTGGTATTCGCTGCTAGTGTTGAGTGTGTAGGAGACAGTTGTGCCACTAAAT